>OX424575.1:153463347-154063347 GCA_949152435.1 Gastracanthus pulcherrimus | reverse complement strand
AACAGCTTAACAATAGTACGACCGGGACTGACACCTAGACCTAAAAAGCTACGGGAAGGACTACCTGGACCTCCTCATAGATGATGCTAAACACCTGGAGAACAAAACGATACTAAAATAAATAAAAATATGCGGTAGACTATCTGGACATTGTCATCGGCGATATTTAACATCTGGACAACAGTATGGCTTGGAATGACACCTAGACCCAAAAAGCTACGGGGAGCACTACCTGGACCTCGTCATTGGCGGCGTTAAACACTTGGACAACAGTATTACTGAGAATGACACTTAGACCCAAATTCTATGTGGAGGACTACATATTATCATCGGCGCATCTATCACCGGTTGAATAAGCAAATCTTATATATTTCTTTTCAGTGAACAGTATGAACGTAGCTTTAGATTTGACCATTGCAATGCCCGAGAACCTTTTTCCTCAAGCTTTTCACAGCTCCGGATTTCAGATACGATATGAAGAACCAAGTGGTCTTCGGCATATTGTAAGCACATCAGAGTTGCTTTGAGTTGATCTGAGTCTTTTTTTCTAGCTTGCTTTTTCAACATAAAGTAAATTACATACTATTAAAGTCTGACGTAATTTACGTGGCGTATTATACGATACTGATAATTCTATATATGTGCAAAAAAATGCTGACATTAAGACCTTTAATTTGCGTGGTTGAAGCATCTTTGAGGATATTTTGGCGAAAAGTTACGCTCAATTTAAGATTACAAAAACATGTAGGTGACTAAACGGGAGACCGTAAGATGCTAGCAATAATTTAGGAACGCAAATCGTAGAAATACCTACTTTCATATGAAAAATTCAATTAGAATAATATAAAATTCAATGTAGAATGCTGTAATCGGATCCGATCTACTCTTAGTTAAAATAGTGAACATTTTACTGAACCGAAACCGGTCCTGACTCATAACTAAAATGAGTGAAGAACTGTTTCGATCCAGTGAAATTGTCACTATTTCAACTTAAGAGAGTGCTAAAGTTAGTTTTAGTTTGTTCATCCTATATTACTTATAAACAAAGTGTTTACTTACACGATCGCTTAGGTGTCCATATCTTTTAACATGGTTTCGAATACATATGCGCTACAACATCTACTTGGGCGCGTCGTACTATTAAGCAGAATCTACTTGGAGTCAATTAGAAGCTATTGAACTCTTGAGCAAAAATACTTGACACTTATAAAAGTAGATACTGCTTGGGTTCACAAAGCTAACATGACTTTTTATTATTTTCAGTGTAGTGTTGCTCAACTATCGGAAAATACTTAAATGCCAACTGTCCGATTGTAGGTAGGAGGTGTCTGCCTGTAGGTACATATCCTCTACTTCAAATACCACTGCATGACCTGTACCGAAATGATTTCTTTATCGTGACCGAGCTTCTTCTTGACTGACACAAAATAGCTTTCGGGAAAATGACTAAAGGTATTATGGCTTTCGGCTATCTAACCTTTCGGTTAAATGAACAGCACCCGTGTGTCTCATCGATCAGCATAATCTCTTAAATACCATCTACAAATCATCGCTCCGTACTCCATTACAAGGAGAGTGCATACCTCCGGATCACAAATTTTGATAAAACTTTGGGAGATATTTTCTGATACATAAAAATGGAGCCAAGCACCTGTAGCTTTCTTCAATGGGCCCTATTTCTCGAGGAATAAGTCATTATACCCCAAATGCATATGAATTTAGTAAAAAGAAATACCTCTTCTTATCAATATAACTCTGCATCTTTTATTTACATAAAAGAAAATGACCCAAACACCGAAACTAGGTAAAAAGAGCTTTAATTTAAGCTTTGTTACGTATATAAATATTAACCTGAGTCAATTTACTAAAATTATTCGCATCTAGGGTATAATGACTTATATCACAAGAAAAAGGGTCAATTGGAAAAAACTAAAGGTGCTAGGCTTCATTTTTAGGTACCAGAAAACACCTTCCAAAGTTTCATCAAAATCCGTGACCTGGAGGAGTGACACTCTCCTTGTTAGAGTAATACGTTTCAAAACCTAACACGAAGAATTAATAGCACATTCAGAGTCTGCGACGAAGAAAAGTACATTTCGAGATTCGTTGTGAAGTCAAATATAAAATTTATTTATTACATTTATGCAATTTAAAAATTCAAGTTGTAACAGATATATTTTATTATATGACCCACGTGTTTTTTTTATCAATTTCATCGCAAATTCGCGAATCGTGCACTGAAAGAAATAAACAGTTGTTTCTACCCAGGAGGACCCAAACAGTATTTACTTGGCTCTCCAAACCAAGTGCACAGCGACAAATGCGCAGTAGACACACACAATGCTGCGCGGCAGTGCGCGGTTGAGGAAGGGGAAAAGTATGGGGAAATAGACTTATTTTCAATCTTCTGCGCATCTAGTGCGCGCGTATTGTTGTCCTGTCACGCTTGCTTGCGAGAGCCAAGCAGATACTCCTTGAGTTTCGGGTAGTAATCGCTGCTTATTTATATCAGTGTGCTAGTCTTCGCGAGACCCTCAAAAAGCGTGCTAGTCTTCGTAAGGAGCGTTGCTTTTATAAATCTGCAACGAAAAGTAGCATATTTCAGAATCCACCTAAAAACTGAAATTTGACAAATTTACCCTCTTAGAGTTTGAATTTTGTAAAATTCCTTCTTATTCGTTGCCTACAATATAAAAACAATATACTATCCAAATTTCAAATCGCTATCAAGGGGTTTGACTGGGCATTGACGAGTCAATGAGTCAGTCAGGACATGTCCTTTTATATAATATATAAATTCTACAAAAAATCACCCAAAAAACGATTCGAAACTTAAAAAAAAGAACAAAAACAAAACAAAGAGGCACACCTATAAAACCATTTTTTCTTGTTCTGTAGATCATATAACACCTGTAAAAAATTTCCAATATACCAAAAGAGCGTATTCAACTACTTTACACATGTATCATTATGGGATATCGCTTATATACACACATTCTTATGGGAATTAAACATGGCAATTATGGACTAAAAACGGCCATCATAGATATACCAGTCACTTGGCTCCTAAAGTTGTAGACGATTTTCCTATGCAAAAGAATATAAAGTAACAGAAAGAGCTTTAATTTGAGACGCGTTGAAAAATGAGAAATTTTGAAATTTAGTAATTTTTTTCGTGTTTATAACACTGTCTTTGGTCATACATAACTTTTGATATTGTCAAATTTTTTTAACGCAACACGTCTCAATTTATAAAGCTCTGTTCTGTTACTTTATATTCTTTTGGGTGAAAATTTTTTTACACCCTGGCAAGCCAAGTGACTGTTATATCTATTATGATTACCGTTTTTAGTCCATAATTTCTATTCCCATAGGAGAAATGATAATGTGTACAATAGTTGAACAGGATCCTTTTTTACGGTGAAATATTTTCACATTTATTATATGACCTACAGAACAGGAAAAAATAGTTTTATAGGTAAGCCTGTTTTTTTTCGAAAATTTTGAAATCGTTTTTGGCAGATTTTTTTTATAATACTGATCAGAACATTTATCGACAGGCCGGTAAGTGTTACATACCGTATAAAAACTTGGTTTAAGAATTTTACAGTGAATAAATTTTAATTTTCGGGATGATACTATTATATCTATTAAGTTGACTATATATCGAGACTCAAGATATAACTGGATTTTGAAAAACAATTGTTTCTTGCAGCGCAAATATTTTTTTGATGCATATATCTTTTAAATTAGGCATTTGCTTGTATAAATTTTATGATTATTGTGCTAAAACTGTTTTAGAAACTATTCTCTATGATTTTTCTTACGGTGTATCTAATAGCGTTATTTGATGCTCATATTAATGTCCAAATTATTCGTTTCTAACTATAAAAGGCACTTGAAAGTCGTGCTAATATACAACAATGTCGCATCAAGATCACGGAAAAATGACGCGTCAACGCGCCTACTTAAAATTCCCAACTGCTCCCCGATAGTAAACAAACAAAAGTGCGAATAAGTACGCATTACCCGAAAGCGAACACTAAATCGAATTACATGCGCAGTTTACCCAGTTCCGGCGCGTCCTACATCTTACATTTTATTACATTACCTACCTACACCATTTTCAAACGTTGTTCCGCATCAGCAGCAGCAGCAACAGCAGCCCGGCGAATTATCAGGCACCATAAGGTTTCCACATATTGCACTCCTCCTCGCAGAACGAGCTGAAAAGAAAGACGGAGCCGGCAACCACCTGCGTCTGTCTCCTCGGTCCTCCCCGCCGGCCCGGGGCCGGACATATATATACAGCAGCAGTCGCCCGTTGCACCGCCGCCGCACGCGATATATATTGTGATACCTATAAGTATACCCACTCGTCAAACCACTATAACCATAGACATTGCGCGGCAGGGGGGGGGGATGGATTTATAGGTTATGTTTATGTACCTGCACGGTGCGTATATAGTACAGAGCGCGCGTCTCTAGCGTCGGCGTCCATTGTGACTTTTATTTTTAAAAAAGCGGACGTTCGGAAAAACGGTCGCCGTGGGCATTGTTTACAAAAAAATGCTTTGAGGGACTGTGTCGTGTGGTGGGTGCGTGTGTGTATTATATATATAGGTGCGGTATATAGGTTCGAGGCCTAGTCATAAAGTGGGGGAGGAGTATGACGCGCCCTTTTGCTCGTGGAGCGTAAATGGGAGACTTGTTTTTAATTTTTTTATCACTCGGCGATGATGCGGTGTAGTGGGATGGGTGTGCGATGATGATTCGCACAGAGGATTTTTGTTGGGCTTAGGTAGGTGGTTTTTGCGCGTGGATGGCGAGAGCTCTGTTGGCAAAGACTTCGAGATGGCAGAAGGCGAGTTTTTATTTATATCTGTGTACTTGCTTGCTCACTGTGAATTAATTAAGATTTTTGTGTTTGTTTTTAATTTTTTTGATGAGGTACTGCATCGTTGTTAACTATTTTGATGATGAACTTAATTTTAATTTTAATTGTGTTGTAGATACTACGAATATTTGTAATAAAAGTTACAACAGATCTACATTACTTGAGTAAGTATTCAGTATCTTACTTGCATTATGTAAATGTGTTCATTTTTAAACTATTAATTACAAAAAAAGGAACTATTTTACGCTTTAATGAAATTGTAATCCATTTAAAGATATATTCTATTTATTATTTTAATAGATCAACAATCAATTATATTCATATGTTCTAATTATCTAATAGTAATATTTTTTATAATATTACAAAACTTTCAGTTTGTTATTTGTATTATGCAAATTTGTTGTAATACTAATAATAATTATTGGTTTTTATCAATCAATTATTTCTTATTAAAATAATATTTTATAATTTTTTTATATAATTATTCAGTATATTTGAAAACATAATACATTGTAATTATAAATAAAATTAAAAGTAAAGAAAGTTAAATAATTTTTTAATCGAATACATTTTTAAAAATACAAAATAAAGTTTAAACTAATGACATTAAAATTATTTATTGCATATCCAGAAAATAAGATTTTTTCTTAATTTATTAATAATTAACAAAATTTGTGATTTTTGTTTTAAATTAAATATGTAAAATTCTTTTCTAATTTTAGTCTAACATCTGTTTCATCAACCATGGAGGAAATCATGAAGTCAATTAATGAGTGCAATACAATTCGGTATGCCTCATATAGAACTGCATCAAAAATGCAGGTTTTTCATAAATCTTTAAATAGTAAGCTGCCTTTGCATTAATTAAAGTAATATTAATCCTTTTCTAACTATTGATAATAATACTAATATTATTCATTTTAGTGCATTATGTGCAAGTGGAACTCATAGCAGGAATTTTTGAACGACATAGATTATCTGTTACAGAAAATTCTGTAAATTTAGATATTCATGAAATTGAAGATGTACTGTCAGATATTTATTTTGCAGCTCAAAAAGAAAATAATGTGAACTTTGATGTAGACCAATCTACAAAATTAACACTAAATTTAATTTTTAAAACTTTCAATAAGTAAGTATATTAAATTAAAATTATATTAAAATTATTTTTAATAAAGTATAATATTGACACAGCATATTTTTATTAGGAAAGAAGATGACAATATTCCAGTATTTTCTGTTAAAGTAGCTTTAACATTAATCAGCTGTGGAAGATTGGAGGAAAAATATGGTTATTTATTTCATCAATTAGCTGATCATAATGCATGTTTATCCAGAGCAGCACTGAATACTCTTTTAACAAATATATGCAAAATAACTGAAATGTTAGGGGAAAATGTTGCATATGGGAATCATCTAATACGTACAAGCATCGATAATTGTTTCAGTGTGGTAAATTTATTAATTTCTTTAATTGTTCATTTTATACTTTGCTAAACTTATTTTTATATTATATTCTTTTCCTTGAAGTCTCAAGGCTGTCTTGGAGTATCTGAAGCAGAATTTGCTGCTTGGCTTATGCAAGAACCTCCATTACTAATGTGGATTACTACGTTAAACCGCATAAAATCAGCTGAACAAAGTATGTATTCTTTAAAAGAAACTCTATTATGTACAAAATTTTTAAAAAATATTCTGTTTTCTGAATAACATTTGAATATTTGCAGTAATACATAATATTAAATGTTCTTCATGTAAAATAACACCAATACGAGGGCCAAGATATTCTTGTTTGAAATGCACTGGTTACAATCAATGTCAAACATGTTTCCTATATGGAAAGATATCAGGCAAACATAAATTGAAACATCCTGTTCGTGAATATTGTGTTAAGGTACCATTTTAATTACATAAATGTTTAAAGTTTAATATTATCAAAAATTTATGATTATAAAATTTTATTTTTAGACAAATAGTAAAGAAATAACGAAACTTCTCCTTGAACTCATTAGAAATAAGTTGCGATTATGTCCAACAAGAAATGAAAATAGTACTTTAGAAGATTCTTTATCAGGAGCCAATTTGTATGAGTTTTTCTTAAGAGTATAAGTAAGTACTATAATTACCTTATTCTAAAATAGTTTTTAAAATTTTTTTAGTGAACAAACGAAAAATTTCGATACTATGTCAGTAAGGAGTACAATTAAGAGGCGAATTCTTAATGATCCACAAAAAGAGTTACAAAGTATTATTAGTCATCTTGAAGAAGAGAATAGACAATTACAGTTAGAATTAAGAGAAATTAGTGGTGCTGGAGTTCAGAAGTTGCAACATCATAGAGTTGCAATAGAATCACAACTAGAGCGTTTAAAAATCTTAAAAGTATATTCAAAATATTATTACACAATGAAAAAATGTGTCTATACTTTGTTACTAATAAAAATTTATGTTTATAGAATTATTTATTTACTCAAGGAACACAAGGACCTCGTGATTTAAACCTTATTCAAAGTACACCTATGGTTCATCCTGCAATATCTAGGATATCAGCTTTACCAATGGCATTCCAATTAAGTCCTATAATTCATCACAGCAGTCCAGATTATGAAAATTCGAAAACGTTAGATAATAATGATACAACTGGCAATAATAATTCGAGCAATAAAATGAGTGGAGAAAAATTATTTTCTGGTGAAAGCTTTAATGTAACTGACAATACACACATTGAACCAAGTACATGGATAGGAGGTAAAAAATGAGATAAATGAGTAACTTATAAGAATATAACTATTTTTTAATAATTTGTATAAAAAGCTTAAATAATATTATTAAAAAAGGTAATGAGTGAAGATATCAATCTTCCCGAGGAAGATCACTCATTACCTTAAATACATAACCGAGGGATAAAGCCAGAAAAGAAGGATTTTTATTTTTCTTTTCCCTATATTATTAAAAAATATTTTATATTTTAAAAGTCAAGTTTACCAATAATTAGTTAGCCAAAACATTGATTTACAGGACATCGAACCACATTTACCTCTCATGACAGTGGATTTTCTCAGTGGCTAAACTCGAGGGAAAGTACTAGCAAAGCTAGAGGAAAGTCAAATGACAATGAAAATATAGAAATAGATAGCTCTACATACTCATCGGGCATTAGTAGAGATAATGCATTGCCTTCATTGAAGCATACTGATAAGCATTCTGAACATAGTAGTTTACAAAATATTCAAGGTGATCTCAATGATATCTTGGACAGATTGCAAAATATGGTTGCCAATGATTGTTTGCTCGAAGGTAATTTTTTTCTGTTCTCTTATTGTCTTTGATAAAAGATAACATGATTTTATCAAGCACTCCAAGCAAAATAGGCGCGCAAAATTTATTTCTTAATTTCTATTTAAAAGTTTTATTGAAACTTTTCAAAGAATTTTGTAGTCATAGCTTGTTATTCATGACTATAGTTAATTAATAATTATTTACATATATTTGTTTTGAATTTTGTTAAAAATATCTAGAAATAATATAAAAGAAATTTAATTATGTAATCGAAAAACATTTCTGTGTTATATGAAATTTCAAAAATTTATTCTTTTAGCATTCTTTTATTTACATAATTTTAAATTTACTAAATTGTTACAGATACGTTTAGTGCTGATAATAACTGCGAACTGAAACGAGCTGCTACAGAAATGGAAGATTTATTAACTGGCTTAATTGAAGGTATGGAATCTCGCAAAGGTAAACTTACGACGATCGTGTAAGCAATATCGAGTGGACTTCGTGAAATTTTTATATGCAGTTGATAATTACAAAGTATTAAGTGCCTAATATTTTATACAAATTTATATAAAGTTTGCAGATGCTGCAAAGAAAAAAATTATGAATAAAAGTATTGAATATATTATTATACGAATGTTTATTTTGTATTATTAAGAGAATAGTTTTGAGATCCTACATCTTAGAAATTTGTATATATGTACATATATCACTTTTATTAGTTAAAAATTGCAGTTTCGCTTTTTCTTTTCTTTGTGCAAAAGATATAAACATTATTTCTTATATTGACG
The DNA here is from genome assembly GCA_949152435.1 of Gastracanthus pulcherrimus. Taxonomy (NCBI): domain Eukaryota; kingdom Metazoa; phylum Arthropoda; class Insecta; order Hymenoptera; family Pteromalidae; genus Gastracanthus; species Gastracanthus pulcherrimus. The sequence goes on along the minus strand of OX424575.1, from coordinate 154,054,380 downwards.
CCCAATACGAGGAGTAACGTGTTTCAATTTGCTACGAAATTTTTCGCGATTCAGCGTTTGCGGCGAAGAGTAACGCGATTTGGAGGCCTCCGACGAAGAGTAACGCGATTCAGAGGTTTGCGAAAATGATTATAACACTAGCCAAATGCGTAAAATAATAGGTTTTAAATTTATGTGTATCCCTCTAAACACATGGAAACATCCTGATGATATCAATTTTTTTAGTGGATAATGCAAATTTTACATGTTTACGAAATTTGGTTAATTTGGGTTCCTAAATCGCGTTAGTCTTCGACGCAAACACTGAATCACGATACTCTTCGTCTTAAATTTTAAAACGCATTACTCTTCGTATTGGGCGTCGATATATAGTCAGTAGACTATTCACATTTACATTGTGCTGAAATTACTTTCTTATAAAAACACTTATGTATGCTTATTCACGTATTAATTAACGACATCAAATCTTTTTAGATCTCAATAAAAATCTTTGCAAAACATATTAAATTATATAAATAGCTTCTTTGAATATTTTTACTATACATACAAAATTTGTTCGGCAGCTCCTTTGTTATAAGTTGTAATATATTATAATATAGTTGCTTAATTTTTTTTTTACGAAAGTAAAGTATCAGTTAAATATGAAACTTTGAGATTCCTTGCAAAATGTATTTTCTCAGATGGCAAATTGACTGTCCAAGCAAATACTCTAATCCCTCGTTTATTCCACAGACGAATAACTTCACTGAAATATATAATGCTCTGTTAGATTTAAATTGATTTAAAAAACTTGTATGTATCACTCTTTTACTAATTAAGCTAATTTAGTTTAAAAATGAATGTATTAAACTAGTGGGAAAATCAAAATAAAATCTACTCTCAAATAGTTATATAATTTAATGCATGCAGTCTAAATAAAAACAGAAAAAACTGGTTAGTATTAGTTATGTTCTAGTTTAATTAGGTTTACTTTTCAATAATACTAAATATGTGAATGGTTTAATTAAAATTGTTAACATTGGAAGCTTGAAAACTGATTTGTAATAATAAACCATTGTAAAATAAAAATTAAGTATCAACTTCTCAAATCCTTAATAGCATTATTCGTTAATTCAATGTTACGTATTATCCTTTGTGACGAACCTGTTGGTACTTTCATGGAAGTATTCCAGCAAATATCTTTATTTAAAAAAATAATATGACTCCAGAAAAGATGTACAGAAACTTATTCAAAAGTTTTCATAGACTTTTAAACTTCTAACATAAAATTAAACTAAGAAAAATTATGATTCTTTGCCTTACTTAAAAGAAACAAAATAGATTAAATACAAAAATATTACTTACGGACTAATACAATCTTTGTGAAGTAGTATAAAAGATAGTCCAAGAACATAATACGTTATGCGGTTTAAGGCCCACTCATGAATAACATCAACCATCATTGCTAAAATATGCTTGAACAAATTGTTATAACGTGGTTCATATTGTCCTTCTATCCCATTGTAATTAGATGAGGAAAAAAAATAAGGCCTCCATGCTACACCTGCTACAATACGAGGATTTTTTCTCCTAATCTACAAAATAAATTATAGTTTACTAGTAAGAACATGATTTAAGCTTGATAAAATATCTGAGTGAGTCTTTTACCATGTAGATAGTGACTGGATTAAAACTGGATATAACTGCTTTTTCATAGAGCTCTGGATGGTTTTTAAAAGCATCCAAAACCACTTTAATTACTTCGTTGCCATTTGCTTTTATATCAATAAACATTCGTTGTCCATTTTGTAAAGATTCTTGTAATACATCTTCAAATAAGGCTATCTTTTCACCTTTAGGATCAAATTTGGTTCTGCATAATAATATTTACAATTAGAACTATTTTAAACAATGTACACAAAGCTAAAAAAGTATTATTAGTACTACAAATTACTATTATTTAAACATACCTAAGAGGGTGAGTTGTAGAAATATCATAGTCTTTCAATTCATCCCATGTCATGTCTTTGATAGTACCATTGAATCCAGTCAATCGATCAATAGTAACATCATGGAATATGATGGGAATATTGTCTTTTGTAAGAGCTAAATCAAATTCTATTCCATCACAGCCTTTTTCTCGGCTCTTAAAAAAGGATGATTTTTATTATTAAAATTAATTCTTAATTCACGAAAGTTTGGAAAAAATAGTTGAAAGGAAATCGTGTACTCACTTTACGAAAAGCAGACATGCTATTTTCTGGATAATCAAATCCTGCTCCTCTATGAGCCACGACTCTCATACAGTATTCTTGATCGCTGTCAGTCTGTTCTTCGCCAATGATGCCATCCTCCCTTTCATTTTTAACAAAACTCAGTGGATTGATGCCAAGCACCTTTTTCACAGCATTGTCAACGGGAGGTGGAACTCTAGCGCCAAACTTGATCAGAAGGAGTATGACGATGGCACCCCATACTAGCCACGGTACTGTACAATACAATAAGTTAACTAACAAAATCCAGGCCGTTTGCAAGTAGAGCCACAGCAGGATACTCGTCAGAATCAACTCTACGCAGTTCCACATCACCGGGGAGATTCCTTCCTTCTTCAGTGCTTGCCTTCTATCCTCTACCCTAATACTGGCTAGAGTCTGAATACTTTTATGGCAAAAATTGCTACTCTTATCAGCTACTAGCTTCGATTAAAATTATCATCACCGCGACGAAAGGAATAGGAGGGGTTATCTATTTACCTAGGTATAGCCTCTATTCTCTAGGCACTTATTTCAAGACTAACACGTGCGGGAAATCAGCCGGTGATTATTGTCGGGGAAGAGACGCAGGGGAAAAGTTACGAGGATCCGAAAATCGAACATCGAAAGTGTTCAAATTTCCACCGACAGGAGCTTTAAATTGTTGTTGACAACCGATTGCTCCGGGACTCCTCCCGGACTATACATATATTCACATTTTACATATATTGTTACTCATCCTATGTATATACCTATATATATTTGCGCCGTCGCAGACGCGCAAACGCATGCGGGTTCATTCATCCCTTTTTTTTAGTATCAACATTATACACGCGCGGTCTCTAACATAACCAAAATTTCCACTGCTAATCATTTGTAAATGTAAACTTTTATATTATTACCAACGAATATAGTCTATATTCGTTGTTATTACTATTGTTAGTGATATTATTGTTTTCAGTACTTACTTATCATTATATTGATATCTAAAATAAAACCTTTGGGTTTTATTAATTTTACTGTTGTAAATATTGCATATTGCGTACACAATCTAAAGATACCTGTAATATTGTTTTAAATTAAAATTATTGCTGTAAAACTTAAATTAAGAGTAAAATTTTTATTCAATTTAAATTGATCCATATTTATTTGTAATATCTTGTACTGATTTGTTTTATATTTTAATTTTAAAAAATTTCAAATTTCAAGTGTACTAAGATTTTTAATGATTGAATTTTTAATTATCATTTATGAATTCTGGATATTTATACACTAGTGAAAATTAAGTAAAAAATTGTTATCATATTAGATTTTTAACTTACCTTATTATCATCCATTCACATAGTATAGAAACTTAGATTTTATCAAATGTGTGAATTGTGATGATCATATTTTTATCTTAAATATACCATTAGTATATTTTATCAAAAGATTGTCTTTTAATATTTGTATGTTCTACAATCTAAATTATTTTAATATTAAATATGATATGATTAGTTTGTATTGAATGTATGTCTGATAAGTAATATGTACAAAAAATGTACTTTATTCACCAATTTATCAAGAATAACAACCTTTTATCAAAGCTTAATATTGTACATAGAAAGTTTTTAAATGACGAAGCTTCGAGAAGAGGGTCAACAATTTTTGCATTATCATCTGGTTAATATATTTTTCTATCAATTTATTAAATTTATATGATAATAGTATTTTTTTTTAAATTGATGTAATTAAAGGTCAAGGAAAATGCGGAGTTGCTGTTGTAAGAATATCGGGTTCTGATTCTAGATTGGCAATAGAAAAAATGACAAATATTTCCAAGCTTGAACCACGAAAAGCTTATCTACGTAATATTCGTAATCCACAAACTAGAGAAGTTATAGATAAAGGCTTATGCCTTTGGTTCCCAGGTTTACTTCTATTCATTCAATTTAATTAAAACTGTATTTTTAGTCATTCATATATAAAATTATAGAACTAAAAAAATTAAGAAAGATGTTAACTTAATTTTGATGACTGAAGTTTACATTATTGATAGTGAAATTTCTATGTAGTTAATTTAAATTGTTTTAATTTAAATCCTGGTTTTTCTAGGGCCAAACTCATTTACTGGGGAAGATAGTGTTGAATTTCAAGTTCACGGTGGAGTCGCAATTCTTGCTGCCTTAATGTCTGCATTATCAAATCTAAAATTTTGTCCAGCATTGCCAGGAGAGTTCACTAAACGTGCATTTTTTCATGACAAACTAGATTTAACAGAAATTGAAGGTCTAGCAGACTTGATTCATGCTGAGACTGAGCAGCAAAGAAAGCAAGCTCTGCTTCAAGCTCATGGGAATCTCAGTGCTTTGTACAGTAGTTGGAGGGCAATACTTTTAAAATGCCTAGCTCATATTGAAGCTTACATTGATTTTGGTGAAGAAGAAAATATTGAGAGCCATGTTTTTGAACAATGTAATATTGATTTAAAAGGTCTTGCTGAACAAATTGAGAAGCATTTGTCAGATGGAAGAAAAGGGGAAATTCTGAGGAATGGCATTAGAACTGTTATCCTTGGGGAACCAAATGTTGGAAAAAGTAGTCTGTTGAATCGCTTAGTCCAAAGAAATGCTGCAATAGTCACGTCAATTCCTGGTACAACAAGAGATGTTGTTGAGTTAACTGCAAATATTTTTGGCTATCCAATATTGTTAGCTGATACAGCTGGGCTTAATAAATTTTCAAATGATATTGTTGAAATTGAAGGTATAAAAAGAGCTCGGGACCAAGCAAGTAATGCAGATTTTATTGTATTAGTAATAAATGCAGCTGAGTACATAAAAAGTCAAAAAACATACAAGGAGTATCTTCATAATTATATTAAAAATCTTGAATTAGAAGACTTACTTTTAGTAAATGGACAGTTAACTAATCATGTTTTGATAGTTGTAAATAAGGTAGATCTATTAAATGAAGATGATAAAAGAACGTTAGATGAACATGAATTGATTAGTATTTCATGTACTAATGAAGAAGGTTTTCAAGACCTATTAGAGTCAATGGCAAAACATTTTGAAGCAATGTAAGATTAATATTTGCCGTTATTATGAAAAGGAATAAAGCAAATAATTACAATCATTATGTTTTTTGTTACTAGATGCGGAAATCCTACTGCAGAAAATCCAACAATCAGTCAAGAGAGGCATCGAAATCATGTACAGGGTTGTCACGAGTGTCTACTGAATTATTTTGAAATTATATCAAGTAAAGATTATGATATTGTGTTGGCTTCTCAAGAAATTCGTAAAGCAGCCAGAGAACTTGGAAAAATTACTGGTCATATTAATACTGAAGAAATATTAGATACAATCTTTAAAAATTTTTGTATTGGTAAATGAAGTATATTTTGTTATTATAATTTATACAATTTGTTAAATAAAAATATTAAAAATCCATTTAAATCAGTTTCTTTTTTAAAATAAATATACTTACTAGGTATTATTGAAACCTTAAAAGAAATGTTACCTCTTGGAAAATTTTAAATATCGCGCATCCGAGAGGTGACACCACTGAAGCTACGCATGCGTAGGGAAAGTAGTCGGCGCGGCCATCATCCTTTTTTCGCGTGTTTCTCATCTTCACAGGTTTGTCAAAGTCCAAGAATCTAAAAGAATCAAAGAAATCTGTAATTATTTTACATGCCAGTATATCAAATTTTGTTCCTTAACTGTCGATGAACGTTTATCAATAAATAGTTTTTTCTATTTTACATTTTTCTTAGCGTTAACTTATCAACATCATAACAAAGCGTACCATAACCTCTGTTTCTTTTTCATCCAGGATGGCACCAAGGTACGAACTGGCCATCGGCCTCAACAAGGGTCACAAGACGACCAAAATCCGGGTGGCAAAAAACAAATCCGAGAAGGAGAAGACCGTTGCCATCAGACCCGCCAGGCTAAAGGGGGTAAGTGTTATTTTTTATAACATTAGTTAATAGGTTAGAAAATCTTGTTGGTGCTCAACGTTGCTAACTTATTTTGATTCTTAAGTCATTTTTCTTTGATAAATTACTTAATTAGAGAGAATACTTGTTTAATTAGTTAAGGTGTCCGTAACTTATTCATAAATTGTTTATGAAGTGCTCTTCCATTTGTATAAAATGTTGTAATACACACATGATTGGTTGACTATGTCTGTTCAATTAAACTAATTTTTTTTTTAATTATGTTTCTAATTTATAATATATGTAAAAATAAAATGTTTATACAACATTTTTATTGTCCTGGAGCAGTAAAATTAATTAAAAACTGTTTTTCTTTGAATCTACATGCTTATACTTTTCAAATTTTACTTTTAGTAATTTGATAAAAAGAATTTTATTGGCTTTTATTACATTTAAATTAATAAAGATCAATAATACTGTTAATGCTAACAATTTGTAATGTAAATGTTATTTCAGCGTCAAACAAAGCACAGCAAATTTGTACGAGACTTGATTCGAGAAATTACTGGACATGCTCCTTATGAAAAGCGAGCCATGGAATTATTGAAGGTGTCCAAGGATAAGAGAGCTCTCAAATTCTTGAAGAGGAGGGTACGTTATTGCTTTTATAAATCTATAAATGTATATATTTATACAAATCTTTCAGTTAATTTACTGGTTTTAAGTGAAGTATAAAATAATTTTATTTTTATTTGAAATTTCTTTTTCGAGTGATAATTGATTGAATTAAATAAAGAGTTCCAATAGTTAACTTAATCTATTATTCATGTTTTTTTAAATTTACTTTTAAGAAGATGCCAGTGTCAGTATTCAGTTTTATACTTATCCACATTACCACATTTCAAATTGTTCTTGTTTAATTTTTTATATTTATTAATTATCTGTCATCTCCTTAAATAAGTGTAAATAAAATTAAATCTGATAGTGAGGCAGAAGTTAACAACCACTTTGCAGCAGCCAGTTTTTAAAAACTCATAGCAATTTTGTATTCCAATAAAATCTAAAAATAAACACTGTTCATTTTCAATTATTTGTATGAATGCCCGGACATCTATATTTTCTTCATCAAAATATTTTTTTTCGTAACTGGATGCTGGAAAGTGGCTGCTAATTGAGGTTTCCGAATGGAAAAGAGCACATAGCTCGATTTGTCCGAATAAGTATTGCCTAGCTAGCCAATTTAGAACATCGCTTGAAATTGAAAATTAAAAAAATTTTAAACTTTCCAAGAAACTTCTACGACTTATAATAAAGATTTTAGTGCAAATAAAAGTTAATAATTCGAAAATTTGTAACACAACTTTTGCGATCGAAATAATTAATTCGCGATTTTGATAAAATGTATTTAAAAATTCGCCAAAATATCTTTATTACTCTTCTCACGTGTTATATCTCATAGAACATTCTAAAGATTATTATGTGAAAGTTTCACTGATAAAATATATTTGAAAATCATATTCGAAAAAGTTATGTTGAGTTGAAGTAAAAAATGTGAAATATTTTTTTCATCTTAAAAATGATGTTTTTTTTATGTATTACTAAAAAACTAAAATAGCTAAAAATTTAGTTTTAGTACAAACAGTAGCGCAATAGTATTAAAAATTGGTTAGTCAGACAATACTTATCCGGCGAAATCGCGCTATGCGCTCTTTTCCGTTCGGAGGCCTCAATTTCAGTCTCATTATCTTAAAAAGAGATAAAAAATGTACTACCAAAATTAAAGCTAATTTTATTATTTAATTATTTAATTATGTATTTAATTATTTAATTATTTATATATTTATTAGATTATTTAATTATGTATTTAATTATTTATTTATTTAATTATTTATTTATTTATTTATTTATTTATTTATTTATTTATTTATTTATTTATTTATTTATTTATTTATTTATTTATTTATTTATTTATTTATTTATTTATTTATTTATTTATTTATTTATTTATTTATTTATTTATTTATTTATTTATTTATTTATTTATTTATTTATTTATTTATTTATTTATTTATTTATTTATTTATTTATTTATTTGAATGAAAATTTACAAATCAGAGTTATGTTTAGTTCTAATATTTGCTTGAGTGTTTCATTTAAGATAGTTTAATTTTTAATGTATTTTTACAGTTGGGAACTCACATTCGCGCCAAGAGGAAGCGTGAAGAGCTAGGAAACATCCTTGTACAAATGAGGAAGGCTGCGGCACAACACCATTAAATGCCGTTTTGTATTTATAAGGATTATTACTGAATCAATAAACATCTTTGACATAAGTTTTTGTAGTTCTATTAATTTGTATTGTATTATAAAAATCAACAAAGATATATTTAATTTCAAAGAAGAAAGATTATTATGAAATACATTTCTTGAGTAAAAATATTTTTTAAGAATTTTTCATTATAAGAAGTTTGAAATTTGTATTTTACTTACATGATGATCTATTGTAGTCTATTGATGTTGCCATTACCTTTGTACTAGAGGTTCTCCATTAAGGAGACGTCGGATACCGACAGTAGTTTCCTACTATCCCACACATGTATTTCGTTATTTATTTACAAAGTTAATTGTTTAATGACAAAATAATAGCTGTCCCCAATTTGTTTTACAGTAACCTAATTATATGTCCAAGCTGGTTTCATATGATTGTTTTGTTTTCGAGAAAACTTTGACAAACTTAGTATGTAAAGGTTAATCTCCATGTAGTTGGCCCTTTTAGTGTGTCAAAGTTTTCTCGAAAACAAAACAATCATATGAAACCAGCTTGGACATATAATTAGGTTACTGTAAAACAAATTGGGGACAGCTATTATTTTGTCATTAAACAATTAACTTTGTAAATAAATAACGAAATACGTGTGTAGGATAGTAGGAATCTACTGTCGGTATCCGACGTCTCCTTAAGATCAATTACATAGCTAGCCAAATGCTTTTGTACACATTAAGCATCTATGTTAGGTAATCCTCTGGCTTTGCTATAGTAGATTATTCAAATTGATTCTATGGTTCTATGATAGATTAACGTAGTATGCACCGTATATATCTGCTATTAAGAACGCAATATTTAGGTACAATATATTTTTAACTTATAGAATGAAAAAAAGTTACTTTTTTAAAATTATTTAATAATAGGTATAGATTACTACATTGTACACACATTGTACAACATTCCTACAAGTTTATGAAATTCAATAATTTTATACAAATTATATATCATTAACAAATAAATGTGCCAACGAAAACTTTGTTATCTTACTTGTCTGGATTCACTTATGCCCTTAAAATGCTGCCTAGAAAGTTTCTAAAATATGCCTAAAGTGATCTCGACAATTAGAAGCTTCTTAAACAAAATTCATGAATTCACAGTGGTTATTATAAGTTGTTTAAATCAAATCTGGGATGGCCACCCAGATCTTAAGCTTGATGCAGAGGAAAGAAGAACGTATATTATAGTTTATCACGATTTTTTATTCAAGAATCCGATCAAAAACTATCCGAATGTGTTTTTCCGTCACTTAATTACTTCAAGCCTGGGCAACTCCACGTAGCCCAGGTTTGAAATGGAAAAGAAATACGAAATTGGACAATTAATTAAGATTTTTGCAGTATTGATGAATCTCTGACAACTATCCAAATTCGTGCCAAGTGTACAATCTGGGGAGACAGCTCAGACTTGGAGTGCACGAAAAACGAATTTGGATAGTATGATTACTGGTCACTTTAGACATTTATCAAACAGCCTATTGTAAATACCTGAGTGAATCCAGACATCAGTTGAAAGAAACAAAATTTTCGCTTGTTCATTGATCCATTTCTCGGGCATTATACTACATACATTATATTATCTGTATATCTGTGGCGAATCGGAAAAATGACTTAAGTTCACTTTTTTTGAAAATTGAGTTTTGAGCGATTTTAGTATCCTTACATAGTAAATTTTCAGATAAAATTGCAAAAAATCAAGAAGGTGTAAAAATATGTGACCCTATTAACTATTTATGAATTTATTTAACATTAGTTTAAATGTAAATTAAGAAGTTTAAACCTGAATATCTCAAAAATATGAAAAGTGGGTTTAAGTCGTTTTTCCTATATATATATATATATATATATATATATATATATATATATATATATATATATATATATATATATATATATATATATATATATATATATATATATACTGTGGGTTCCCGGAAAAATATTCAGGTTTAAACTTTTTAATTTACATTTAAACTAATGTTAAATAAATTCATAAATAGTTAATAGGGTCACATATTTTTACACCTTCTTGATTTTTTGCAGTTTTATCTGAAAATATACTATGTAAGGATACTACTATATATATAGGAATGAAGCGATATAAATACAGAATTTTTCTAAATGCTTATACTGTAGGTACACTCGACGTGAAAAATGTATGGTCGAATACGTAGGAATTTTTTTGAAATACTGCAATTTCATTGGATCTTGGATTGGATATGTTATTATTGGTATCTAAAAGTGTACTAAAAAATTTTTTTTTTCTTTTTTTTTTTAATTTTTTGTTATACTTTTTTAACATTAAAGTGAGCGTCTCAAAAAAGGTAGGTGGCTGGCCCCGGTGATTTCGCCCCTTGAGGACATCTAAAACAAAAAAATCAAAAAGATTATTGTTCTGTAAGCTTGTTATTTTGGTTCTAACTAGGATTAAACAATTTTGTTGGAAAATAACAAAATGGCGAACATAAAAAAAGTGACTTCTTTTAGTGGAAATCGGGCTGTAAAATGGAAAGTTAGGGACGAAAAAAAAGATCCTAGTCCCTGCGAGAGCTATAATGTGTAGAATAACATATCCAAATTGCAGGCCAATCGGTTGGATAGAAAATTTTTTATCATCCGGGCCGACCACCTACCTTTTTGTGAGACGCTCACTTTAGTGTTAAAAAACTATAACAAAAAATTTAAAAAATAGAAAAAAATATTCTTGTACACTTTTAGATACCAGTAATATATAAAACCAATAACCAATTTAAACCAATATAAACCAATAACATATAAAAAAAATTAAACTGATTAAATTTTATTTTCCCCTAAAAAAATTCCCGAAAAAAGCCTAAAAAAACGTGCAAGTTACAAGACTACCTTAAACTGAGAGTCTGGATCATAAATCTTATCAATAATTCTTCCACTACCTATGCTTAGTTTTTCAACTGCATCCTTATAAATACGCGTAAATTACTTGATTGCTATACTTATGGGCTATTCTCACAAACTTCGGATTTTATTATAAAATTTTTTTTTTTTTTTTATATTTTGAGCACATGTCTGAAATATTTAGTATACGTTCCTTCAGCTGTTAGAATACAAAATCCAATGTGGTGCAACGTTTTAAAGCATCGCCCCAAAAGTTATTAACGTTTTTTACATGTTTTTTAATTTTTTCATGATTTTCAACTTATTTTCGAAGAATAAGTTAGTAAATCATGTGTAATAATAAATCGCTCTGTAACTTCTTAAATAATTATGTAAAAAATGGGGCGAGTGAATTTTAGTTTAATAGTGTTGTAAATAATTGAGCACAAATGTATTTAGTCAAAATTTTTAAAGACATGATGTGCTAGTAAAAAATATGCGTTTTGTCTTCCGTGCACGTTTTGCCTTCTTAAGTATACATCCATGTTTACTCCCTAATTATGGGAGCACATGATTCCGCCATGTATAGATTTGTTACTTTTGTGCCCTAGAACACTATCCATGTGGTTTTATAATGATTTTGTTTACGCACCAATAGCGATGCGGCATAATAGTAATAAATATTAAAAATGAAAAAAAGTAGTCACGCCACTTTGGTGCCTTGTAACTTTTTCCCTATTAAAAGCACACATTTATAACAGGTCATATTCGATTGCGCTCACCAAATGCTTGAAATTCATCACCCATTTTCAAAAGAAGCACCAAATTCTTCAGAAAAAAAAAATAGAAAAAAAAAGAAAGTCACGCGTCGTTTTCTGCAAACTTTCCAATTTTATTTATGTATCGTATGAATTTTTGTCTTCAAAATGTATACTATAATACTTTTTTTTGTGTTTACATGTTGTAAACAATGTATACAATCTAGTTCTTGGCTGATAAGCGAGAAAAAATATTGTATTAGCACAAAAAATATTGCGTCACACAAAATTCCGAACTAATTGAGAATTGCCCATACATAAGAGCCTATATAATTATGGTGATGGAATTCGGGTCAGTGTTCTAATGTGGTTCAGTAGTATTTTTTGAGCCTTCTCGGATTAAAGTACATAACCCATAAAATCACATTAAACTGTACTAATTTCCATTAAAAATGAATTTCAATGGGAATTTTGTCCAATTTTGAGTGTTGCAATGGGATCGTATTTAATTGATTTTTCTGGACAGGGTTGTACACTCAACGTGGATAGAGTTTGATTCGACCAAATTCAATTTTTTTGAAATAATGCAATTTTATTTGATTTTATTGGATCAAATGAGCGTTTTAGCTAATCACAATGGAGAATACACGAAAAATTACACGAAAATTCAAATTGTTCGAGTACAAATACACTACGTTCACTATACATACTGTAGATATATTTTTTGAATGAATTTTTTTTAATAAAGGCTACAACATTTTTGAATACTAAATAAATTATCTTAGAAATAAGAATACCGAAAATGTCGATTTTATAAATTTTTTTTTCGAAAATTTATCATTTATTTCTATTTTGAGAATATAGAATTTACATCCATTTTACGAAGGTTCGTAACATTGAAATCTTGCATAAATATTTCGAAAGTATGTAAATTCGACGTAGGAAATTTCTGATCGAATGCGTTGGAATTTTTTTGAAATACAGCAATTTCATTTGGTCTCATTAGATCGAATGCACGTTTTCGCTAAGCTCATTTCCCACGTCGAGTGTACATATAATTTTAAATATTGCACAGCTACTAGATTATCAAAATTAGGTATAGGGACGCTGATTTTTGTGCACTGTCAAAGTTGAGTGATGCATATTGTAGCTCATACATGCAGAATATTCAATAAGAAAGTGATTAACATATTAATAATAACCTATTAGGTCTTTTTAAGTTTTCGAGTAAAATCTTGAACAGTACATAAAAGCTTTGAAAAAACATTATCTATAAATTCTGAAGCGAATTTTAAAAAGGTTTATACCCTCATTCGAGCACTTATTAATCCTTTTGATAATCGGTTTCGACTTTTTTTATATTCGGCCTATACTATTTTTATTCTCTCTATTTCGGGGACAGTATTCCATTTTTTAAACTACTATTTCATGTATTCAGGCACCAGAACATATATTGAACCTATTTTAATGAAGGTATAAGAAAATGGAGTCAATGAAAAAATAAATTTATAACTCACAATAATTCTTTTTTAACCATAGACAACTAATTCCAAAAAATTCCATTTTAAAGCTATGATAACTTCTTATAATACCTACATTTTTTTAAACTAAGCCAATGTTTTAATAGCTTTTTTACTTTAGCTTTTATTAGATTAGACAAATATCATAGCTTAAAATAGAAAAATTAAAATATATTTGTAGATTCAAAAAGTTAGTGTCATTTAAAAAGGACATGGTGACCGAAATTGTTAAGTAGAAAAGTCACGGTATGTTAAGACGACCATTAATGACTATTTTTCCAGGTTATTAATTTTTTCCACAGGCTTTAATATTTCTATAATAGGTATTAGTTTTAAAAGATTACTTAAGTAATGCATTCATTAATGTTTTAAAAAATAATAGTTTAAAAGAAAAAGAATTAAGGGAGTCGTCTCGTATAAATGGTTAAAAAAATCACTTTTTTTATTTAAATCTGTTGGAATATCGCTATGCTTTAGCATACGTATATGTGTAACTGTAGTTATACACTACTACATGCTTGTACAAAAATGAATCGACTTACTAAGAAATGTCCCAAAGACATAAACTGAAATGAGAGATATAGAAAAGAGTGGGGAACTATATGCGTCAGCCCCGATATTCTCGTATGCTCTTTTGTCAAGTATTTTTAGTCGTACTAGAGCATCTAGCTAAAGCAGTCGTAAATTGCTGAGGTTATTCCTTCCTTGTGCGAGTTTGAATAAACTAAAGTTATTTTATTTGAAATATACATTGCGTATTATCATTTATTTAACACCCATTTCCAATAAAATCAATGCGTATGTATGTGGAGAATATGTTCCCAAAGTTTTAGATCGAAATTCAATCTCTAAACGGAGTTACAGCCGAGTTTGTAGCCGCGCGTCGAGCAGGTAAGGGACGGCAAGCTGGAGGCTGGAGCGCGCGAGGCGACCCAAACAGCTGGTATAAATGACGCATTGCAGAAGCTACAGGAGGATTGTTCAACTACCCGCTTCATCCAGGCGTTCAATAGCATATACTACCTATATATCAAGACTTATCAAAAAAGATCTTCTAGGCGGGCATACACAAAAAGCAAATGAGAGCTTTAACTCTACCGTTTGGCGCTTGGCTCCAAAGCATTTGAATTCGGGTGTACAAATTGTAGAAATCGCTGCATCTATATTTGCCGCAGCAATCAGAGAAGGCTATTTTGCAATTTTTAAAATAATGCAAGTGTTAAATATTCAAATTGGCCCCCAATGCAAAGCTTACGCTAAAGAATATAACGACATCCGGCTAAAGCGCCAGGGTAAACGCAGCCTGAGCTGCAGTAAAGAAGCTAGAACTGCTCGCAGATTGCAACAAATCTAGCAACAACAATTTTATGAGGAAGCTGAGGGTTTGCTGTATGGACTCAGATAAACAATAAAAAATTTTAAATTAATATTTTTAGTAAAAAATAACTATTTATTACCCCAGTGGAAATTACAACTAAGAGAAACTCTGAGAACCTGTAAAAAAATCTGAGGAAGTGTGAAAAAATGTGAAACTTCATATACATTTGGAACATCAGATACAAAAAAGAATGTACACAATTTTTCACAGATTTTCACATTATTTCACATTTTCTCACATTTTTTGATTGCATTCTCTAAAATAAAAAAAAATTATAACTGAGAAATTGTGATAAAATGTGAGAAACTGTGAGAAAGTATAAGAAACAGTGACAAAACGTGCGAAATATTTTATAATATTTTTAATAATCCAGGGGCCTGATTTCATAACAATGTCACTTTATATCGGTGACAAAAGTGACAAAAATCAATTTTTGACATTTTAGCAGAATAATTACTTTTAATTTACGCTTTTATACGTTGATTTAACTAGATTAATAATTATTATTAATTTTAATACTAATTTAAGCTGTCTAATTTTACGTTACAAAATATTTGTTTCATAATATGTCACTGACTTTGCCCGTGAAATGGTGATAAACTTGGGTTTTTACCAAATTGTATAAGCGATTTGTAGTCACTTTATACAATTTAAATATATATTAATATACAAAAATGTAAATATAAAATAAATTAACGTACTAAAATTTAATAAATGGATTTTTGTCACTTTTGTCACCGATATAAAATGATATGCTTACGGAATAAGGCCCTTGTTTCAAATGTAACCCTAAATTCACAGTTTTTCACAAATCATATTATTTCACCTTTTGAAATTCCCATAGGTACATAAATTGAACTTTACATGATCAATATCGTCTTCAATTTTTAATTGTACTCTTTATGTCGATAAATAAGTTCAGAAAATAAAGAATAATAATTTCTTCTCAATATAAATTTCCCGAATTTTCTATAAGAACTGTTATTGTATTGAAAAATTTTAAACTATAAGTACCTTCTTTTAGTACAAGTGATGCTTTTAAGTTGTTCTATTGCGAGTATTTTATATGCTTTTTTATAAATCACAAGACAAACAATTTACAAAATATATACAATCTCGATAATCATCGTTTTTCCCGTAAAAATTGCACAATCAACATTTTTTCACAACAAATGTTAGAAAAACAAAGAATTTCGTCCCCCGCTGTGCTCGCGCGAGCGTAACGAACAATTTGCCCAAGTCTTTCACGCGAAATTAGATTCTCCGTCTCCATTCGACTGATGAGACATATAAAGCAAGCAAGCGCGGGGAAAGCATCAGCTGCCACCCTCTCCCTCCCTTCGCCGTGCTACAAGACAATCCGACGCGCACACAAGACACTGCACAGCTACATGTACGGCTCCGCGCCAGCCCGGACTGTTTTGGGAATATATATATACATACATGTATATACATGCACACGCGCGGTCTTTGCTGCAGGCATGTCGGCGCGGCGCAGCATGGCATCCCTCTGTCTCTCTCCATCTCTAAGCGCAATGGGCTTTTCCCGGTTAACGCGGCTTGACAAAGACGCGGTGGCGGTCGTTTGTTTGGAGTCGCCGCGTGTGCACATAGGCTACAATGACATTGCTCGGCGCGCTATCCAGCCTTTGCTCTTCATCCCCCTTTGTCTCTGTCTCCGTCTCTCTCTGGTTACCTTGATGTTCCTCTCTCTCTCTCCCGCTCTCCCTCCTTCTCTCTCTCTCTCTCTCTCTCTCTCTGTCTCTCTCTCTTCCCGGTTGAGTGTATTAAATTATGTGCGAGATTGTGTAAATATGTATATAAGGTTTTCGATGCTGACATTGTGTTACTTCATTTTCTCTTTTCCGTAGATTTATAAAATTTAATTTTGACGTTGCTGGAATGTCTGTCCAGTCGTGACTCTTTCGTCGTGAAGAAGAAGAAAGTGCTTTTGACTAATGAATACTTAATGATGTTGTTACTCTATTCAACTTATTGAATTTAATTGAACTTTTGTTTACAAGTAAATCTGGAGTGTTATAAATTCAGTTGTAAATTTATTGTTTAGAAGACAAAAAATGTAAAAATTCTTTAATAAATATTGAATTTATTTATTTGTAAAACTCAACTAAAAATAAATTTTGCTTTCTTTATATATAGAAATGATTAAGAATTTTGCCCTCCAGCAAATATTTCTGCTGGGTAGCTGATATTTTTATTGTGTCCGCTAAAAATGATCAAGACGAACGCCGCCTTGGTCGTTTAAAGAAAATCTTCTTTTTTTTGCTTACTTCAATAGTTATCATTCACAGAAATATGATGCTGAAAGTTTTAAATCGAAATTCGAATTATATCATAGCATTTAGAGGCTTCTAAGTGAAGCGTTAATCCGCGCGCTACCGAGTTACGAAAACTTTAAACGCGCTTTTGTCAAAACATACTTTTTTATAAATTTTTCGAGAAATAGCTGCCATTTTGCAAAAAAATATTTTAAAAAAAGGATGCGTACTTTGTTCTACGATGACAAGTGGCCTAGCAATTGTGTTTGCAATTTGATATGCTCAAAGAAAGACGATTCATGAAGTGGGCTTTATCATGGATATTTACAAAATATTTCAGCTAATTAATGTTGAAGATGCTTCAAAGAACGTATCCTAAAAGTTTCATCAAGATTGATTATTTTGGTATGCGCCAACAACATTTTGAAGATTGATAACTTTAATAATGAGAAAACGGCAATTGATGAAAAATAATGAATCATGTAACTTTATTTTATAATACGTTAATACAAATTTACCAAACTTTATTATATTTATAGAAATAAATAAAAAACTTTCAAAAGAAAATATAGATTATTTTTAATCTAATAAAAACAAAAAACGACTTTCTTTTATTTAATTTTCACAGCCTTTAAACGATCAAAATTAGGCAAAATAATGTGAAATTGCAGAAAATAGCTTTGACCAAACTATGACATTTTTTAGCTTTAAATGTAAAATATCATTATATTGCTATTTTTACTTGTTAAGGTGGTCCTATAGTAAATTTTGAATAGTTCATGATAAAATTTTTTTAAATTGGTGATTATATTTGTTATATAAAAAGAAAGTTTTTTGTAAATTTTCATACTTTTTTAGACAGTATACCCATAGTTATGTAGTAAAATCTAGCAATTTTCAATGAGAATTGATGTATTTTCAAAACTGTCTTTGCGCATGGGAATGCAAGTATAGCATTTGAAGAAAATGGTGTAATATCTAACACCTGTACCACGCAGAACAGAGAACTTCAAATTTTTAAAAACACTATTATAAAGATAAATAAAATTATATGAAATTTTTAATGTAAAAATAATCTAAAAAATCTACATACATTTTTGACTATATTCATGGGAAACACTTTCTTAATAAAATTTTTTTGAAAAATCGGAGTTCATAGTTGTAATGCGAATAAGTTGAATAAGATATCCTTAAAGTTTCAGATTGATTCATTGTAATCCTATGCGCATAAGACTTGATGAACATTGAAAAACTGAAAACTAATTTTGTGATGATTTTAAAACAATTTTTCTATCGCAGAATATCGATCAATTTTTTTTAAAATAATTTTTATGTTTTCTGAAGTTTGCCTGTATAGATATTCGTTGGTAAAGAGTAGATTTGGACACAGGTCATGATTCGGTTAATGTAAGAACACGCTGGATTGTGTGCAATAAGGGTTTCGAAGATTTTTTAATGTTTTAAAAGTTGGTTCAACTCTTCCTAAGGTGGTCTTATAGTAAAATTTAATGAAGAATTCAAATTTTTTTATTTCATTTTCTGATACTTTGTACATTTTTAGAACAAAAAATGATTTTGTTTTGGCAATATTGCCTCAGAAATCATTTTAATTAATTACCTTTACTTTCCTTTACTTTTTTACTCACTTTTAGTTATTTATACATATTTTGAGGAAAAATACGTATAAAGAACTAAAAGTGAGTTAAAAGGTAAAGGAAAGTAAAGGTAGTTAATTAAAATGATTTCTGAGGCCAATATTACCAAAACAAAATCATTTTTTGTTCTCTAAATGTACAAAGTATTTGAAAATGAAATAAAAAAAATTGAGTTCTTCGTCAAATTTTACTATAGGACCACCTTAAGGAAGAGTTGAACCAACTTTTAAAATATTAAAAAATCTTCGAAATTCCGTCGGAATCAGGGAAATACACAAAAAAATTATTTCATTGTGATTTCGTCATAAAGTATTATAATACGTATATAAATATGTACGGTAACTATACAGCATTAATTGGATAAAACCATGTAAGATCTATGATTAAAAGTATTGTAAACAATGTACAGTATTGTACAGTATTGCATATTGTTTTTTACTGATTAAGGTGACACTAAACCCACCTTTCACCAACAAATACAAACCAACTTTTTTCATTTAATTTTCAATTTTGTGCCCATACCACTCTGGTACGTTGTTTTCTCAATAAATGAAACAATGCTCCAAAGAGGTATTTTCTCAAAATTGAAAATTAAATGCTAAACCCAAACGTCACGAAGAATTACAAGGACCTACTTTTTTCATTTAATTTTCAATGTTTACTATATATCTCTCTTGAACGTTGCTGTCCTAATAAGAAATACCAATTTTCCAGAGAGATTTTCTCAAAATTGAAAAATAAATGAAAAAAGTGGTTTTCCTTTTTTGCCTATAATCATTTTTTCACAAATGAAACAGTGGAGATTATGTAAATTGTTTAAGGATTTTAAGAAGAATCTAAACTCAATCATATGTTTGAAAATAAAAGTTATTTGTTGGATTGTAAACGCGCGTTAATTTTCTCATATATAGAAGGTTATGAGTTATTTTTTTGTTATTTAAATTATGTTCGTAAATAAAAATGGTTTATCTAATTAATGCTATGTACTTACTTTGCACATCACATATTTTATAAGAGAAATATTTTTTTTCCGTATTTCTTTTACTTCAAGGGAATTTCTTGCTTAACTCTCCAAATGTTAGACTATGTAGTCGGTTAAATTATATATTTATCTCTTTGTGATTTGTGGTTTTGTCGGCCAAGCACGGTTAAAAGTACATACATTTTTATCGAAGATATCATACAAATTACGAAGTGATACATTTTTTAAAACTCAACGGATTTGGGGAAGCTAAGAAAAGATATTCTTGTCACAGTTTACAACTGCAATACATCGTATAAGAGACGAATAAGCTTATTGCGCTAAATGTATGTTTTGGTAAAAAGTAAAAGTTCAAGTTATACTATTCGCAATCATTGAGAAAAATTCAATTTTTGTGAAAGCGAACTGCGAATCAAGTCGGTAATCATAGCAACTATCAAACGAAAGTAAGTGCGATATTTCGGTCATTCACAGAAACGATATCGGCCACAGCTGGTTGATCGGGAACTGAAAATGGCATAGTTTAGACTTCAAAATCTTCTCTTGGCAGATTCATACGCATATAAGTAAGTTTTTAATTTGTTATTTATTGGTGTCCAGGGCAGGGTCTGCCTACGTAGTCTTACTTACAGTCTAATAGGACCTCCCCGGACGAAATACATATAGTTATAATTTAGATTACTTATATTTCATATCGGTCTCTTACACATTGGAAGTGGCCTTTATAGTTGATGTTATAGAGTTATATTATTAGTGGGAAAAGTTATAAATTAAAATGAGATTTGATGGAGGCACGAGAGTTGGGGCTCGTGGCGTCAAGGGAGAGGGAGGAAACGGGAATGGGAGTTTCAATATCAATAGGATTAGGTAAGAGGATTAATTAGGATTTATTACGATTGGGTCGGAGAAAAAAGGGGAGGGGGTGGCTGCTTGCAGTTCGGCAAGTGCGATCGGCATCAGGTAGGTGTGAAGGGGGGAGGGGGGGGGGTAGAGGTAGCTGGAATTTGAGAGGACAGTGAGAAATGATACACGAAAACATACTTTTCTTTAATCCTTGAACCAACGCAACGGAACTGATTGTTTATTGCGCGTCACGGCAAATTTTACGTCATTGTTACGTTACATATATAA
Source organism: Gastracanthus pulcherrimus (assembly GCA_949152435.1). Lineage (NCBI taxonomy): Eukaryota > Metazoa > Arthropoda > Insecta > Hymenoptera > Pteromalidae > Gastracanthus > Gastracanthus pulcherrimus. Next base: position 154,033,346 of record OX424575.1, on the reverse strand, counting down.
TGGATAATGCTATAATATATTCTGAGAATTTCGTGAGATATATGAATTTCAAAATACTAATCAAAATGTTGATACATTCTTAATTAATACTTAATCACTTCACTACTTATCGTCCTCTTCACATTATTATCTTCATACGTCCTTGGGCGTTAATGGGCGTCACTTTTGACCAAAGCGTGATATGGGCGTCCTAGAAGGATTTCTCGGCATTGGTGCAGTCCAACACCGTTGCATGTCCTCCAGGAAATAGGTTCAAAAGCCCCTTCGCCTTCTTCAGGCAAGTCAGGGTGATGGTTCTCTCATGGACCCAGCGTGTCCACGCTGCGGTTCATGAGATTCTATTCTGGATTCAGCAGAAGATGGGTCCGTCTGATCCATGGAGCATCTAGTCACTCAGTAATATGTCACTGCATTGTTACATTTGCGTGTTCATTAGTTTATGTTCGTGAATTCACATTCCGATATGTAACTTATCACTTATGATCAGTCTTGCTAATACTCGCACACTATTTGTTCGTGTCCTTCGCTGAATGTAAGTCACTTGTTTTACTGTTTATTTCACTCGAGGAATTTCTCACATCGTGGTCGTAGAGTGTCTTTGGAAATTTGGTCGCCACCGAGTTTTTCTATAATACTCTCGGAAGTACGTTTGCTGCTGTATGCCCAGAGGTTCGAAGTATGCTTGATATGGGCAAGAAAAAGCCCCATACCATTAGACCCCAATTCGGTTGTAAAAAAAGAAAAATTCTGTCGACATGGATTTATTTAGTAGTAATCGTAAGCCGATATACAATGCATTTTTAATTTTTATAATTGAACTTTATTTGAGAAAGTTATAGGGTTCTAAAGTTTATTTATGACGTCACGATCATAACGATATCGAAGGTGCCGCCGTATGTTCCTGACGTCACCAAAACCTTTGGAGCGTCATATATCTTTCAATTTTCAAGATATAGATGAAATTCTAAAAGTTCTAAATACAAAGGAAATACACTACAATCTATTTAAGTATGTTCTTAGAAAAAAATGCTTCTTAATCCAATTGACGGAGACACGAGAATAGAGGTTTGTAGTGTCAATGGAGGGGGGGGGGAGGGGGCGGAAAGGGAGGTTTCAATATCAATAGGATTAGGTAAGAGGATTAATTAGGATTTATTACTATCAGGTCGGAGAATAAAGGGGAGAAGATATTAGCAACAAGAAATTTTTCGTATAATTTAACTCCTTTTAGCATATACTAAAACTTTTATGGTTTACTTTATCGTCAAAATTTATTTTATCATTATTTTTCGAAGTACAAACCAATTTAAAAAACTTTTTCTTAGTAATTTTTAAAATATTGGTTTGTTTTCTAAAAAATAATGATAACCAAATTTTTTAACTAAAAAGTAAACTTTATAAGTTTTAGTACATATCATAAGGATACAAATTACCGACGGAAAAAATTTGTTGTTGATCGTGTCATCTAGAAACGTGCACGCCGCAAAGATTTTCCAATAAATATCGTATTGACAGTCTAATATCTTGTGCCATGCAGGAGCAAGATCTTAAGGTATTACAACGGTCAAAATTACAGATATTATGAAGTATTTATAATAAATAAAAACTCAGAATGGTTTGCTTATAAAGGAAGAATTTTTATCAGCTCATGAAAAATAATTTCGTTTATCGAGTTTAACTCAGGTTGGCACCCTTAAGGGGAGAAGATCATACAGGCATAGTACGTTTCTTACACATAAGAATTGTACACGTAATTATTGTGCACAATTTAGCATTGGTCAAATATATCTATATATAATTTGACCAATGGTAAATTGTGTACAATAATTACGTGTATAATTCTTATGTGTAAGAAGCGCGCTATGCCATCATACAGATGGCCAAAATTGATGTGCTTTTCTTAAGAATTTTTTAAACTGTACAAATCAGACAATTATTTTAAAACTTTTCGCATATATTTTCTATTATTCGAAAATACAAAAAAATCTGTTTTGTGTTATAAACATCAATGATGGTCGAATATTAAGGGTTGAATTCCAATATCTCGAGCGCGCAGACTGCTTATCTGCGGTACGTCTGGAGACTTCTAAACTTGTTCTGAAAAAAGAAACTAAAAATGTCTTTGTTCTCTTCATGAGAATTTGCAGAATTTAGACCTTAATCCGATAAAAATTATATTTTTACAGGTCTTTGAAAATGAAGTTTGCGATTAAAACTATGTAAAAACATTTATTTTATTAATTGTATAGGCCTATATTCGATAGAAATCATTTATCTTCAAAATACTACTTGCAAAATACTGATTAATTGAGTACTTTTTGAGTTATCACAAAAAAGAAACGATTTTTTGGACCGTCTATATGACTTTCCCCCTTAATTTAAATAGGAATAAGTAGATATAAGTCGAGTATAGTAAGACACAGCTCTTACGAATAGATCCTAGTTTAGCACGATTACACCCTCAAACAGCAGGATCAGATATCATTAAGAAAAATTCAAAGCACATTTATTTCTTTTCACACAACTTACAATACTCTGCTATATTGGTAGCGAGCTTTCGACCCTTAAACCCCTCCAACCCCGAAATTTGAATCAGAACGCGCGAGCGAGGCACCGGCGAAACTGCGCTGCGCTGTACCCGCGAACCCCGAACCAACGACCACCATTCAGCCGATCGTACATCGAAGCCATTCGCAGCTAATGTAAAGTATACGTAATCAGTGCAGTGAGCAGCATCAACCGTTTTTCCATGATCACGCGTATATATATATATATGTAACCGTAAACTCGCGCAGCGCAGTGCCAGCACGCGGAATTCGCGATCGGCCAATTTCCTAAAGTGGAACCCCTTCGCGCATGGAGACAAATCTTTTCTTTCTTTGCGGGCGTGCGCCTGTAGATTTAACATATATACGGCCGCCTCCGCCGCCGCACGCCTCACTTGCCGCGCGAGTCCTTAATCTTATCGTAGATGTTATATATAAAGTAAGTGCGCGCGCGCGAGGCTACTTTAGTGCTACGGATAGCTGGCTGACTTCTTGCGCTCAAAGAGGGGTTCGAGTGCCGCGGAAGCTATACTGTGCGCTGGAGCGCGAAAGTGCTCGCGTGTATCTTGGGCTGTATGCAAAGCGGTGAATCACGTTTGAAAGTGAGAGACTGAGAGTAATTTTGTATGGTTGAGTGCTACTCTAAATTACGCGTTTATAGTCATATTTGGCAGTGTGAAGAAGTTAACATACTTATTCAATTGAGTGACATTTTATATTTAAATGAATGCGCGAAAAGATTTAAAATAGAGTATAATATTATTTCATTATAAAGTTTCATTGGATTCCGACTAGTTACTACAGAAACTTTAGTTTCACAATCTTCATTAAATATATCTATAGAAAATGTCACGTCGAGAATACAATGAGTCTTTCGAAAATCAAATTAGACCATCTGTGTTATCTGAATTTTAAAGTACCTATACGAAATTCAAGTTTTAGAGAATCTCGACAAATATTTCCATTTGTTATACATTTACACTGTTGTGCAAATGAGAAAAGTGGATATCTGCATTCGGACTGAAATTCAGAATATCAATAAAATGCGTTTGTATCAGTTCCTTTTCACGTGCGCGATAATTTTAAAAACTGTTCATTACTTTTTACTAAATCCAACCTGCTCTATTCAATAGACCAAACAAAAATTAATCTTTTCAAACGTTTTTATGAGAAACTACAGATACGGTTAAAATTGTTCCTTGAACTCGCTGAGAAAACAGATCAAAAAACGTGTCTACACAGATACGCTTTTAAGCCAAGAAAAGTATCCGAGACTCAGCTGCTTTACAAACGAAGAACGTGGGTATCTACACCTTCAAAAAGAGATTTTATACAAAAATTCAGTATTACGGTATCGCATATAAATATTTCTTAACATTTTAATACGATCATGATACCGATACGGTTTGTCAAGTTTGTCGATATGATTTTAATATACATGTCACGCTTCAACTGCGGATAAAATATATTATTTCGCTTTTTCTTCAATATCAATATTACTTATAGGAGTAGTATATATCATCAAATTTACTCAATTGTATACATATTTCTATAAAAATTGGTAAAATTTGGTATACAGGGGTTTTCGCGGTCGCTGAGTACGAATCAAAAGTCAGAATGTCAAAATAGAAAATGGCGTAGCCGGTAACTATAGTGTTAACTCAATTTTATGCATATTTCGATCAAAATTGTCAAAATTGGTTTACAGGGGTTTTCGGGGTCATTGTTCCGCCATTGTGTTTTTGAAATTCTGACTTTTGATGCGTAATCAGCAACCCCAAAAGCCCGATTATACCTAATTTTATCCATTTTTATTGAAATATACATAAAATTATGTAAACACTATAATTATTCACTCCACCATTTTGTTTTTTAAAATTTCGACTGCTGATTCGTAATCAGCGACCCAAAAAACCCCTGTATACAACTTTTTATCAATTTTTATGAAAATAGGCATAAAATTGAGTTTTTTTTTTAAATTCTGACTGCTGATTCGTAATCAGCGATCCCCAAAACCCCTGTATACCAAGTTTCATTATTTAAGGCTATTAATACATTGATTTATTCCATAGCGTCCGGGGTATTAATGTTTGAAATAAAAGTTTTTTAGAAAAATATGTAGATACGGTTTTTTGTCTGCTAAAGTTGGATAAAGTTACGCTCCAATACCAACGAAGAACGTGGGTATCTACATGTATTGTTCTTCATCTTTTTTCTTTACCGGCGCAGGACCTACTTTCCCAAATCAAAAAGCGTATCTACAGCAGATACGCTTTTTGTTTGCATATTCCCAGGTGAAGTCGAAGAGAAATACAGAAAATCGTTCCGATACGGTTATCTGTCTGCAGATACACATTTTCTTCGTTTGAAATTCTTTAAAATCTCCGTAAATAGAATAATTAGTACCCAATTATCTCATTACAATAATTACAATTGGTAATTACTATTACTATAGATAATTGCATTTTATCATGAAAAATCGAACGGTATAAAAAATTTATATTTCATAAAATATGCAGATACCCATTTTTTAATGAATAATATAACTCTTAATTTTCCTGAGTGAAAAATGTTTGAAAAATTAATTTCACACTTTTTGAAAGAGAAAATGTAATAATATTTTTTTGACAAGGAGAGTGTCAAACTTTCGGGTAACGAATTTCGATGAATCTTTGAAAATAATTTTCAGGTACCTGAAACGTAGCACTCGTAGATTGATCTAATGGGTCCTAGAACGTGAGATACAGCTAAAAACATTAGCATTATTCATATACCCAATGTTAAAAACCGCTGCCAATTCATTGGTACTTAGTTTCCTCATACTAAATTAATTGCTCCAATATTGTATTCTTTGTTGTTATAAATTAATTTCAAATTGCTATATCTTTCTGAATTAACCTAAACTAACTTCTAGCATGCCAAAAACTCGAAAATCTAAAACTAAAAAATCGAAAAAAAAGGAAATATCTTTATAAACAAAAACAAGTTGATGAATCTTGAGATTTCTTTTGAATTTTGAATCTTTATTTAAAAGCGCAAAATGAGTCTTTTTAGTTAATAAATGACCACGCTGTTCTCGAGATATAAGTGATTAATAATAATTTTCGAGAAACGCATATAAGCTCAATATCTCAGAAAATATAAGATCTCATGATCTGTAAAAACATACAAGCCATGAGATACTAAAAGGTTACCTTTGTATAAAGTACTGATAAAATGCTGCCAATTTACTTCAGTTATCGTCGAAGAAAGCAAATCGATTTTTTTTACAATTTTTTCTTTCTCAACGATAGAAAACGGTCAAGAGTCAAAAAATTTACTGACCATTCCTCTCCATATTTGTAATCAACCCAAATTTTTTCAAAAATTTTTCGTCATATGTTACCCAGAAATAATATTTTTATCCCTCCATCCTCTAATACAAAAAAAAACAATAAAAAGTGAGCCCTGAAACATTAAATTTCACCGTGTATATGCAGAGTAATGCTAATTCACACACACACACACATACACACACACGCACGCACGGACGCACGCACGCACGCACGCATGCACACACGCACGCAGGCACGCACGCACACACGCACGCACACGCGCAAATGCACACGCACACACACACATATTCAGACATAACTCTCAAAACATATTTCTAACATGTCTTTAGCAAAATGTTTTTTGCTTCCTCTTAAAGGAAGCTTTGTAATAGTGAAAAAGAATTTTCTTAAAAACATGTTAGAAATATGTTTTGGGCCGAATGGAATCAAAATGCACTATTTTTAGAAAATGTTCGTGTGTGTCTGTGAATGTGTGTGTGTGCGTGTGTCTGTGTGTGTACACTCGCCGGAAAGTGATTCTCTTCCGAACGTGATGGGGTAGAAGCTAGTGTCGCCTAGCGCCCGCTCTCCAAACGAAATTCACGTTTCGAAGGGGGTTTCCCATCTCATGGTGCGTAGTCAGTGGCGTTCTCATGAGATAAACAAGTAACCTTGCTAACCTACATTTAATTTAATTTTTATTTTATTTATTATTTTTATTTATTTAACTTGAATTCTAACGTATATTGAGTAATATCATTGCATACATTATTTTAAGCAACAATATTACTCATTATTTTATTTATTTTGTTAAATAATAGTTTGCTCGATAAAATAAAAATTTAATCCTATCATTAAAATAATTCTATTACAGACATCATGGGTCTCAATCATCTTCTTTAGAGCTACAACTATGCTACTAGTTTCTCTGCGGGTTGTAAGTAGAGCTCGGAGAGAGCTCTGCATAAAGTAATCAAATTTTTCTTTCATGGATAGCTATGGCATCAAGTCATTATCATAAGTCATCATCGTCATCATCATTCACCTGTACGGGAAGTCTGCAAGGAAAATAAAAAAACATTTATTAATTCTAGAATTATTATTAAAAATATATGTATAGCAATTACAACTTTTTAGAAAAATTCTTACTCTTTTACTAATGCTACGTTTTTTCGGCTAGTACCAATAGGGATTCCGTGTTTATGAAAAACTTCAATAAGCGTATCAACAACTCCACGCATAGAAATTTTTTTGAATAAAATGATAAAATAAAAGTTTTTAATAAAATTGAGATGATAAGGAATATGGATAAGAATATTCTATAATATTTTAGAAGCTTTGTTTTTTCTTTTGAAGGAAAAAAAATATTTTTGTAAAAAATCGATTTTTATTCTGCTACGAATACTGAAGTAAATCGGTAGTATCTAAGCTAAAACTTTCCAAAACGGTTTTTGATTGCTTATATCTCTAAAATTGCACGGTCATTTGTTGCCAAACAGGGCCCATTTCTTTTGTTTTTAATGAAGTTTCTAAATTAGAAAAAAATTTAAAGATTCATCATCTCGTTTTTTTAAAACTTTTTTTTTATTTTACGATTTTCTGAAATCGATAAGATAAATTATTTTTGTATGTTATGCAGCCTCTTGGTATAGCAAAAGTCTCATAGTTATTTTTTCATACCTTTTTAGGCACGATCGCGACACGGATGTGCCTTATATTTTCGATTGCGATAAATATGTGAGATAAAGCTTCGCGTTTTGCATGCCTTGCATCGCTAAGCGATGAAAGGCGCGGAGGAGCTCAAGAGCGAGCGCAAGGCGCTCTGCAGCCCCGGAGCAGGCAACTCACACGCGGCCAAAGGCCGCGAGTGGCGCGCTAGTTATTATTCTATCTAATCACATTCCACAGTTGTCCTGGATTATGCCTGTGATAACATTTTATTTTAATTTATTTTTAATTAATAGGGAATAATTATAAGCCATAATCACTCATAAAATTATTGATTGAATCACTAATTGTTCATTATCAATGTTGAAGCATTTGTTACTGCTTTTTTTCACAAAATTGACATATCCTATTAATGATTAATCATATTGTTGTTTTAAGATATTTTCAAATCTTTAAGTTTGTGTATCCATTTTTTCCAAAAGTATTTTCTGAAATCCTTCATATTAATTACTATTCTTATATTAATAATTAATATTTAATGATTAATAATGTTTAAGAAAATCAGAAGATTATTACCTATAGTTTTGTAATTTTAGTAAAGAAATATCTTTGGACAAACCATCAATGATGAAAAAAGCAGATCTTTTTTGAGATATTAATTAGAAAGAGATATAATAATTTAAAATCAATTTATTAGATCAAAGACTTTCATATTGGAACAATTTATAAATTTTGAGGAAGCTAAGTGCCAATGAATTGTCAGCGGTTTTGTTACTCGTACTATCACAAATCTTCCTCTTTGAGGAAGCAAAATCTTGTATATGTATATACTAATAATGTTAATAAAAGATGCTGTATCTACTATATAGAGGTCCATTCGATAAAACTACAGATACTTGACTTCATTTTTAGGTATCAGAAAATGATCCCCAAAGTTTTATAAACTCCTTGAGAGTAAAGTTTCACTATTGTTATTGTTAATTTTATTGTTTATCCAAGGTTTTAGTTCTTGGGAATTCTGAAGAGGAAATCTAAGTTGCCTGTATGCATATAGTCCTGATGCATCCACTCTCTGCCTCCCAACATTTGGAGAGTGTAGTAGGCGAAGTGCGCATGTACCGTGTAACTGGCCCTAAAGTGTAATTAGAACGACTAGATTCGAGGTAACAAACACATGAGGATTATCATTTCTCTGGAAATTCCACATAACCAAATTTAGCGAGTGAATATTTTACTAAAAAATTTCAATCTATCTGGTATAATTAAAGTTTGTTGTTCTAGGTTGAAAATCAGTCATATTTAAAGAGTATTTAATGTATGCCATATAATTAAATAAAAATTCTCTCTTTGTAGAAAGTGAGCAATTCACCCTCACCATGGGAAACCACAAAACCTTGCTATTGTCTCTCTTAAAAGAGTAGAGTTAATTTTATTATGTAAAGAGTGAAACTCATTCTTAAGGAGGTTCGATAGTGAAGTCAAAATGATAAGATCTTTCCGAAAATTTAATATGTCATTTTTCTATAAAGTTTACGATGGCATGCGAAATTTGAAAGCATTAGCCATTACAGAATTAAAGATAATTGTCTTCAAAGTTTGATTCTTATACACGGGTTCTTATGAGCGCAGATTTAAAAATGACAATAAACTTAGAGTGTGATGGTTTAAAGATGCTAAGAAAGAAATTAAAAACTATGCAAAATATTGGAAAAGTGTTAAAGATCTTGTACGCGAAATTTTAGAACGAATGAGAACACCGATTGCGAGTACTAAGCGAAAACATACATAAAAACACTAGCTTGTCGGCTGCGCAAAGAGGTGCGCGGTAAGAGGGGAGCCGGTGCGCGGTGCAGGGGGATTCTCCTTTCCTCACCCCGTGCGAGAGATCTATCTAACCCCCTTAAGAGTCAAATATTTGATAGTGGAAAATACAACCATTTAAAAAGATTTAAATGTTACTTTCGTAAAGAGTGATAATTTATACTGTAATTTTCCTAAATATTCACTCGGTGAGAATAACTATAATCTTCTAGTTATCTAAATATTACTTGTTCTTGAGTGAAACCTAAAATATAGAACCATATTTTTTCGTCGGTAAAAGGACGCCAGTTCTTGGCTGCCACTAACAATTTGAACTTTCAGGCCTATACAGATATACTTTTTCACTATTTTTCATATCTTCGCTACAAAGAAATCTTTAAAGTGAAATGCTTCTTTGAAATTTTGGAATATTCTGAAAGGTTTTTTTGAACCGTACATCATTTATATTTTTCCGTGGTCATTTTTATTGTTTTTCTTCTGCTTGATTTTTGGATCCTTCCGGAAAGTAATAAGCAATCCATCAATAATACTGATCACCATTTAAAAGGGGTTGAAAATAATATTGTTAGATCAATGGAGATCAATACAGTCTTTATTATAAAATATATTTCCATCAACATCAAGCGTTATACAGTCTTTTCTCATTAACGATTACCGATATTCTTTATTTTTTAAAATATAATTAAGATCTTCTTTCTTTTTAAATTAAGCATTATCTTCGCTATATTAAACACCAAAACCACGCTATATACATACCAATCCATAAACTCAAACACACGGCAAAGTGCTTTTGTGCACTCAAAGCTGCATAATGCAGGGCATACGTATTATCGCCGATAAGAGCGGGGAATTTACTCGCCCAAGCCAACTCCCTGCAGCAGCATGCACGTAACCGCGCGCGTTTGTACCCACCGCGAGTTTCTTCCACCCTGCGCATACATCCCTCCTACGTATGGATTGAAGTATGCGTATTATGTAAGAGGAGGAAAGAATTCGCGGGTCTCGAATGCGTGACATAGATTCGATGTTTACGATCGATTTATTTACGAGGGGAAAATCATATTACACCGTGTTGCGGTGTAGGAAATGCGATGCGCGCGGGCTGAGTCGTATTTTTGGGCTTTGAATTGGGATGCGCGAAGAGTGAGAGTAGCTTGTCGTAATTTTCATAAGAATCGACAGGTAATACTGACTGCTTCTGCTGGATTATTTTCGACAATTGATGGGATAATTCTTTTCGAAATACTGCAACTTTATTGCTTCGAAATTCGAATGCTCATTGTGTCCAATATCATCGGAGGACTTAAAAAAATGATTCTGCTGTCGAGTGTATATACTTATTGTTATCGCGCCGACTGTCAAACTTTGAAAAGATAAAACATCATTTTTGTGTGAATAATGCCAGTTATTATAGAAATATTTTTATATTAAAAAACAAGTATGATGAACATAAGTTTACGATCTGTCAAATCCCAAGTTTTTAAAATGTAGGGATGTACATTGCACTAGCTCAACACTCATTTTTTCGAATTTTTAGATTTCTTATGTGATAAACGTAGAATTCCGTAAAATAGGTAAGGTAATTAAATCAAAGATGGTTATTTCACATTCAGTTGCGGATTTCTAAATTAATGATGGTCTCGCCCTTTCAGGGTTAACAAATAATTAATTAAAATTATTTAGCGTTTTTTGAAATCGTATTCAATGTTATGTTTACCTATTACAGAAAACAAAATAAAAATTAGAACAATCTTATTTTATCGCTATCTTATAAAGTACAATAATTTTAACAATGAATTTCACATAATAAAAATAAATAGTTACATCATTTTATAAATTCATAGGTCTCTTACGAGGCATCAAAAACAGCACTCTTCATGTATATTTTAAAAGAAGAATAACTTACAAGGAAAGCCTCCGGGTTATGGGTTTCGATCAAAATCTAAGAGGCATTTTGCTGAGTCGAAAAAGGAAGCTTGTGTTTCCTTTTCTTTATAACGCAGGAACTCGTATGTTTTCTTATTTTTGGCTCCACCATCATATAGAAAGCAAAACTAATTAAACTGAACCAATACATGTAAATTAACAAACTATAAAAATTTTATTATACTTTACAGACTAGTTAAATTAATTCAATTTATTTAAGCTTAAATTCAATTTTCAACCAATTGTAATATAAAATCTTGTTTTCGATTTCAAAGATATTTAAGCTTCTTTAGTATATTGAATATTTGTATTAAATGTTGAAGTATTAAGCTTAACAATAATTAATTTTTATTCTTATTATCTTCCCAAAAATTATTAATCATTTCCCGACAAAACTGTCTCGTATATGCACTGCGTCACCTAATTTCATTTTTACCTATAATAACATCCGATTTCGTTGCAAGACAGCTTTCAAATGCACACTGTACATGTAGTCAGTAAAAAAGCGTGTGCGAATGCACAGAATTTGGCGAAAAACGAAAGGAAGATCGCGCGTATTGCGCAAAAGCGGCTTAATCCATGCGGGCTAAACTGCTGCAGTTGTTGCTGCCGGCTGCACTCGAAATTTCGTGCATAGTTGACGCGGCGCAACACGGTTTATCTCTCTGCAATTCTGGTGTGCATACGTACGGACATTGACTAGACCAAATCTGTACATGCTCTGGAGCTTTTTTGTTTAAAGGTTATCGTAGAATTCGTAGTATTTGTATTTTTCTTTTTGTTTTATCCTGCGCTTACTTTATGCTCGCTTTTTTAGTATTTATAATGCTCTTATAATTTGTTAGTAGATATTATCGGTAGTGACATATAATATAAGTCGAACTTTTGTTATTATTGCAATTAAACGCATACATCTGTCAGTATCATAGTTAATTACTTTTTTATTTAGAAGTTTTTCTGCAAAGGTAAAAAAAATAAATTTTCACGATAAAAAAATTATTCTTTTAATTGACTTTATTTAAAAAATCAACATTTCGGTAACTTAAAAGGTGACGACCTGCTGTCTTTTATCAAGGTAAAAGCACTGTAAAACTAGAAAAGCAATGATGGAAATATAGAATTTTTACTTTTGCAACCAGAACTTTAAATGCGTTTACCTCGAAAATACTTTTTTCAAACTGGTGGAAGTTGTCAATCAAAAAGTTTTTGACCTCTTGCTCTAACAATTCTTATACGTATTATATAATATTGCTTTTTGCTTCGACTAACCTATTTTAGAAACAACTTTTTACATTTCAATGACATTTATAGAACAACTAGCATTCCTCGCCGCGGCGTAGCCCGCGATTTTTGTGAATAAAGTTGAATATCAAGACTGAACTTTCATGAATCTCTATTTATTCGGTGTCGATGTCATGAAATAACATTTTGTCGTTTTTAACTGATAGAGTTGTGATTTTGAAAAATCGTGAAATAAGTTTATAGAAATAAGCATGAGTAACTCTTCTGAACAAAATTAAGGCAATATCTTACCGGGTTTTGGAGATTTTAAATGAATCCATAAAAATGCATTTTACAACTTTTAACCTATTAAAATATTGAAATTTGGAATATTTACCACCTTGGGGTTTAAATTTCGTAAAATTCCTTCTTATTCAATGCTAATATATAATCCAAAAACAATATACCATCCAAGTTTAAGTCACTAGGTTCAAGGATTTTAGCTAGGCGTTGAGGAGTCAATCTGTCAATCAATCAAGACATGTCTTTTGACATATATGGGTGATTGTCAAGAAAACCATAGTTTTTCACCTAATTTTTGGACCAAACTAAAAATCTCTTTTTTACTGTTAATTTGGGGTTTAAGTTGTTATTTATGGTAAAATGAGACAAACTTTTTTTGGAAACAGCTACAGGTGACAAAATAGTTTTTACGTGTATTTATTACGGGGATTTTACCAGATCGGCCACGGTAATTACGGCCACAGTAATTACTTTTTGCTAGAAAAATGCATGTAGTTTTATTTTAGGGTAACATAAATATTTGTCCGCATAGTATGTATGTATATACATATTATTACACCAGAATCTTTTTAATTTTCTGAATTATAAACAAATTTATTGCAAATAAAAACATGCTTGCTCAATTACGTAGTTGTTTAAAGTTCAGACTAAGTAACCTCATAAGTTAGATGACACTACTAAGCTGATGTACTAATTACAATACGATAAATTGAGCTGGAATTTTAAAACTCAAAAAGTTGGCGACAACATTCGTAATACTCCTGTACACAGATAAGTTTAAAAAGAATTCTGAAAAATAAAGTTTCATAGGTTAAATACATTTAAATCCTAAAATTATTGTCTAACAAATTCAGAATTACGCGAATTGTTCGATGGCGACAGGCCACGGTAATTACTTTTAGGCTATATATATATATAGCCTAAAAGTAATTACATATATATATATATATATCACTTGTGTGTTAAAAATATAGCATAGTTGTCTTAGTTTTGTATTTAAAATAACAACGTTTTTCCATAGGTTCTAAAGATAAATTATTTGTATTTTTCACTGGCTCGTACCAAAGGCATAACATCCCAATATCTTTCGTATTTATAGAATTCGCCACATATTTACTCGAATATTCTAAACTTCTATCGATAGGTCCGCTCATATATCCAAAATTAAATACATGGCCCAAATAAATTTTTTTACAATCTAATCTTTGGAAAAGGCACCACTCACCAATATAGATTTCCTAACATATTCTTGTTCTAATTATATTTTTGTAACTTTGAATCTCTAACACGCTGTAAGCTATCACTACTGAGATTAAACTGATTTTGACTTAACAGACAGCAAATAGAGGATTTCCTTATTAGATTCATTATTAGCTTTATCCTCTACTAATATAAACTGGCTAATTGGTCTGATCTTTGTCTTATCTTTATTATATTTTTTTAATTCTGAGCTCCAATTACATGAGAAAAAATGTTAAATTCTTAACTAAATCAGCATTTTCATTTTCAATGCAAAAGTCATCTTTTGCACCCAAAGAAGTTTCAGAAGATTGGGAAGGCGTTAGAACAGAAATTTCACAGTCGTCTATATCTCCATATATATCAAAATCATAATTCTTTAAAAGAATATTTTCACATTTCGAAATTTCTATTTCAATTCCTAAAGATGTAATTTCTAAAAATTCGTCTTGTTTTGCTTTATTAATAATTATGATTATATTGTCACAATCAGGCAATTGAAAAATTTCTTTTTGAGTACTTGTTCTGTCGAATCGGGGAAAACGAAATTCTTTGGTAGAATTTTCAAAGATAAGACAAATGTACCAGTAACTGACCACTTAGTAATACGAGGGCAGTTTATCTAAAATATAAAGCAATACAATCAAATTTAGACTTAAAAAACTTTTGCTTATCGAAAGATATTACTATTACCTCTCAGTTAAAAGTGGAAAAGCAATATTTCTCAACACATTAAATAAATTATAAATAAAAACGTTAGAATTTGTTGGGTTTAGGAATTATGGTTTATGCTTTACTTCAATTACTGTTAGTTTGGTTTTGAGTTTGGTGTTTCCGGTTCTATTATTTAAACTTTTTTATCGCAAGGATGTTCACCGGCTAATCGATTTATTATATATCTGCTTTAAATTGACAGAATGTTATTAATAGTATTATCTATGCATCCCGCAAAACTGTAAGAACCGTGCCGCTACCGAATTGGAAATATTCAATGTCAAAGTTACGAGTCTTAACACGTAAGGTATAGGTAAAGCATGTGTTAAAGAGGCATTTTAATTTGTAACCGCAGAAACGCAAATACTTGGGTAGGCGTGAGCTACTCGGAGTCGCTCAAAGTCGATTATAGTTGCTCAACTTCGGGCCTCGAACAAACCTAATATTATTGTAAATATTTGAAAATAACATTTGCACAATATCTTATAATGAGTGGGCGTGATATGAAGGATGTGTTCATCATTAAAATGCTTGTTTAACATCAGTAGAATAAGGTACTATAAATAACATATTTATAGTACCTTATTAGTAGAGAGTTTATAATTAGTACCTTATTTTAGAGTATAAATAACGATTTATACTGCAAGAACAATTAGGTATTTTCATGTCTGACGTCACGCCAATCAGACAGCGAGAACGTTGGAGGTAAGACAACGTGTTACCAGATTACCAGCTCTTACCAGCCAATCGAATATCAAGAACGCTGGAGGTACAACAAATATGACTTCAGACGTGAAAAACTTTAATAATTTCTACTGATATATTTCATACAAAATTGAATGTAATGAGAAATACTATCAGGAACTTAATTCCTAATCAGTCTCCCGGATAAAAATGAATTTATGTATAGTTATATGTAATTATATATAATTATATATAACTGTATATGATTTTTATAATATAATCATAGATAACTATATGTGATTCATTTTTACCCGGGTTTCTATTTCTAATTAAGGTACTTAATAATTAATAACTCCATACATTACTTATGTATTATTATTATAAACGTGTTATTAATGTTTATAATAGACGTATTATTTTAGAATAATAACGTATTTGTATAAAAAAAAAGATTGCCTAGAAACGATTTTGCTGTTTTTTTAATTAAATATTATTTCTTAATTTCGTATTTGTACACTCGACGAACACATATTCAAATCGAATGTTTTGAAACCGTGCCACCTTATTGGTTAATTCCTATGAGTCGGTCAATCTCATTGGAGCATTTTAAAAACGTTCGATCCGAATATGTGTCTGTGGAGTGTATATGTAGAAAAAGTATATTCCATACCTATATATCTTACATATAATATATCATAATAAAATATCTTTATATTGAATATGAATATCACATATAATTTATTATATGAATAATCATATAAAGAAATATTTATTTAGCTATATACTTAACTGATTCGGAATTGGGTTCGCGATATAGTACTAATTTAAATGCAACAAAAGATCTTAAGAAAATCCTCAAACGGCATCATTACCCAATACGACGAAAAACCAACCCTCATTAATCTCGCCATCCAAGCTCGCACTGCGCGCGGAGCACACCATCGCTCTCAACCCTCTCCGAAATCCAGCACCAAAAAAAGAGACTCCAAGACAAGAGAAATCCTCGAGAGTTCGACACTCCGCACAATGGAGTGCACAAAGCTCCTCCCGCCGAATCTACAATAATAACAACCAGCCGGTCCCGCGCTCGCGGAGAGACACGCGCGCGCGCCCATTCACAAAGAGAGGAGACAGAAAGGCCGCCGACCCCTCCTCGGCTCTTATATGCTCGCACAGTGCTCGCGTTCTCTCGGTTTGTACAAATGAAGCGTGTCGAGAGGCGCGCAGCATCAGGCAAGAGGAGCAGAGGGTGCCGACTTCACCCCGAGAAATAGAGAAAATGAGTTAAGGGTTCATTCACAATGATGCACTAGGGATGGGAGTGTTTAGCTCTAGTCATGACCGAGTGCTATATCTGCGCAAACGACAAAGCGAACATATGATTGAATTTGCTGGAATTGTTTTGAAATCCTCCAATGTGGTTAGCGAGAACGAGTATTAGATCTAATGAAGTTTCAATATTTCAAAAAAATCCAAACAAATTCAATCAAATGTTTGTTATATCGAGTGTACAAACATTTGGATCGTTCAGATTCATAGTGAAACAAATCCACTTTTACTAATTTCGAGAAAAATGAGTTTAAAGCTTTTTGTTCATAATTAATTCCCTTACAAATACTGGCACTTGAACTCTGGTTTAATTGATAATTGAAAAGTTTATAAAATATTCTGAAGTAATTGGATTACCAGTTTAGTACTATTGCTTAAGTGGCAATTCATTATAGTGAATAAATGGAATTGTTTTATTATGGTTCCGAAACTTTGGTGCTATTTTTCAGAACCATAATGAAACAAGTCCATTATAATTTTTAAGACAAGTAATTAAACCTAAAGTGCTGCAGTTTCCGATTTTTGACGCTATTTATCAATATGGCAGTGAATATAAGATTTTATTGATATTTTTATAAGATATTATAATATAAAATAAGATTTTTAAATAAAAGTATTAATTTTTAAAATAAATTTTAACAAATTTTGTAATTATATGGAGCTCATAGCTATAGCTCCGGAAAGGAGAAAATTACTTTCAGCTCTTAGTTATCTAAAAAATAGTCCAAAACTTTGCATCGAATGGTTTTTTAAAGAAAAAACTTGCTCTAAATATGATTTTTAGATGTGAACCTTAAAAACAGTTATTGGTTTCCTGCTCTTAAATTACAGTAATTTTAATAACTAGGATAGCAAAAAATTAATTTGAGTGTTCTTTTATACAAGTACCTATTAAAAAAGTTAAAAAATATAAGTTTTTTGAAAAAGTCCAGACCATCATACGCATATTGCTTTTATTCATATGCAGTGCTTTGCCAATATGTCATCGCCGTTTATAATTTCACGAAAGCTAATTAGATTCCTATTTCAAATTAATAACGATACCAGTCGTTCAATCTCCATCCAAACGATCAAGTCACATGTTTCAGAAACATTCTTGGTAGATTATAAATATTGCTCTAAAGTCATTTAGGGCATTTTGTTTAAATGTTCCCGAAAAATTTAGACTGACGAGGATTTGAACCCATGCCAATTGAGGGAGAATTTATTTTATGTGGTTAATTACTTTAATCAATTAGAATTAATAGGAACCGCTGCAAACTGCTTTAGCAGATTGATTTCTCAAAGAGATTAAATATTTAGGCTGATAAAAGTGACTTTAGGAATAAACAATTATGTTATAATTATGAATCCACAATTATATAGATCATATCCAGATTTTTCAGTGTTTGTGGGGGGTATGAAAAGATTTTCATCCATATGCATATTCAAAATTTTACATCATAAATCTTTGACAGAAATAATTTTAAAGTAATTGTTAGATATATAAATCGAAAGGAAATTACAGTTACTTTGCGAAACTATGCATAATTTTGAACTATCTAACACAAAAAATTATACAACATTTTTTTTTTATCTTTAAAATAATATTCAAAATTAAATTTTTTTACTATAAGCAGTAAGCGTTGACCATTTTGCTTTAAAATGTAATCAGTTCTATGTTGGGTTATATCTTATACATCTGCAAAATTTCACCACGAAATACAAATGCCTTCAAAATTTATGGTGACTATAAAATTTGATCGTATATGTACACACATATACACGCACACGCATACGTTCACCGTTCATTAATTCGTTTCGCACGCTTTAAGAGCGCACCAATACGAATACTTACATTTGTGTTTCAGCCAATGAGCGCCAGTAAAATTCAAATAACCTTACGAATTAATGTGCGTTGGGTGTACATACACTCACACGCATGTACACTCATACATACACACATACATACACATACATATAGATTCTGATTCAGCAACCTCAAAATCATTGATAAATTCATCAATATATACGGTTTTTGAAAAAATAATCGTTACAAAGCTTTCTCATGGAGAAAGCAATTAATACATAATATATAAACATATTAAAGTTTTACGTAAAATGCATTTAAATAAAATTGTAGAAAACAAGATCTTTTAATATAATGTGCTAATAATATAATAATATATTGTGTCAGTAATGGTTCATATTTCTAACATATACAGCTGCTTAAACCACAAATTAGCTATTTTCAGAAAGTGGACTTATTCCATTATGGTTCTGAACGGTACATTTATAAATATATTGTTATATACATATAA
This sequence comes from Gastracanthus pulcherrimus, assembly GCA_949152435.1. Classification (NCBI taxonomy): domain Eukaryota; kingdom Metazoa; phylum Arthropoda; class Insecta; order Hymenoptera; family Pteromalidae; genus Gastracanthus; species Gastracanthus pulcherrimus. The sequence goes on along the minus strand of OX424575.1, from coordinate 154,014,281 downwards.
GTTAATTAGAATAATGTATGCTTTTTTTAACCCAGGAAGGAGAACATTTTTTTGCACTTGGTTAATTAAAAAATCGTCCAAAACTTTGCATCAAATAGTCTTTTACAGAAAAAACGTGCTGTAAATATAATTTTTAGAGGTGAACCTTAAAAACGATTATTGTTCTTCCTGCTCTTAAGGGGAGGCAGTACTGAAAATTGGTGTTTCAGTGGTTTTTCTTTTTATCTTTGCGTCTACAAAACATTATGCTAAACCCATGCGAGAAGTTGTTTAAAAACATCTCAGAAAAATGTAAAAAAAGTTTCAACTAAAAATATTAAAGCTGTCATACGCTACTTAATATTTAAACGTTACTTGATCATCAATAACAAATATTAGATAAGATAATTAAAATGTTATTAAAACGTTTTTTAAACGTCTTCATGTATACCAAATATGTGTCTATAGGTATAAGCCATATATGAGAAACTGCAAGAATTTTAGCACTCCGTTTTCTACCCCTTACTTGTTGTATGTACACTCGTCTGTAAGATATTCGCGTCAAACATTTTTTGAAATGTTCCAATGAGATTTTCCGATTTACAGGAATTAACCAATAAGGTCGGTCTATTTCAAAAACGTTCAACGCGAATATCTTACTGGCGAGTTTATTTAGCGCTAATTTACATATGGGTGAATGTCAAAAAAACGGTATTTTTAGTATCGCCAGTACATATAAATACGTTCTTTTGAAGAACTTTAAAAGTTTAAAACTTTAAAAGTATATTATGGTGCATAGAAAATTTAAATTGCCGCAAGAACAGTTTAATAGCATAAAAAAGTTAGTTTTTGTCCTAAAAAGTTCGTACGTTCAAAGAGGGCGCGTAAGATTAAAACTTGTCTGTCTGTATTGAACCATCATTATGCTAATTTAACGTATCTGAAAAATACTGAAATAGGTCTGTTTAATTATGCGTGTAGTCAAGAGCTGTTATATATGAGGAATTGTGTTGTCTTTTTCAAACAGACATCTTGAACAAAGCTAAAGATTGCCCAAAAATACCATAGTGAAGCTTAAAATCTAAAGAAATATAAAATTTGAGGGGACACGCCAAATAACGGTATAACTCGAGTAATACTTTTTTGATTAAATACTATCCTGCGAATTAGTAAGATCCAATGCACATCATACATTTGCTATATATCGTCGCTTCTTACGAAGACTAGCACAATTCAAAAAGGCATATTTTAAATCTTCATTTCTAATGCCCCTGAATAATGTAAATTTATCTAGGTCCCCATGAACTTGTGGTTCTATCCGTATGATACCTTAAGTATATCAGAACCTGGATGAATTTATTTTACTCTTGTGATCTAAAAATGCCAAATTAAAATAGGCCTCTTTTGAATTGTGCTAATCTTTGTAGTAAGCGATGATATGATAGTAAACAATTCTTAACAAAAAATGTATTTCTTTCGATTTTAAGCTTTACTATGGTTCTTATGGACATTCTTTAGCTTCGTTGAAGATGTCCGTTTGAAAAAGAAAACACAATCACTCATATAAAACAGCTCTTGACTACAGGCATAATTAAAACGACCTATTTTTTCAGTATTTTTCAGATACGCTAAATTAGCATAATGATGACTCAATACAGACAGAAAAATTTTAATCTTACTCGTTGTCCTTGAACCTACAAACTTTTAATGACAAAAACTAACTATAAATATATATATAAAAGTTGGTCCAAAAGTTGAATAATAATTATAACCACACATTAAAAATTGTTGACATTCCGACGTTTCTGCAATATTTTTCAACTTTTGTTTTGAATGTTCGTAAGTTTTGAATATAAGTGTTTTTAAAACATTCTAATAACATTTTGTACTATTATATTAGGTAAGTATTAAAGCTTATGACGCCAACTAAACATATGCTGTCGAGTAGGATTTGATTAGATCTATTTGGATCTAGTCGGGTCAGATCAGCTCTAAACGCAACCAATCACATTCATCGTGTATCTCACTATGAATGAACCCTAAGACGGTTATAGGGCGGAGATACAACGGCGCTTGCTATGCGCCCGGCTCGCGGACCCGGAGGACAGAAATTTCTTATGTCGAGCGAGGGAGAGATTGGAGCAAGAACGAGCGTAAGATACTTATACATCGGCAGCACAAGCCGAGATGTCAAGGCACCCCCTAGTATGGAACTTAATAAGGTTGTTTCTGGTAAATGGAATATACAAGTCGTTCAGTTGTGAATGTCGTTGGATTTTAATGATGTATGAGGGTGACAAGTATTTTAGGGTGGTTAATAGTTCAAACTAATTGAATGTTTCAGGACATTATTAACAATAATTTTTATCTGATCTTACATCGTATAATTAAGAAGCATATCTTTATAAATTTACTTATCAATATGACCCGACATATATTATATAAAAATTTCAGAAACCTTTCATCACAGTCGTTTTAAAAACTAACGCTCCAAATACATTTTTAAAATATTGTAACTTTAATATTCTTTAGATAATAGGTATTTAATAATTTGTCAAAAGTTCATTATTCGCATATTGCTTTTACAAGTATAAACAATGTTTGAATAAGATTCATTCTATTCAGCCCTATATCTTTCTTGGTAGTCTATATTTTTAATTAAAATAAATAAATAAAATGGTAAATATTTTAGTGATAAATGTTTAGAATGCACGTCCATTTACGAAACTCCTAACAAGGTGGGTGCAGGTAGTGTGGACATGCGAGTAATGTGACTATCTACACGAGATTTCGCTGTATACGTTATTTTGGGGCGCTATAACTCTGACAGTATATGTATTATGACAATAGATGTTGAAAGGCTCGGTGACCCCGCTGATATCGCCCCGTAATTATAAGATAGTATCATGTTTACGCGCGACATCATCAAAACTCTGATTTCTTAGCAGTACATGCATGTAAAGAAACTACTTTTGTCAGCGTGATATGAGCGAAAGAAAATCACGCTGTACATAAAATTGTAGCTCTTTTTACGTACTTTAAGATGCGTGCACCAATTTTTGCCATAGAGTTAATTTTCAATGCGAAAATAGCAACTTTCGTTGACGTTTATTAGTTGGTAAAGTGTCTATATGAATGCATTGCAAGGTAAAAGGCAATCGACGCCGATAAAACGGCGGTTGCTTCTTAAAACTTTCTAGGCCTACTATTCCCAAAATATCGACACCAAGGCATACTCTAGGGCATACTCTAGGCATACTCTACGGACCATGTAGTTAAATAGCACATAAAGGAAGTCTCTGCTAGGCTAGTCTTGACTTTTTGAAGCACTTACTATACGACTGTACCATAAGAACTGATAGACGGCCACTTTACCAACAGTGTTGGTTTAGAGTTAAAGGTTCATATAACATGTCTAAATAGTTTCCGAAGCCACTAAACCCAATGTATATATCTACCAAGAATCGAAAGTTCCTTCAGGGGCCACATTACCTACACCTCCTTTGTATTGTTCAACCGTTAATTAATTTAACTGCAGTATTTTATGTTTCATATTTAGTCTACTATATTAAAGCTACATTTTGTCAAAATTTCGAAAACTCATGTGAAATATTTCAATTCATAATTTAAACTCTAAATCGTGCGCAGCTCGTACTTTTGCGCCGGACTGTCCTCTCGCGACAGCTACTTTAAAAGCGCGCGTCACTACGAGCTGATACCAGCACTGCTGCTTATATGTATATACTGTCTAGGACATTCATTTAGAGAGATGTTATGCTTGCTTTGACGCCTGTGTTTTGATAATCGACGGGGTTGGCCCGAACGCGCGCGCGCACACACAGCTCGCAGCTCACCGAAAATAAACCGGGCGGAAAGAGCGTCGAGAAAGTGAGAAATGAAGCGGCATGTGGCGGCGGGCCATCATCTTTTTTGCGCCGCGTCGTTATGTTGCGTGTATACACTCAACTTTAGTTATGGTGTAAGCTTTCACAAACAGAGCTGTACCGTTTTTTCTCGATGATGCATACATTGGGGGACTTCTAAAGTGGGAATTCTGGATGGCACTCGCGTGCGTTGCTTGTACATCTATATACGGCGTTGAGTGTACCATTAGAGACGCATTGAGTTTCAAATGGGTTAAGAATGATATAGTAATCGAGTCTTGAAGAATATTCCCAGATCGCTGATGCATTTTATAAAATAATAAATATTAAAATGATAATATGACGTAAGAAATATAATTTATTTCTGTATAAACAATTATAGTTACATTGTGTTTAGAAAAAGATTTTCATATTACATACTAAAACATGTTTAGTAAATTATGTATTAGTCATAATGATTAAAAATTAAAATTTAAATACTTTTGATTTTGATTTCATAAGTTCGTATACATGCTAAATCCCGGCGAGTAAAAATTCACTCTTTCCAAGCGATTTTTCGTACTTCAGACTCTTAGTCTCGACATTTACTTTTTTCACTTTGTGAGAATGAAACGCACTTAGGTGAGTTAATTCTTCAGTCTTTTGAAAAAAAAAATACAACCAGCCTTTTTTGAATGATAGTTCACATTAAAGCAGTGTAATTTATAATGTAATTATATATAGCACCCCAGAACAATAGTTGGAAAACTCAGAAATGTTTAAACTTGCATTTTATATACGATGCCGAATTAGAGCAAATATTTTTTTCCGAGTGAGATGCGGCAAATATATCACGTATAAAGTCAAAAAGTGTTTGTATATAATATAATTTTTGTTCTATAATATTATATCTTTAATACAGAATATTAATTTTCAAAAAGTACATACATAAACCTTTCTTTCAACACAAAGTGTGATTAAAATTAACGTAATCTTTCATCCCATCCCCGTTGCGCAGACTCCCTGAACCACTACACCCAAGACCAAAGACCTAACGTGTTTTATACTCAAACAAAGGTAGGTACAGAGCAGCCAGCCCCAAGGAGACGTTGATTTTCCCGTGCTTTAATTTCTACTAGCACTTTCGCCCCTTGGGCTCTCTTTCCACCCTACTCTCCTAATCCTTCATTTTCCTCGCGCCTGTCTGTCTCATCCTCGTTCTTCCGCTCTATCTCTCTATCTCTCTCTCTCTCTCCCTCTCTCTCCCTCCTTCTCTCTCTCTACCTCTCTCTCGCTCTCTCTCTTTTTCACTCTCTCACTCTTTCTACATCTCTCCGCCTGTGTGCGTTTCATTATCAAGTATACGCACGGGGGCGCGGGGCGACGTTGACGAATCTAATGGACTATACGCGCCGAGCTTGCACATTTTTTATACACAGAGTGTATGGCGCGCGCCCCGCTCGCGACACGCACTTGCGCGAAAGAGAGAGCGAAAAAAAAAACGCGTCTCGAGTGTAGTAGCAGTAGCGAAGCTGGAGTGGCGCCGACAACGACGACGGCGACGAGAGAAAGAGAGAGAGAGAGGAGGCACTTTTATTTATGACACTCGAGAAACTATCTCTTGGAAAAATGTTGCGAAAAAAAGAGCGCGGCTAATTAGTTTTTTTGCCCTGTTCGCGAATTGGCTTTTCGCTTGTATGTATGTGTTTATGTATATATGAATGTATGTATGTATGTATGTATATGGGTGTGTGTATGTGGGTGTTGGGGTGTGTATGTATAGTGGGGGTGTTTGAGTGTGTGTGCGTGTGTGTTATGTGTATGTAAGAGAGGGACTATGAGAGGAATCAGCGAGACAGATTAATTATATTGAATTATATTGAGGACGGACGTTTCAATATTTTACACCTCCACAGCAAGACTATGGCAACTCAAAACCGCTGCTAACTGCTTTAGCACAATGCTTTCTCAAAGAGATTTAATACACACTCATTTATTGAATATTTACATCGATAAAAATGACTTTAGGAATAATCGAAAATGTTATAGACTACGTGTTAAGCTAGATTAAAATGCTGCAATGTTGGTTCAGAACTTAATCATCTTAAAATTTCAATAAAAAATACAAATGGGTTCAAAAGTTGTAGTGATCCACAAAATGTGGTCATATAAGATACATATTCAAAATTTAAAATCGTATTTCGTTCACAAAAACAACTTTAAAGTAAGTATATAATAAGTCAGTCGAAAAGGAAATTACTTGAGCTTTATTGATATATGCATATTTTTAACATATCAAACATAAAATGACAAAAATATTTTTTGCTAATTTTACAAATTTTAAAAATTAAAAATCGCAATTCTTTAACAAACACAAACTTTAAAGATATTGTAAGGTATACCAATTTAAATGAAATGACGTCTAATTTATAAATGTATGTTTATTTTAGACATATTTAACGCATAAAATAACAAAAAGAAATTTTTCTAGTTTTTTGAAAATTTTAAAAAATTAAAATTTTTTTAAAATAAGCAGTAAATTTTGATTATATAGCTCCAAAATCTAATCAGTTCTATGTTAGGTTATATCTGATGTACCTGCAAAATTTCAACCCAAAATACCATGGTCTTCAAAAGTTATGGTGACCACAAAATTTGACCACTTACGTACATATACACACATACACACATACACACATACACACATACATACATACAGACAGACATTTTGAAAAACCTACGTCTTCTGATTCAGCAACCTCAAAAACATCGAAATTCATCAAAATCTTGGTTTTCGAAAAAATCATCGTTACGAAGCTTTCTCTTCGAGACAGCAAAATCTTTTTTTATAAAACAGAGTAAAAAATGTTAATTTTTTACGAAAAATTCTTTTAACATGATTTTTTTATTGTTATATAGATAGTTTCTCAACCCATCCTAATAGATTTTGGAAGTATATCAAGGGTCTTTTTTTAATATAAGGTTGTTGCATGTGGAAATAATTAAGCGTTTACATTTTTTAATGGTATTGCGATTCCGTTTATTGAAAGAATAATATGTAGTTATAAAGTGTATTCAAATTATTTTCTTTTTGATCTTTTAGAAAAGATTTGGATAAAATTAATTGATTTTTAAGTTTTTAAATTTTTGCGGGTATAATATGCTACATCATTATAAAAATGTATAATATAATAATTTTAATTATAATTGTTTCAGACAACCAAAACCAATTGAAAAATAATTTACTTTTTTTTAGAGTTTTGTTTAAAATATATATATACCCTAATACAAAGTTGTAAAATATTTTGTACTATACAAAGCTCAAGAGTTATTATACATTTTTGCTGGAAAAATGAATTAGAATATATAAATGCTTTTCTATTGTGAATTTTTTAAGAGGAACGTAACGCGGAGTTTATTAAATTTTTTGCCAGCACGGTGCGCCACGAATACGCGCACTGGGAGTGAAATTTATTTACCCATCAAAGCGATTCTTGCGTACGTAATGTTATGAAAATATTATGGCAGGTTAAGTCGCGTGTAGCCCTTTATACTTTATCTGCGCAATAAAAATATTTGCTTTGACCATTTGCATTCTTCTTATTAAATTTATGGGACCGTATTTACTACTATGTTATTATAAAGAAAAATTAAATATCCCTACTATACTATGCATTAAACTGAATATTTAAAAATTATACCAAAATTTTCAATGACATTAAAAAATTATGATTTTTGTTATTCTATAACTATATTTTTACAAAGAATGTGCGTACGTTCGTAAAATTCTATTAAAGTAAAAATTGACCGCATAAAACAAAAAATCGATAATGTCGGTAACTTGGTATAAGGTATAGGACTCCGACCTCTCCTTAATTAATTACCATTTTTAATGCACATATTTAGTATGTTTTTTAAGTAAGAAAGCTTCTGCATTGTGTAAAAAAGCTCTGAAAAAGTAGACGAGCTTTGACATAGGTTCATACTGCAATATTACGAATTTTTGCAGATAACAAATTTTCATTTCATTTACATATTCATATCGTCAAAGATATTGCAATCAGCAAAAAATTTTATTTGCTGGACGTACATCACAATGCAAATCGGTTATTCGAGATTTGTTTGTTGTTGAAGAGCAGAAAATTGCTAAAAAAGTGTATTTTATATTTTTCGTGGATTCATCAAACAATGATAGTTATGTAAATCTACTATAATTATAAGTAAATACAAAAAACATGCTCTTCCGAAATAATCTAAAATGCAGAAAAGCTCATTATCACACGGGCCGGAGTTCTTCGATCGAAAAATCTTTCCAAACGAACCAGTCGGAAAGTCTCGCTTTCGGCGACAGCCTGGAAAAGTCAGCGCCGCCGCAGTCACATTATGCCACCCTCCTCCCCCTCCTCGCACTCTCCCTTGGAACCGCGTCAAAAGCGGCGCGCACAATGCGCGAAATGCAAAGTCGCCCGGCTGCAAAAATGGCCGAGCGCGGGGTTGGGGGAGGGCAAACAATGTAGTCGGGCGATCGCTATAGCGAATGAAGTAAGACAGGCGAATCCGGCGGCCGACGTCTTCTTTTGTGTCCGCGCTATCCCTGCTGCCGGTCGGAAGCGAGAAGTTTATGTTTCACAGCTGGGCTGGAAAAACGGGAATGGGAGTGGCGGCTGCGGGATAGAAGATTTTCGATGCGAAGGAAGGTCGTTACTTCCTTGGATCTTGTTCAATTTGTTATAGGTAGATGGTTACACGATGTGCTAAGAGAATTGTGGAATTGGAATTTTAAAGTGCGTTAAAAGTTTTTTTTTTAAGTATAGTTAAAAACGTGTGCAAGAGTTGTTTATGTTAAGTTTGCTGCGCACTAGATTTGGAAGTAGACCATCCAAAAATTTGTATGTTTTCTTCAAAGCAAAATTAACACTAACAATCTCGGAATTCTTTTTTATACCCGAATACTTGTTTTGAATATACAGGACTGCAATATACAATTTAATTAACAAAAAAACATTATTTCTTATTATACACAGATTGTGCTACTTTCTTTGAAAAAAATAATTTAAAAATCAGAGATTATTACTATGTTGTTATTATGTTTAATAAGAAACTATCCTGAAAGTTTCAGCTTGATTTGAGACATACACACTTTTGTAAGAAAAAGAGCTTGAAAAAGATTTTGAAGAAATAATTCTTATTTATACTTTATATTAATCACTAAAATCATATTTTACTTTTATTTAACTTACAAATATACTCTCTTTGATGTAAAAGTGTCCAAAGAATAATATAAAAAAAAATTGACAAAATTTCACTATAACTTCAGCTTAAAGCCATTGTGTCGGCCGAAGTGACCTTACATTGTTTTCAAAGTTGGGTGTATATCTTCTTTAACCCATTAAAGCTCATGGCTACACCAGTAGAGCAATCGGGAAAATAACTATTGAAAGCTTCACTTTATAAGTCAAAATAACATTTATGGATTATTTAAAAAGAAATTCAAATGCATTCGATCATAAGAATATTAATTAGCACGTCGAGTATACATACAGACATTTTTATGAAACCTTTTTTTTTGACGCAGGAACGTCAAAAGCATCGAAAGGTTTAAAAGTCATCAAAACCTTTGATCCGAAAATTTTCATCGTTACATCGTTCTCTTTGAAAAAGTAATACATAACGTATACTATAGTATATGCATCACAGTTCATATTTCAGTAATGTCTATCGTAAAATTAACTACGTTTTAAATAAAAAAGCTTTTTGCAAAATCGTTTAAAAATGTCTCCATACCAATAAAGAATTTTCATATTCTCCTAAAAAAATATTAAAACCTGCTCTTTTGCATCGTCGATAGGCACTTCATTAACGAGATAGTACAAGTCCATCGCGATCAAGACCCGTGCTCATACCGATTAATAACGAAAGCATTGCAGCCTGGCTATGGTGAGGGCGAACACCAGCGAAGCAGCGGGGCACGAGTTTGTAAAATGAACACATCACTGTGGGAAATTTTCGTTATATTAATGCGTACAGTATTCAAACTTTTTTGCCCACTGTGTGTATATACCTACAGGGATGATTCGTACAAGAAGATTATTTGTTAATAGTGAATATCTTTAACCGAAAATGCTTATCCAGACGTTTTGATTGGGAATATTAAAGATGCACCATAACATCTAACTTTGTATATAGTTTTACGCAGTACAATTAATCTACTGCATTATATTTTATAGATATTTTCCATTATTTTATTAATTTGAGAATTATTTAATAATATTATTTTTCAAATTTCTTATGACGTCTTTGTTAATTCAGTAAAAATAATTCAGTAACAATTAAGACATTATAGGAGTTATTCTTGATTCATTGTTCACTTAGAAAGATTTTCACGTCTAATATATACGTAAAAAATTATATCCAAAATTTAATTAGATATAAAGTTTTTCTTCTACGAAGCAGCTCTATTCTCGGGGCAGATACATAAAAGAAGACTTTTACTATATTAATGGATAATTGGATAATATTAAAGTAAATTCATAAATAAAGGTCCGAAGAGTTTTTATAGTTACTAAAACATAAAATTGATATCTATGCACCGCAGAATTTATAGTTTCATAAATTTTGAGAATTAAAAATCTCAAACACGAGGGGTATACGGATCAGTTCCGATCTCCCCTACATTCGCCATTTCATCGTATAGTTGTTTCGGCGATGTGACAAGCGCTAATACTCGCCTAGATACAGCGAGGATTTCATTTTTGGCGAAGCCTGAAAATCGCGCCCGGGCTTTAATCATCGCTCAAACGATAACTAGGTACCTACGCGATCGAACTTTCGACGCGACTGCAAATTAGAAAATACAAATTGTCTTCTCTCGCTCTCGGCCTCGCACCAACGAATATCGCGCTGGACTTGACACGCCGTCGAAGAGCGTGTGCGCATGATGTCAAAAAAGCTTGATGGGATTTGTGGATGATAAAAAAAATACGCAGAAAATAGAGAGGGAGCGAGAGAGGAAAGGAGAAAATGAAGTGAAAATTGGAGTTCTGTTTGCGGTTGATAGAGGTTTTTAGATTGCTGATACGTTCCGGATCTATGGTCGGGTTTGCGGATTTTTATTCGGTGCCTTATACTGTCATGTCATCGATCAATGTGTATCTGTGCTTGCATGTATTAAAAGTTATATTGCAGATATTGACGGGATTTTTCTCAATTTTCGAGCCTTAAAAATGCTTATATTTGTAACTTCTTTTACAGGACAATATTTATATTTTTGCAGGGCATGGTATGACCTAACATAGGACTGATTAAGTTTGTCATCGCTCAATGTGTATCTGGGCTTGCATGTATTGAAAGTTATATTGCAGATATTGCCGAGATATTTAGCAATATTCGAGAGATAAAAACGATTAATTTTTTAACTTCTTTTACCTATTATGGAAGTGATTATATTTTAGGTCCAATTCGTTAAAATTAAGTAAATATTAAAATAAACTATTTTTATTTAAAAAAGTTTTTAAAACAAAAAAATTAAATTTTTATTTAATTTTTTAAAACATTTAAAAGAAAATATTTTGCTATGTAATAGGTCAGATAAGTAAAAAATATGCATATATTCGTAAAGTACGAGTCATTTTCAGTTAACAACATATAATATATATATTTTATACATAATATTTAAAAAAATACGTTTTTAAACAACTCTCAAAAAATTTGGCTTATGGATAAAGTTTTTCAAGCATTACAGGTTGAACCTAACTTATAAATTTATAAGATATTCTGTGTTATTATTCAAGATTAATTGAGAGGATGCACCGTGACATGGTATAATTCGAGTTATACCTTTTTTAGGATATTGCATAACATGAATCAGCAACTTAGTAAAAAAAAAATATTAGCTTTTACAAAAACATATATATCATCCTATATAAACCATATAAATAAATAATAATAAAAAATATACTATATCGTATACCTATAATACATTTATCAGTGCTACTTTTGCTTATTGTTATACAACAAAATTGTTACACAATAAAATTTGTACAACAATAGTGTATTCTGAAATAATTCTTTGTGCCGCTATGAAGAAATTCCTCTCCAGAATCCTCTATGCTCTTCTAGTCTCTCGCAAAAACCCAAACCGCACTCGTCCACCTCGACATTCGCACAGCATATATGCAGCCCGCGCCGCACCGAATTAGACGCGCGATCCAAAACGCGCGCTCAGTCGCATATCATTCCACAATCAATTCCCTCTCCCACCCGATCCCAGGGTAAAAGACCACCACCCCCTCGCGCAAACACACACACACACACAGTCGCTCATGCCTCGCATTATTTCACGACAATAATTAGAGAGTCCGAGCACGCTCGCGAGCGAACGACTGCAGCGGCGGCAGCGACGCGGCCATCTAATAACCCGCCGCGAGCGCGCGTCGAAATCGAAGGCATTCCGATAAAGCAGGGAGGAGGAGGAGGAGGAGGAGGTGGGGGCCTATATAGGCGAGCTGCAGCAGCAATATGTCCACTGCGAGTTATGTAATAATCGCATTCCTTCGCAGCGCGCGAGCGCGTTGGCACGCAACTGGCGCCACTCGCGGATGATGGCATTTCTGCACGCCTATAGCCCGAGCGCGGGGCCGCGTGGCTGCTGTATATAGCTACGCTGTGGAGATGTGTGCTGCTGGATTGGCTTCGTTTGCTCGATATTTTGGTAGATTGGGGGGGTTGAGATCTTGTTTCGAGGGGGGGCAAGTAGATTTTCTAGCCGAGGGTCTCTATTTGACTTGCTGTACGTAGGTGTTATGTATTTGCTTGCGAATTTTTTCGATTTACTAGACCGCTTGTCAGGAAACTTGGTATCGTTCAACTTCGGTCAGAAAATACAAATTTTCAAGTACTAGGCTAGTACACAGTCAGTAAACTAGCAAAAATAAATCATATTTTTGTGAATGATTTCCGTGTGCTTACACCGATAACTTAGGAATGGTTGGCCTGATTTAATAATGATTCTTTCGCTATTCAGTGACTACTATACTTCGTTACATTGACTACATAATTCAATAGTCGACTAAGCAGCAAAATATTAATATAACCTTTTTTACAAATTGAAATGGAGAACTCTGAAAAGTATATATAACAAGTATATATACAATTACAAAAAACGCTCTAAAAAGTAAAAAATAACTTTTTTTGTAATGAAATTGGAGAAACGTTATGGGTTCACGATCAAATGTTTAATTATTATACTTTAGGGACTATATAAAATTTCATTAAAATCGGTTTATCATTCTCCTTACTTATAAAACTACCTTAATTGTGTTATTGATAATTGCGTATGATATAAGGCAATTTTGGTGGTAAATAAGTAAGCGATTACATTTCAGAGTACGAATAAGTATATATATTGGTACCATTTTTAAAACATCATTTGTGAATTGCTGATAAACTGAAAAATATGTTCCGCGTCGAGTTTAGTATCGATTTGCTCACACATTTATAATCAAATCCGATTGATGTTCAATGCATCTCTGAGCATGCAACTAATCGGTTTCTACTGAAGTACAGGTAAATCTACAGATTATAGAATCGCAAATTGTAATTGAGAATAGAGATAGAAGAATGAAAATTGTTTACAAAATTTATAGATTATTAAAGGTCCTTTCCCTGAAAGAAAATACACTCAAACGTTGAGTCTTTACATTCAAGTTGACTGTAATTTTGGTTTTCCAGTATCGTACATGTTCATGAGCGTTTTTTCCCAAGAGTAGATACGTTACGTTACTTCTTTAAAATAAGTTTTGTTTTTGGGTTCAAAGGTGGCGTGCCCCCTTTAAAACTTTGCTTATACAATATTATCTTCTTTAAATTTGAAGAGATCAACAAAATTCTAATAGTTTATTAGTTGTTAACAATTTATTGATTTACATACAGTTTAATGTTACTAACAAGGAGAGTCGACAACCTGAGCGAAACCAAATTCGATGCGGCTTTGGGAAATAGTTTCTGGTACCTAAAATTGATGTTTTACACCTGTAGTTTTGTCTCATAAGCCTTTGGGGTCAAAATATGACGTGTTGTATTCACAATTCGCGTTATTTCCGTAAAATGGTACCTATACTCCTTGTTATCACTCTTCTTGTATACTTAAAATAAAAAAATGGCTCTAATGATATCAAACGTTGACCAAAAGATCTTTAATTTAAGGGGGTCCGAAAGTCAATTAAGAATTTAAATTTTCCATCTTGATTGTTACCGAGCGAGTAGTGAATAATTATTTATAATTATAAAAATACTTATATTTAGACAAAATCCAATCGAAAATTGCTCTCCGCAGGTTGTGAATTCTCCTTGTAAAATGTATGTTCACTAATAAATTATATCATTCACAAAAACGAATTTGTGGTATGCACGAAAATACAACGTAAGACCATTTTCGCAATCAACCTTTATACACTCAGAAAGCAAAGTGTATTTTCAGAATGGATCCTAAATATGATATAAATAATTCTTTCGGTCCTAATGTTAACACCAATTCAACCTAATGTGCTTATCTCATCATAATGTGCTTATCCTAATGTTGCTATATCTCATACGTTTCTATCTAGCTTATTAGCATAAATATTAAAACCGCATTACTTTGAAAATACGAAAAATGGCATCATGTCGATATTACGAGAAGCCATAGATATTGAAAATAGTTTTCTCTTACCCATCAACCAAGAATAACAACGATCGTCCTCCACTAGAGCACAACTTGGAGCAAGCGGAGAAATCTAAAAGCCATCAAAGAGCAACTATTCCACCAAAACTCAAACAATATACGCCCATACTTAATAACAACCCTCCGAAACTCTAATATTCGCCGAAGAATTTCATCAACGTGCGTCATCGGCCGCGCGTATATTATAGTTGAACGCGCGCACGTGATCGATCGCTCCTCTCGATTTTTGCCACCCCCTTCGTTTTTCGCTCTCTCGTCGCTTTTACACAAACGCCGCTGTTGCAGATTCTCTCTCTCTCGCTCTCTCTCTATTTCTTTCTCTCTCCGCCGGCGTGTCAATCCTGGCGCGTCGAAAACGCCGAATTTACGAGACTTCCTTCTCTTTCTCTCTCTCTCTCTCTCTTTCACACGCACACTTTCTCTCTCACTTTGTATTTCGAGGTGAGCGCGCACGCGGCGTGTGTTTTACGAGGGCTTCGCGTGTAATTTCGCGGTTTTCCCGGGGCAAAAGCTTTGCTGGCGGGCCGATTGTTCATCTAGCGCGCAGTCATTACAGCGCGTTGCGCCGCGCCGGCCGATGAGATATTTCTGCGGGGCGCTATATACCTCGTGTAGCGCTGTAAGCGCGCGCTTTAGAGCTGCGTGTGTATACGCCGAGGATGAGAACGGAATGATACGCTGGAATGCGTGTTTATAGGCGCTGTTGCTGCTGCTGGCGTGGGAATTTTTTTTGTTGCTTTTTTCGGGGAGTGGGGGAGGGGCTGGCTTTTTTATGGGCGAGAGGCATTTTTTAGAGGGGTGGCGTGCGGGAGGAAGAATGACTATGTGTGAGTGAGAACGATACAGTTTGTAACGGGTAATGGCGTTTTGAGTTTGATGGTGGTAGTAAAGGATTTGGGGGAATTTTGATTGAAATTGTAATTAGATATCACGAAATTTTGATCGATAGTAATTGAACATTTTCACAGGATTCTTTTCAGTTGTGTCACTGCACCAGTGAATAACCGGTTAACGATTTGTCCAATTGTAGGATAATCATTTATTTCTATTATTTATATATTAGTAGCATAATAATAATCATTAAAATACAATTACTTAATATTTTTCATAAAGGTAAATTGTCTTTGCAAGAATACAAAAAAAATTATGTAATAGGTACATTAAGCTGCCAATGCAATCATTCCCATATATCGGTGGAAAAGTCGTCAATGTAGTTCGTCGGCCTTAGGATAGTATAGGCAGCTTGGGCAAGGAGGATGGCTGCTTTGGTGAGATTTTCTTCTTGCTCTGCAGATGATCCTTATAATCTAAGTAAAAAATCTTGATCCGAGAGATGCATGCACGCACGCACGCACGCACGCACGTACAGACGTATTCTCGCACGCACCGATGCACGCACACACACATAGACACACACGCACAGACACATGGCCACGCACATGCATACGCACACGCACAAGGATATGACACAAAGTGAGCGTACGCGTGCGGATACCATGGTTACGATCCCGTGTGCTCGGTGGCGACCAATCAGATCGATAAATGAAGCGCACACGGGATCGTAAGCGCGGGATCTGCTCGTATAAGTGCAGTTTGTGCCACGGGCTACACGCACACTCACATGCACATCGACACGCACATACACACACACACGCACGCACGCACGCACACCCACCCACACTCACACACGCACACGCATTCGCACACGCACACACACGTACACACACATACACATACGCACATACACACACTCACACACACACATCAATATGGACATTTTTCTAACATAATGTATTTTGATTACAAATATCAGAAAACATATTTCTAACATGTTCTTTTGAAATTCTCTTTTACTATTACAAAGCTTCCTCTTTGAGGAAGCAAACATGCAAAATATGCAAAAACACCAATAAATTACCACCCCTCACATAAATATTATAATATCCAACTTTCTATATTACATGAAATTATGAGAAATTTTATAGTTTACAATAAAAAAAACCACAACAAATTTATGTTTTCATACTTTTAAATGCAGTGGACATTCTCTGGTACTTGATCATTCACTGTTGCAGTGACTTTAAATTTTTTAATTTTAAAATTATATTCAGTAGTTTTGAATGTATGTTTAGGTTTCCTTCTTCATATAAGAGGCTTTGTTTTAAATTAGGTCTACTTACTTTAAACAATAACGAAATATTCGTGTTAACTATTTGAAAAAAGATTTAGTATTTTGAAAAATCAAAATTTATTACTTTTAAGGTACGTATAGCTAATTAAAAATTTTCTAAAATATTATTTTGGATATTTCTTATTGAATTTAAGTTCTCCTGCACTCATTTGACGTATGGTCTGCGATAGGGTAACGGTTCTATTTATACTTTGCAGAACTATCCCGTGCCTCCTCTAAGGTCCGACACATCGGATGGCATCGCCCGTTTCGTCGGTCTCAATGAAAGATTTCATTACCAAAACCGCATTACTTCTTTTTGTAGTATTAACCTTTTAATTCCTAGTAGGACCAAACAATTTTCTCACCAATTTAAGATATTTACTAATTTACAAGTCCTTTGTGAGATCTTTGTGAACCAGTAGAATACTGTATTATTTATATTAATAAACTAGAGAAATATATACAGGTAGGGGACTAGGGGGGGGGGGGGCTGGGTTATGACCGATTAACGGACCACTAGCCAAAGTTGCATTGAAATTCACTTGCGGTGGTATAGTCTAAATAAACAGAAAATTTGACTTCACAGAAAGTTTTTAAAATGCAAGGTATACGAAAATGTGCATGCAGATTACACACGAGGACTAAATGGGCCTTTCGGAACAGGAGGAACTATATAGTAGTTGTGTGCCCATACTCGGATTGTTTCATTTATTGTTGATTTTTCTATATGCATTTATTGATTATTCCAAAAGACATTGTAACGTTTTGTGATATTAAGAAATAAATCACGTTTCAAAAAAATAACAACACGATAGTTTACATAGATGTCGTTTGAATTTTAAGTTAAATTAAAAGTAACTCTTATAAAAAAATTTGCTTAATTAATAACTTAAAAACGATTAGCTTCGTAACAAAGGGGTTAGATTTGTCAATCGTTGATAAACACTTACAATTACTAGAGTAAAAATATCACAGTCTGTTTTACGATAGCAAAAATATTGCACAAATTGCACATAATGACTAAAGTGCGTCTTCAACGCTTGAACGTCTAGATCAAACCGAGCGAGGAACCTTGTCGAATTTCGAGGAGTAGAAGTACATTGACCTGTTTCGATCGTGTGAACGAAGGAAGTCGCACGAAAGTGAATATATATTGACTACTGCATTAGGCATTTTCACGTCTGACGTCATAGGCAAGTTGTCCGAATGCCAGGTGTTCCAGTTTAAATATTGTAATATTATTCGTTTAAAAATGTATCTATTAAAATTCTTATTGTTATTAAATAAGTATTTGTAGTGCGTTCGCGTTAATTATTATTAGTATTATTATTTATTAAAAAAGAGAAAATTGTCGAATGTAGCTTCGTACGAATAAGGAGCGAAGAGACTCTTGGTTCGGCGGCCGCGAGCACGGAGATGATTGCCATTCTACCGAGGCCGCAGCTGTCTCTCGGCCGATCACTGGATCGAGGGAGAGACATCACGGTAAGCTAAAAAACAGGGGCTTAGTTTCGCGTTCTTTTTTGCCACTATTTGAGCCAGATTGATAAAAACATTCAAAACGAACGGACGTTAATCAGTGCTGTTATTTTCTTATTGAATAAAAACGGTTTTTCTAAATCTCCCGCTTGAGTCTCTTCTTTTCAACAAGAACACCAGGGGTACAGCATAGTACTTGTAATATGTA
The DNA here is from genome assembly GCA_949152435.1 of Gastracanthus pulcherrimus. Taxonomy (NCBI): domain Eukaryota; kingdom Metazoa; phylum Arthropoda; class Insecta; order Hymenoptera; family Pteromalidae; genus Gastracanthus; species Gastracanthus pulcherrimus. Next base: position 153,995,859 of record OX424575.1, on the reverse strand, counting down.
CGCAAAGTTTTAAAAGATTATTGTGGCGTGTGTTAGATATTTTTTAATAGAGTTTTGAAATTTTCTTATATAAAAGGGTCCAATACATCCAGAAAAAAAAATTAGATGATTTTAAAACACATATTTGTTGAGAAATTTAATACAAATAGGTGACTGTACATTTATGGAATTTTGATATTTAATATATTAAAAAGTGAAGTTTCAAGTGTGAAAAAATTTGTGAACATTAAAAATGTGCTTTAAGGAGAGGTCGGAGCGAGTTTTACCATTGTGACCTCCACCTCGCGCCGTATTTTTCGTTATACGTCTAACATTTACACAGTAACATCAAAATCGAAGGTGATAATGATTTTTTATTGTGTAAAGAACAGTGGATAACAGCGATTTTGTTTATTAATAGCTTCAAAAGTTTTTTATTATGAAATATTATTATAATTGACCAATAGAAAACGGTCCAAATGACGGTCATCGTACCGCTTCTTAACCTCATCGACGGGTTCACATCGCGTCGTATTGTTCGTTACACGTCGGGATAATCGTTTATTATTATGTAAAGAATAGACAACAACGTTTTTGTACTACAAATGTCTACAAATTTTTTTTTGTATAGCAAGTTTTAGAGGTTAGGTCTAATTTCCATCAATCAGAATAGCTCCAACATCCCCTTAAGGAGCTCCAAGCGGCATATAAGTCAAAACAGCAACTTATGAAAAAAAGTTATTTAATAGAGAAGTTTATGCCAATGTATCCTGTTAACAAATTAAACGTTAAAAAAACTTAAACTATAATATCAAACGCATAAGGTAAAAGTATCTATTATGAAACAGTTTTCGGGGTGTATTTTATACTTCTGTAAAATTGGGATTGAATAACCGTATAACGTTAGGGGAGAACTGGGTAATGCCGCTCACTGGCTAATTCCGGTTACACTTATTTTCAATAATCTAAACATTTTTAGGTAATAATTCGAATATAGTATATTAAACGCAACGTAAAATGCAATTAATCTAATGTCCAAACAACCTTCTATTCAGATTTATTAAGGAATTATACACAATCAAAGTGTAGGTTTACATTTCTTATCAGAAATCTGGTCTATAAAATAAGCTTTTATGCATATTATTTGTTACTTTATGCAGTTATTTTTTGCAACTTTATTAATTTGAATAATCTAAGAATATGAAGTAGTGAAGGAAAAAGAGTATAAATTACCCGGTCACAATGTTATTTATATGACGCTCCCCAAAGTGAGGCTAAGAAAACGTTGCGCTGCGCTCTCAGGTAGGGCAACTTTGCTTAAGTGTTTTTGATTCAACAGTGGTTATGTTATTACATATTTCACTGTGTAAGTACGAATAATAATGCGACGGATCATATGAAAGTACATATAATTGATTTAAAGAAATTTTTCATCTATAAAAGTAACTTTCTAATAGAGACCGGAATTGTACCAAGGCTGACCGGTACTACCCTTTGATGTGGGGTAAATCTGGTCAAAATGCTATTTTTTTATTTCGACTTATAGCTTCGATATCTTAAATTTTTATATTAAACCAGCAAGGAATATTTAAAGTCAATAGTTTTAACTAACATAATAATTGCTTAAAGTTAAAAGAAACAATTTGAAAGTGGAAATAACAAGCACGTTTGCTTAGGTGACCAGCAATACCCTATCCGCCTCTAAAACTTTTGATAGTACTCGAAGGGCAAGACTTCCCTTGAACAGATAATGCCTTTAAAATACAAATTTAACGTTAGTAATTAATTATATTAATAAAATATTGAAGTGATCCATTGTACGTATTATGAAACAGTGCAATCGCACGATGCCGGGTGTTTCATAATTTGTCCCTATTATGAAACGTAATAAATAAGTAAATATCACTTTATTTCACTGATTTTACTTATAATTGCTATGTCTGTCGTGAATAATGCGCCTAATATACACGAGGAATAACGTCAACATAAAGGTGCATTTTCATGGAGCGTCAAATTTTTGCGCCAACTTGACCACGTGATATTTCTACGCGCGCTTTCGCATTTCTCATGTTTTAATTGTTTAACTTCAATAAATAATTGAACTGTCATGCATATCATTGAAAAGGTTACCTAAATACAAAGTTTTAAAAAGTGTTGAGAATGCATTTATATTTCAAGGAAACATATGTGAACGTTTACAAACCATCATTGATGTAAAATATTACTTTTTAGGAAGATCATATGTGTATAACAGTGCAATAATATATTACAAAAATAATAAAATTAATGTAAACATTATGATTCCCCCGTAAAATGTCATGTTGTCGCATAAACAAGAAATCGCATCAACATTAAAATAGTTTGTAGATAATTCAAATCTACGGACCGAAAGCTACAATTTAAGCTATTGCACATGATGTCAAGTCATTTATATTTATAAATATAGTTCAAAAACAAAGTCGTATAAATCAGCTGCTTCAGCTCCCAAAACCGCCGATCTGCACGGGTTTGGAGACACGCAAAATTGAATGATTTTTTACAATACTTCTTATTGTATAGCAATACTCATGCTAGTATATTTACAGACGAAATCATTCATAGTTATCAATAACATTTTTATATTTGCTTATGCATGTTATAATTATTCCTTATTTTATCATTTTTTATACTGTTTCATAAAAGGGATACAGTTAAGATGGTGTTTCATAATAGGTACTTTTACCTTACTTATCTTACTCCTTTCTGAAAAGTTCGATATACACGGAGTGAAAATTCTAACCATTTTGGTGTAGGAGTATCACGCTATATAAGTACCAGACCTAATATACGAGTAAAGTATAAAATCTGCGCAAGAACAGTATGATCTCCTTACTATTTTACTATGATTACATCTTGAAAGCATGACAGCGACTCATACTAAGAGAGCACGACGTCATGGCAATATTTCATAAGCTTCATACGTTAAAAGCAACGTCGCCATTCGAAAGACGCATGATACATCTTCGGCAGCGCTTCGCATCGCCCGTGAATCATCCCCTCCGTGCCCACCCAGATAGTCCACCTGGCCTGACCAATACTCTCGCGCAGTTCGAAATCCATCCTCTGCAACGTCGCCGACCCTCTGCTGTCTTACTGCGAGAAATCGAAACTCTTCCAAACCTGCAAATACCTCTTCCTCGAGAGATCTTGCCGATCATGCTGCAGTCTTACTGCGAGTGACCGGCACTCTCACGCGACTCGAAAGCCTTCCTCTGGGAATGTCGCCGAACCTTCTGCACATCCTCGTTCTCATTGGAGCATCGCCGACCTCTCTGCAGGCTTCGCTGTGAGAGATCGACGTTACCGTCGTAACTCCATACTCTCCCCCACCCTTCTTTTTCCTTCCTTCACGCTACATCGTCCCATTTAGCTTAGCATGTAATGCTGTCTTATCACTGCCGACCAATAATCTAAATATCAAATATTATTTTTGTTAACCTCTTTCACCCCCCGTCTCTCTTACAATTCTTCTATAACCCGACGTCTACGTCAATGTATACTATTGTAACAAATAATAATTATTCACTATGTTTGTAAATAAATAATGAAAAACATTAAAATTTTAAAAAGCAATAAAGAATAAAGCGTATGCCAATTTTTGTATTTACACGTGACTAATGAAGCATTTTCAGTCGTAAAGTAGAGAGATACAAGCAAACTACTTGCAAGATTTAAGAAATAATAAAATTCTATAATTTGGTTTTAGACAAAGAAATACTATATCTTTTTAATATTGCGTATGTAATATGAACTATAATATATTTCCTGTTATTTATCTTTTATGATACTCTACTTTAATAAAAAATGTACTTGAAAATTATATGCTATTATTAGTTGCTGAACTTATAACTGATATAAATTTTTTTTGCTTTTACAAAACTGTATTTTCATATTTTTCCTGAGCGGAAGAATCTCCTATCTCGGCACCTACAAATATATGATCCGTATAATAATATTATAATATAATATAATAATATTATATTGTAACATTATTATACTATATATTATATATATTATACTATTATAAATTTTTAGATAGGCCTAATCTCTTTTACGGCATATTTTCGATAATTTACTTTACACTCGCTATAGCGGGCGGAAAGTAGGGGATCATTGCTAGAGTTTACAGGCCTAGCTGTGGCAACCCGAGAAGCTCGAGGAGAGCCGAAGGCAGTAATATCAAGTAAATCACTCACTTTGCGCCCGCTGTAGTGGGCGTAAAGTAAATTTTCGAAAATAAGCCCTAAGAGGGTTTAAGCTCACCATGTGCTATCATTCGTATTTAAGCATATTTTCTTTATTAAAGTAACATACAAATTGTTTTCTATATCAAAGTAATATACAAATTGTTTTCTTAATTAAAGTAACATACAAAGTAACATACAAGTGTGCTATTCATTTTTAACTGGCAATGTATTAATTTTTTTAACCATACATCACTTTTAGAAAACATAGTACCAACGTAGTTGGAAGCGTTCTTTTTATAGTTTTTTGTATACACTCGACATGTTTTCCAGTTGCTTCAAGCCAAACGCAATAGTGCACATATATATTTTATTATATTTCTCTACTTTATTACGTCTAATTGTACGATTTGAATATTTACTACAAAAACAGATTAGTTTGTCTACTTTCTTAAAATAAAAATTGTTATTAAATAATAAGTGTTCATAGTGAATGAGGTAAGGATTTTTAACTTTCTATTCTTCGAGATTAATTAACTTATTGACTATAAGACTATTAAACTAAACAAAAAAAGTTATCAATAATTTTAAGAGTTTTTATCTATTTGACGAGTCGAAGAAAACTTGAATTTATCGTAATTTTTTATTTTAATGAAATAATTCATTGCGTTCCAAGGGCGAGACGTGGACCTCTTTTGGCCGAGTGTGAGTTTGCAGTACGAGTCGTAGGTGAGCTAGCATGAGCCGGAGACGAGTACTGCAAACACACGAGGTCTAAAAGGCCCTCTCGCCCATGGTGCACACTATACTTTTTGTAACACGTGTATTGATTTTCACAAACCAAGTTTAGGCCAGTTTTATTCTCATTTCTATTGGCGAAACGAGCGGGCTTAGAGTATAACGAGCAGTGGGCGTAAAGTAGTCACTTTACGCCTGCCTAAAATGATTAGCGGGCGTAAAGTGAGTACTTTACGCCCACTGATCGGAAAATGGTCACTTTAGGCCCGGTTTTGAGGGCGAAAAATCGTGAAAATCGTGCCTGTGTTACAAAAAATAATGTTAAAGTAGTACTTGGAATGGATCGACTTTTTGAAAATTTTAAAAAGATGTAATCCAACTCCTGTATATTTATTATTTTTTGTGATTTAACACTTTTAGAAAGGCTGTAGAATACCAACAACAATTATTTGTTAAAAATATTTTATTGTTTTCCCAATATTTCCGAAAGAAAGGAATGGCTTAAAAAGCACTCACATTGTCAGTATTCTTTTCTGCAGAAAAATAGTCTTGTAAGGTAATTGTACCAATAATCGGATACATGTTTACTGCCCTGTATAATTATAATAAAAAAATATTTATAGTCACCCTTGTACGAAAACATGTTTTTTCCCCACACTTACACCGAAAGCTATGGCGGATCTAAAGTACTCACTTTACTCCCGCTATAGAGGGCGTAAAGTAAATTTTCGAAAACAAGGCCTAAGAGAGTTTAGGCCCACCTTAATATGTGATATCATCCGGATGATATGAGTGCTCTTTAAACCGTACAAAACTAGAGTACAAAACTAAATGTATGTACTTAAGAGTTAAATGTATATACTATTTTGTAACACAGGCATGATTTTTGCGTTTTTCGTACCTGAAGAGCGGGACTAAAGTGGCCGTTTTCCGACCAGCCGGTAAAAAAAAACCCGGAGTGGGCAAATAAAGTCTGGAGTGGGCGAAAAAAGTGCTGATCGGGCAAAAAATCTCTGGAGTGGGCGAAAAAACTCCGAAGCGGGCAAAGAAACTACGGAGCGGGCAAAAATCATGTAAAATTTAGATGTTCTATTCTAATATTGGCTCGTGGTTGCTGTGTCGAAAAACAGTCTCCAGCCTCGCTTACGAGGCACAAAAAATACGAAAATCAAACGTGTGTCACAAAAAATATGTCGTGCACCAAGGGCTAATGGACTTTTTTGACCACGTGTATTTGCAGTACTCCTCTTCCGCTTGCGATACACACTCGCCTTCGACTCGTGCTCGCTCGTCTTCGACTTGTACTGCAACCTCCACATTCGGTATAAAAAAGCCCACTTTACGTCTTTAGTACACAATATACCGACGCTTCTTACAAAGCGTATTTCTAGCACATTTCAGATTTCTCAAAAACACGTCGTTCTTGTCAGGAATCTTCTACGAAAATTAGCGATTTTTAGAATTTGAGACACAAACTATAATTTTCTTAGCGGATTTAAGAAAGTGTTAGTATTAATCAGAAAATCTTAAAAGTGCTAGTTTTTTATAAGAAGATCTGAAAAGAACTAGGTGTTTTTGAGAAATCTGAAATGTGCTACTCTTCGTAAGGTGCGTTGATACTATATAAGATTAATCACTAAAACATTTAATCGATTGTTATTCTACAGATCTAAGGTGTTAGCGAATTTTTTCATGTATCTATAACCAATAGTTATTTTCATTTTTGTTCGAACATTGGGATGTGTTTGATTATTCGTACACTAACCTTACCGTGTTTTCGTTTCACTTTTAACTTTTTAGATTCTTCATTTCGCCATCTTAGGCATCGCTCTGCTACTGGCCTTCGTTACAGTAAACTGTCGACTATCGAACAAAGAAATCGCATCGCTCTCGCCAACGGCATATCCGAAGAGCTCAAGCAGGGCTTCCAACTGGAGACCCACGACAAGCTGAACGAATTCTCGATACAGTCGCAGCGATCTCTGAACGAGATGCTCGAACAATACGGGAACCTATTGCGCGTGGCCGACGGACTCACGACGATCGTCGAGAACGTCTGGTACATCGACAATGCTTTCAAGTACATATAGCCGATTTTGTTGAATTTCGAAAGCTACAAGTCACACGACACCATATATGACGACGAAGGCATTTTTGGATTTAAGCTCGTAGGTGGTGAAGATTTATGACGAGGTCATTAAGGACAGTCGCAGAAAACCAAGCATCCTCAAGATCTTGGCTCAAAATAAGGTGCGTTTTGGCATGTTTCTAATATGTGTATGTACGATAAGATCGTGGTAAATTATTTGCTTATCAGATGGATTCTTCAATCTTGTATATTTACAATTATAGGATCTTGCAAAGCATTGCGAAATTAAGCAATCATCAGTGGAACTGATCGAAAATCTACGCGAAATTGTTATCGTCGCCGAATTCCACGCGTTCGCTGTAGACTTATATTCTGCTATTATATTGGAGAGGCTTGGTAGCAGTAAGTGATATCGATTAATTATTGCGTTATTTTTAGTTTATGATATTGCTTTCTCAAAGAGAAAGGCAGAAAAGATTCTGAAAGTTTTTGTACTATTCCAGACCTCAATTTTTTGTTTATTCACATATGTTTCAATTTATTTTTAGATTCGGCGAATATTCCAGAGGATGAATTGATAAATAAGTTCAAAACTAGATTAGCGCTTACATTAAATGATGCTGAAAAAGCTATACAAACGGCTGAAACTAAAGTTGCAGTATGTACTCGTAACTAAAGTAATTAAATAATTAACATGCTAGTTTTTAAAATTTAAAATAAATATATTAAATAAATAACTAAAGGGATGAAAATTTTTAAATAATTATTTGTGACTATATATTCGATGACTTTACATTAATGGCAATTGGCAATGGTGCGATTATTTACAGAACAGTGATGAGTACAAGTTTTGAATAGTAATGTATACAAAATGGTATAATAACTCTCCTCTATATATTATATAATTTAATCTTACAAGTATTACAGTCTACAAAGACAAACAGTTTGTAATTAAAATATATAATTGATTATTACTGAATAAAACATAAATAAATAAATTCCGTAACATAAATAATTTTTAAATAGTTTAAGACGATTTATTTTTAAGTATTTGAAGTTATTCACATCTATATCACAATAAGGTATGCAATATAATCTTAGGGTCGATTTATGGTAAACGCCACACTACAATTTGCGCCCATATGAAAATTAACTTATGAATCGCTATACAAAATTTTTGGATGACTGCAGATCAACAACGCCATCTCTTTTGAAATTTAGTGTTTCCCTATGAATAAAAGAAAAACCTAGAAACTAGGTACTCGCTTTCAGCGCATATAGAGTAGAATGGGGTCATGCTGATCATTTAAGGAAAACTTGTTATAAATAGAAAAATATGAGTATTTCTTTGCTTGTTATACAATTTTAAAACAATTTATAACTTTGTTAAAACTCAACATTTTCACAAGAAAGCATGCTTCATAATTTTTTCTGTGTGGTGGTGAGAAAAATGAGCTAAGGTTTGTACGAAAAGGTTTAGTTATTTAAGTAAAGCTATGAATTATTTTACAAGCGGTGCATATATGTACCATAGGCGTTAAAGAGTTAAAATGAACAATTGCTTACTTTTTAAAAGCCTAGGCAATATTGAGGACTTGTGCAGATTTAATGGTATATCGAGCATTCAAAATTATATAAGTTTTTAATAGCAACAATCAATGATAGCTTCACAATTTGCCAGTACTAACGATTTATTTTGGGTTATTTTAATAGGCTTTTTAACTTATTTTTTTCATAATCAACTATGAACAAGCATTTTATTGATGCGCAATAAATGGCTAAGAAAGCAAGCTTGTTTCTAGTCTGCACAATCGTCAATAAATGATGAATAAATGAAATCTGTTTCTACTCAGAGATGCCATATTTGAGTATGCAGTTTTTTTATACTATTTAAAAAACCGCTGCCAATTCATTGCCCCTTAGCTTCTTCGAACTAAATTAATTGTTCTAATATGAAATTCTTTGTTTTAATAAATTAACTTTAAATTGATATATCTCTTTCTAAATAATACCTCAAAAAGGGTGCGCTTTTTTATCATTGATGGTTTGACAAAAGATTATTTCTTACTAAAATTACAGAACGATAGGTAATAATCCTTATCAAAGCAATTTTTTCTCTGTACGTAATTTATTCAAATTATTTAAATATTTAAATTAACTGTAATCAGATGTTAGTACATAGATTCACTGAATTTCTAATCATCTAAAATTTTGTGAACGATTTGTCATAAATTATGACTTTTTTCATATATAGCAATATAACAAAAGAAGGGAAAGAGCATATCTAAAATTTGCAGTTGTAGAAGATAGGTAATGTTATACTCTGTTTAATGCATTAACAATAAATTGATCATAATATTTCTAACATACTAAAAAACTCGAAAAACTAAATCTCAAAAATCCAAAAATCCAAAAATTGAATCTTTAAATTTCTTTTCAATTTCGAATCTTCCTTAAAAAAACAGAAAAAATGAGCCCTGTTTGATGAAAAATGACCTTGTATTCTCAAGATATAAGCGATAAAAAAATAATGTTGAAAAATACATAACCTCAAATATCTTGAAATATAAAGGTCATTGTGATCTGGGCAAATAACTCGTTCAAGAGATAGTAAGGAGCTACCGTTTTGGAAAATTTCAGATCAAATGCTACCGATATACTCTAGTGTTTGCTACTAGATAAAAATCGATTCTTTTTACAAAAATGTTTTGTTTCCTTCAAAAAAAAAGATAAAGCCTATAAAATTTCTCAGAATATTTTTATCCATATTCCTAATTATACCCATTATTCAAAAAAATTATTTCTTATACATTTCACAGATAACCGTTTGAAAAAAAATGATGATTTAGTGAATAATAAAACAAGGGAAATAGCTTATTCAAAATTTCGGTTGGGAAAATATAAGTAATTTTATGCTCTTTCAAATGCACTATCACTCAATCATTGATATTATTTTTATGGTATCAAAAAGCCAAAAAAAATAAAACTTTAAAATCGAAAAACTGCTAAAAAACAAAAACGTATCAAAAACAAAAAAAAACGATCGAAAAACTGCTAAAAAAACAAAAAAAAGTATTTTGTGCCGCTGTCCTTTTAGAAAAACAAAGAAAATGAGCCCCGAAACATAAATTTTCACCGTGTATATTCAGAGTAATGTTGATCCACATCCATACATACACACACATATACCCACACCTATACCCACCCACACCCACACCAACACACACACCCATACACTCATACTCACCCACACCCACACCCAAATACACACATACACATACACACATACACATACACATACACACATACACACACACCCACACCCATACAGACATTTTCTAGAAATAGTGTCTTTTGATTCCCAGTATCTCAAAATATGTTACTAACATGTTTTTAGTAAAACTATTTTTCTTAAAATCACAAAGCTTCCTCAATGAGGTAGCAAAATTTGTATTATCTACAACAAAGTACATATTAGCAACTCTTCAATTATTCTCAAATGTATTCTGTTTTCAACAATTATTCTCTCACAATTTACGAATCTGACAACGCTATCAAAAGTATTTAACGTAACAAATACATATCCCCATGAAAAAGCTCTCAGTCACGTATACCACGATTAAAATATGTACACCACATTCATCGACGCAAGTTTGAGCGAGAAAATCGGTCGATTTTAGGTACCCGCGCCGCATTGTTGCCACACCCATCGCTGTAAATTACATTATTCAAGGGAGACGCAGACGCCAGCATCGGTTTTAACATAATAATTGCAACGGTCGCGCTGCATAAGCGAGCTGTGGCGCTGGAGATATAATGCATTTCTATATGTGTGTGTGCGTAGAGCAAATAATGTTATGCTGTCGCATGGCGCGCACTCGAACGTTAAGAGACTCAACGATAATCCCTTTTGATAAATCAACAAATTAATCATTATCGGGAGCTCGAGCGAGATGTTACGGGTTATGACTGTTGTTGCTGCCGCTGATGCATTGGAGCTGGTTTGGGATATAGGAATGGGCGTACGTGTTGATGGGATTTTAGCAAACACGTGTTTTATGTAAATGTCGAGGGCATTGTTGGCTCTTTATTTCGGGAAATAACGTGGATGATTATTTTCGATAAACTCGCGAAACAAGTTTTAAGTGACAATGCATCGCTCATTTAGATCGAGACAGTGTGTATGCTTAAAATGGGTGAAGAATTTATGGTAATGAGCAGTTTTGTAATACTGATAACAATAATTTACTAATTTTTCTTTTTCATTATTGTTTAAAAATGCAATGCTCAGTCATATCGAGGCAAAGTGTATAATTAAAACGAGTGATGAAATTCTGGTAACGTGCAATTTTGTAATACTAATAACAATTATTTAATTAATCTATTTGTTTTTAATTACTAATGTTTAAATATGAGTGAAAGCAAGCTTTGGACACGGCTTCATGTAGCAGTACCCGCGGTATTACTCACATTTATTTAAAAAAGTAAAAAAATTGGTTTTTAAATCAGTTGTTTACAATCATTCTAGAAATCCGAAATATTATTTATCATTTTTATGTGTACTATGTTTTTTTTCTGGATCAAAACGAAGAAGAAATGTTATAAATTTATTACGATTAGTTAACCCTTTGCAGGGTGAGTGTCACTACAGTGACACCCTATTTTTGTTCAGTTTTATGTGCATACTTAGATAGTTTGAGCTCAATATCGCTCAAATATTTGTCTATATAATCCTAATAGATACCTAAGGAATAAAAGCTTAAATTTACAAATGTTTGTTTATATAATTAGTTATAAATAATTTAAGATGAAAAAACTTCGACTTTTTAGATTAAATTCGCTCCGCAAAGGGTTAGGGAAGAAGCTACAGAAAAAAATAAAATCTGTTAAGTATTGACAAATACTTTTTCTTTTTTTGTACATAATAATACGTAAGAAAGAACATTTTTGCACTAGGTAAGGTCCCCTAAACCGCCCTTAAAATATCAGTGCAGCCAGAAAACCTTCAAAGAGGACATTATTTTGATTATCATTTTGTGCTACAGGCATCCGTGAATTTTGATCAGTTTGAATTTATGTATTCTTTTAAGTAAAACATAAAAATCTATGTTGCAATATTATTTTTTTTTCTTTTAAAAGTATTATATCGCTAAATTGAGTTTTTAATTCTTTATTTCCACAAAGATCATATATTTTATTATTAATATTGCCGAGCCAAAATTTGTATTTAAACTTTTATCAATAGGTCTCAACATAGATTTATAAAAAATGTATTTAAAAAATAGTTTACTATAGATTTAGAATATAAAAATAAACTCTGATGCGCAAAACGCAACTGGAAGTTATGAAAATAAAGAATTGACAAAAATCACTTTAAAGTAAAATAGTAGCATAATAATTCATAATTATTTATGTGTCCGTTTTTGTTTTAAGGGAGAAATTTTTTTTGTCCATCACTAACACAGGGATTTGACTTTTACTGATCTTTAGCCTTGGTTAGGGCGCACCTATTTGACTTTTTTTGTCGCGCAACTATTGAAAACTATTAAATTTTAGATAAAAGAGAAAATATTTAAAAAAATTAAAACATCTTAAAAAAGTCAAGTTTTCTTGTAAAACCTTTTTTATTATCAAGAAAATAGGTTAATAATTAGTATTAAAATATAAAGAAAATCTTTCTTTTTACCAAAAACCTGTATGTTCTTCCCTTAAGTCACAAATACAGAAAGAAAGAAAGAAAGAAAAAAACAAACAAACAAACAAACAAATAAACAAACAACAAAGAAACAAATAAGCTAACTAACTGACTAACTAATTCACTAACTAAGAAATAAACAAATAATAAATGAATAAACAAACAAACAAATAAACCAATAAATAAACAAATAAAATAACTGACTAACTGACTGACTAACTAATTAACAACTAATAAACAAACAAACAAATAAACCAATAAATAAACAAATAAAATAACTGACTAACTGACTGACTAACTAATTAACAACTAATAAACAAACAAACAAATAAATAAATAAACAAATTAACGAACTATATAACAAAAAAGTAAACAAATTAACTAACTATATAACAAAAAAGTAAACAAATTAACTAACTAATTAAATAACAAACAAATAAACAATCAAAATAACTAACTAACTGACTAACTAACTAACTAACTAACTAAGAAATAAACAAACAAATAAATAAACAAATGAAATAACTAATTGACTAAATAATAAAAAAATTAACAAATAAATAAACAAATGAAATAACTAATTGACTAAATAATAAACAAATTAACAAATAAATAAACAAACAAACAAATTATTTTCACATTTATAATACAACGATATCTAATATATTAATTATTATTTAAATGAATGGTTATTTCTAGCAATATTTATGCACAGTGTTTACGGTAGACCAAGTGTACTAATCAAGGAAAATGGCACACTTGTGAGAATTCGTTATGATGATTCATGTTTGCTGTAATAAACCAACTATGTACTTTGTTCATATGTCTAAATACATCCATTGCATAAGTTATTCTTACACAGTTACACTTCAAAAAACACCTAAACTACCTCATGCATCGCAAAAATGTAATAGATTTTTCCAATTATAACACAAATTCACTTAACCCCTACAAAAAAGACACTATACGCCATGCATTTTAAAATAAGCGCCAGAAAATAATCATCGGAGAAAGTAAAGAACACCGCAGAGAAGCCCATACATTTTTTACGGCTTATTTCCTTCTCCTCCTCTCTCTCCACTGCAGCCGCAACAATTTTTCTCATACCATCTTCAAACCCGAGCGCAGTCAGCTTGCCGCGCGTATAGGTATACACATAAACCCGTGGGCGCGCGCACCGCGCGCACCGCGCAATTTGCTATTTCATAACCACTAAAAACGTTAGTACTCGCGCGGGGCTTGATGCCACCGCGCTGTGCTTCTCTTTCTCCCTCTCACGCGTGTTCACCACAAGGTGAGGGGGCGGGGGGGGGGGGGGCGAAGCCAAAGAGCAAATTGCGGATAAGCGTTTTCCCGCGTCGAATCGACGTGCAGCACCCGCGCGGTTCCGGTATTCTCACTTGAGACGCGCGCGCTGGATGTAGCTGCAGGATTAATGCCTCGTCGGGCTTCTTTCACCGTGGCGGGATCAAGGCCGAATGAGAATTTATTAAGGCTGCGTCGAGGCGTCAGTGAAGTTCCGCGCGTCGCAGTGTAAATTATCTATCCTATTCGTGAACAATTTTTCTTTGTGACGAGTAGTGGAAGGATCATGGTGAAGAGTATATAAGTATTGTTATTTTAGTTACTTTCGGAACAATTGGTAAGGAAGAATTGGAAGGTGGAGAGGCAACGACAGACAACAAAGCCATATAACATAAACATTAATATTTTTACGATCCGATGAGATTCCAAGGTAGAACGTCGACGTCATAGAAAAGGACATTCCTTTACATATGATGCAGCAAGATCAGAAACGGGTCACATCCACTAGTGATAGCAGTGACTGCGGACAAAAACAATTTACAGTCATTGTTGGATGTAAATACATGAATTCAAAGCTGTTTCGAATCATGGAAAAAGCAACCGCAACCTATTAAACATACATGAAGACATCCCTCAAGGGCTGAATGTACTCCAGCGCGTCTCACCATAAGACATCAGATGCCTGTCGGTTGGACACCGGCATTTTCGACCAGAATTGAAGAGTCCTGACAAGAAAACTAAGGGATTCGAAATTTAAATTGAACTAGTTAAGGCGGAAGGTACAGTTATGCAAGATTCGAATGAAAGAGAGATCCATCAGAATAGGAAGAAAAATCAAAAATATGCGAAACCGACCAACCATCCATCCAAGAAATTAGACATAGATGAGCAGCATTGCAGATCTGATGGATCAATCTTACAGAAAGATATCCAAGCAAATAAAATCGACAATCCAGCATATGATGAAGCAAATCGACACGTGAGAAAGAGATTATTGTATTCAGCCTCACCAGCTCAAACCTAAGTTAAGACAATAACAGAACGTGAGACAATGCTGATGCAAAGCACCAAGATAAACCGATCGAATGTCACCAGCGACAGATACATAAGGGGAGACCATGGATTCCGGGTCTTGGATTTTTATGAAACTTTGGGGATCGACTTTTGGAACCAAAAATGGAGCCCAGTATCCGTAGTTTTATCCCATGAGACTTTAAATCTGAGATAATGCCAAAAACGTTAGCACTGCTCAGGCAATATTGCATAGGCAATGCTAAAAAACGAATATATATATATATATATATATATATATATATATATGTAGATATACTATCAACGTTAATGAAATACTCCGTATCTACCGTACAAAGGCCCATGGGATAAAGCCACGAGTATTGGGCTTCGTTTTTAGGTACTAGAAGATTACCGTCATCATTTATAAAAAAAGGATACATTTAAGTGATTTATAAGATTTTAATAACCAATGTAATTATTATAAACAATATTTTTTACGATTTCTATGTTGAATTTATTGAATATTTGCAACTGTCTTGCAAGTATAATCCATACTCTTGGAAAGAGATTTCCCCAAACCGAAAATTAATCAGTTCAGCTGGTTAGTTTATTCGTTGACGGACTAGAATGTATTACTATATACATATATATATATATATATATATATATATATATATATATGTTGAGTAACTGAGAAATGTAATTTAATAGTGTTATTTATTTTTATTTTTAGAATGACACAAAATGTAAACAAATTTGCTACAATTCGTGATTTCTGGACCACGTCAGCGCGTACCTGTCATTTTTAAAGTATATTCATTATCTAAAAATTAACTAGACATTAGCTAAAATCTGGCTTATTTAAAATTGTTTATAAGTATTACAACCACAATTTTATACTAAATATAATTTCTAACACTACAGGCATATGTATAATATTTAGATATATTATAACGTTTTTAATTCAATTTTATACACTAACTACAATTAATTTCATAAAATAATTTATCTATTTGTTACGGATAGAATCCATTAGTAATAAGAAAATGTAACTGTGTAATAAGTTCATATGCAAAAGGTCTCTAAAACTTTCTGTATAGTTCAAATGCGATGACATTCTCAAGTTTCGTATGTATGTTTTCGGCGGTCGTCGGCAGTGACTTTCGGCGGTGCGAATAGCGGCTCATTCTAGCTCGAAAAAGAATGACGCAGAGACCAGATGTACTCTGGCCTTTATACGGATCGGTAGTTACAAAGCGCGTTGTACTAATAAGGCGAATATTGTATTTAATAACTAACAGACTTTATCATAAATGGTATATAAATTATTGTAACAAAATCCGGATGATGGATTTTGATACAATAATTTATCCAAGACTCGCATGATGATTTGAGCACGTGTGGAAGTCGCGGGCGCCGAAGGCGCCATCCTCGCTTAGAAAAAGTCCATTTTCCCCCCTAGTTGCACAATGTACTATTCCAGACTCGGATGATGATTTGAGCACTAGTGTATATCTCGGATGCCTTCGACACTCTCGACTTCCGCCCATGCTCAATTATCATCCTCGCTTAGAAAAAGCCAATTTTCCCCCCTAGTTGCACAACATACTATTTTTGCCCGCTAAGCAAACAAAACCAACATTTAAACAAGAAGGTGTTTAGGCCGGGATGATACATGTGGTATCATCCTGTTGATACCACATGATTAGGGGAGCCTAAACACTATGATAGCTATCCAGATAGCACATCTCGTTGCGGCAACGAGTTTTTGACTGCATGGACACGTAATCAAATAAGGTACTGGAAACGTTGCCGCAACTTTACGCCAACGTAGAAAATGTCCGCTTGTATGTGAAAGGCACGTGTAGAAACGTTGTGGTAACGTGTCTACGACGGTTTACCATGTTCCTAGACCTTTCGTTAAACACATGCATGGAACGTTTCCGGAACGTCTTAGACACATCGTCAGAACATTGCCAAAGGAAACTGGAATATTTTGTTAAAAATTAAAAATTAATAATAATAATTTGGTAAGCCGGATGGTGAGAATTTCAAATTGCAAAGTACAATCCGGATGATACAACCAATACGGTAAAATGAATATATATATATATATATATATATATATATATATATATATATATATATATATATATATATATATATATATATATATATATATATAAACCTATTTACTCCCCCTCATTTAATCCTTTGAATTTAATTGTTATACGTCACTGTGGCAACGTCCCGGCAACGTTCTTGCAATGTAAATAGAGAACTCAGGTAAATTCATGATATATCAGAGACGTTCCGGAAACGTTCCAGAAACGTTCCAGGTACGTATCTAGGGTAACAATTTGGGAACCGTACCTTATTTGGTTACGTGTCCATATAGTCAAAAACTCGTTGCTGCAACGTTACCACAACGAGATGTGCTATCTGGGTTCATTTGTGTAAAATAGACCCTAAAAATGTTTGCCAGATAAGAATTATTGCTTTCGAAGTCTCGCGATTTTCTTTCCTGCAGAAAAACTCTGACTCTGGGCAAGAGCTATTTATTTTCTTAGAGAAAAATGGAGTTTTTCTCAAATTTCAAGAAATAATCACTCCGAGAGGGAGTTTTTTAATAACTCCGAATCCCTGAAAAATATTTAACAGTTTTAAATAAGTTTCAGTACCCCTTAAAAATTCTTTTATGACATTTGAAAATACAAATTACATGTTAAAAGTAAATTTTTAGTTCCTTATATTCTTTTTTCGATTATATTTTAAAATAATTCAAAAGTGCCGTACTATCAACTAAAAGACCAAACAAAAAGAGAATCTAAAGCAGGGAAAAAGCAAGGGAAAGAAAAACGTAGGTATAAGCGGACCACTGGCCAGTCATATATATATATTTACCCTCCTGTCATTTACATAGCTGATTTGAATAATTATTGCTCGATAAATATGAGTTTCAGACTCGCGAGTGCGACTGAGAGGCCGGTTGTGCTGCTTTATAACTCAAATTTCTGCTGCTTTATTAAATATTCTTGCTGTAAATCGTTAAATTTATTTTTAAATTATAGAGGTAAAATTAAAAAAAAATAGAACTTTAATTTTATTACAATATATTACATTACATTTTTATTGAATTGCTTTCGAAGCTATTTTATAAAATAGTTTAAATTATTTTTAGAAAAACATTCATTTTAATTAACGATTTGATTGTCACACATTTTTACAAATAAATTTTCTGTTATTTTCCTATTCAGGAATTTAGTTTCAAGATGATTGATCAATTAGTTTCCAACGCACGACGTACCTGCAAGGAAATTTCGTCTTATTTCACAGGGTTCTTTGAGCGTCTACAAGATGGCGTGCGGTCATTCGCCTATATACATTAGCGTGGGTAGGGAGGTAAAACGACTACCACGGCGACGATGAGGATGACGTTATCGCATCTGAGCTCGCGCCTCCGACGTGTTTTATTGTACATTCATTATAGAACGTGCATCGGGGAGTTCGAGCACGAAGGCGAATTTCCGCGCGAATAGATATAAGAGAATGAATCTTATGAAAAATGAGAAAACGAAGAGAGCCTTAATAATGGCAATCTGATATTAACTTGTTATAAATCCAAGACCCTCAAAAAGTTGAAAGAAACTTGGGAAAAACAAAAATGTGTACAATAATTTGTTTACGTGGTACAATATCAGAAACGTTATAATATAAAAGAAGAGTACTTAAGGGACAAAAAAAAATTTTGTATGAAAATTTCGATATTGCAAAATTATATATCGCGTAAATTAGAATAATATAAGAATTAAAAAACATCGAATAACCTGCAATGTTAAAGCCTATTGTTTATAAATCGATATACATGTTTTTGTAAGTTCGTGCGTGTACAAGTATAAACTATTGAATTTTTATATGGGCAAGTCCCCCTGAAATCTTTCAAGGAACAAAATGGGATCTACCAAATTAAAATCGGATAAAAATAAAAAGTATTTGGATCATTTGTCAAATAATTTTCTAATTTACGCGATATTTAATTTTGCAATATCGAAATTTTCATACAAAACCTTCTTTCATATTATAACGTTTCTAATATTGTAACATATAAATAAATTATTGTATAAATTTTTGTTTTTTAAGTCAATTTTCATGATAGAACATGGGTAGGCCAGTCAATTACTGTGCCTCTTAACGCAACTGCCGCGTTTATCGCTACAATAAATAGTTATGTAAATCTTATTTTAATTTCTGAAGTTGCTTAAATGATACTTTGTTATTTCTTCTACTTGTAGATATTTTTTAAAAACATAAATATTAAAAAACTATGAAGCTATCAATTAAAGTAAAAAAGCTATCGTTTGCGTCAATACTGTGCTTCATTTACTGTTCCTCGCTTCCGAATATTCTGCGCCGTATATTGAACTGAATATTATTGTTGAAGTACGTTTTTCACATGTATAAATTACATTTTATGAATTTCGGAGTTCAGGGGCACTGTAATTGACACAAGTGAAAAATTCAAATGTGCTAGTTTTGTTGGAAAAAAAAACATTTTCTGGATGTGAGGAATTTCATCATGAAATACAGAGATTGATTATTTAGATAGATTATTTTATTTCAATAGACAGATTAGAACACTTACTTTATTTCAAAAAATAGAGTTTTATTACTTAATAGTTCTACATTTTACTACGCGTAAAAATAAACCAGGGACACAGAAACCGGTCTGCCCACAGTAATTAGCACACTTACTCTATGCGATTAAAAATGATTTAGGCCCCCATTACGGTATCGGAAATAATTCACTTAGACCTGATAAATATATTTATATTGATAGAATTCGAGTTTATCATGTAAAAATTCTAGAATAACGAGAAATATTAATGTATCCTACAGGACGCCTGCGCAACTAATGGGTTAAAGTTTTCATGTATTCATTGTGAGTTTTTTTGTACTCTCTGCGGTGTGGGATGCATTGCGTGATATTTATGTGATAATTGGATATATCGACTTATTGAAAATAGACTATGTCATTAGAATAAGTTCGAACAGAGTTTGAGAGTATGAAATGCGCGAAGTATACCCACTTATGTTCTAAACTGATAATTTCTTACTAATAAGAAGTTAATTAGAATAAATATATCTAGTGACCTACGGTGTCTCAGTCGGTAGAATGTCGGATTCCCACGCCGGTGACCCCGGTTCGATTCCTAGTTTCTGCCGACAGATACAGCACCTCTGTAAAAATTGCATGAACTTTGTTATCAAATACACCGCAGACCTCCGTAATCGATTAGCACTATATGGGAGCACAAATATGGAATTTGTGCTCCCAATATAAAAGAATAAATATACTAAGTTTACATTCGTTTAAGTGATACAAGCACGAGTTTGGTCAGCCGTATCACATGTTTAAGATAAACATATTACACGGTTAAGAAAATTGATATATTCTGTTTGATAAAAATACATTACATACAATTGCATATTATTGTAACAATATGAACGTAGAATGGTCTATAAATAAATAATTGTTGAGTTTTATCAAATAATACATATAAGTGGAAAAGCAACATACACTTCTGATTTGACATATTTGCAGTTTGTTATTTATATAAATAAAATTATATTTTTACGTTAATATATAAATTGTAATAGACAAATAAAAATTACGAATTCGTTTTTATTAACTGTGTATGTATAAATATAGTATGTGTGTTTTCAGTAATGCTACTTCAGTAATGCTTATAGGTATGTAAAAATAATTTTATAAATATGAATTTTGGAGTTACATATATTAAATATGAAGTAATCGATTTAATCTTTTAAATAAATATTTATTTTTTACATATGAGCTTACACTTATTGTATTATATACACATTACTTGTATCAATAAGTTACATTCACCCTTGTATGACGAAAGGAAAAAAATTAAAGAATAGAGAGAGAGAGAGAGAGAGAGAGAGAGAGAGAGAGAGAGAGAGAGAGAGAACGTTCCAACTCCATTTCTCTAATTACAAGGGAAAGGGCGTACGCATATAATGAGAGATATAGAGAATTACTATTGCAACTTCATTTGCGCACACGTAGATCCAATTACGACTTTATTAGAATCAAAGCTTATCGAAAGCTCTCGCGAAATGCTCTGGCGCGTATACCTCTTCCTCGCCATTCTTTTATTGCGGAAGAGCGAGTAAAAAACTGAGAGAGAATGACGCCGGTCCTCGTTCTTTTTCTCGCCCCAATGGAGCGCGGAACGAGCCTCCCGATATGATAATCCCTGTGCGAAATTCGCTTCCTCATTACGCGCTGCTAGATAATAAGAATTTAATTAATACCGCGTAACAAGGGCGCGAATCTGTTATCCGTTTAAAAGATTTCATTAACATTGTCAGTACGAATCCAAAAATTACGGATTGCTGGAGGTGTTTATTTTTGGGCGTGTTGTATTTAGAAATATGTATTTTGCATCTCATTAATGATACCATATGGTTCAATTAATCAAAATGGGGGTTTCATATATAAACAACTATATAATATTTATAAGTCTTAAATCACATGTGAATCCATAATTATAAAATAGATATACTCAAAAATAAATTGTAGTCCTTTGAAAATATTATATCATCTGTGCTTCCGTTAAATTTAGCTTAACCCAGTTTACCTTTTGTTTTGAAACGCTAGTTTGTCCCTCGCAATTTTCCAGTATTTATAGATGTTTACCCCCTCAAACTGCAAAATGATAACCAAATATCCTGAGCGAGAAAAAAAATGTCTTCGAAACATGCGAACGCACTTTTACTGCGTATCAGTCACCACGAGATAGAGCGTGGCAAGCTGCGATATTCATTAGAAAAAAAAAAACTTTTGAATATAAGTAGATTCACAAATAATTTACGTGAACGCGTCGATAAGATACGAAGCACATAAAACTCGCTCACTTTATTTCACGTCCGTGTCTCGTATAATTCTTCACAATTAAGGGGGGATTATAAGTCATTATAAGCTTTGTATTCGGATTATGAACAAAATTTAATTAATTTTAAAGCAAAAGCTATTGGTATCAAACGCTCTTTGCGCAACAAAAACTGTTATTCGTATTCTGAAAAAAATTTTTTTACTTTTCATGGAAATAGATATTTATGTATTCTATATTAAAATAAAACAGATGTATTTTGATAGTACATTACAGGTTATTGATTTTTAAGTCATATTTTTAATCTTCACACTGACTATCGGTTAATGCACAATTTTCTTCATAATGTTTAAACGAACATGTATAATAAATTTCAAAAGTTTTTAAGAAAACTTGATGTACACAAGATTGACAGACTATAATAATATATGAAGATTGATATACTATATATAATCAACATTTAACAAAATAGTTATTATTAGATGTAAGTAACTTTGATTTTTCATGTAATTAAAGAAGACAAGCATCGAACTATTTTTCATTTCTTATAAAGATCAAAGATTTCAAAGTTGTTTCAAGACACTCATTAAAATATCCTTTCGAAACTTACTCCTCGACGATTATTGTGCATTTACCGATGCTCTCGACGATACGATTAACAACAAAGCATACAATGATTTGTGTTTCGGTACGCAAAATTGCGAGAAATGAGACAAGTAGCACCTCGCGTGTTTCCCAGAATTAAAGCTCTTTACTAATTAACTCGAGATTTGCCGAGGGGCTCGAACAAATTCAAAAATACAATTAGAACGTACTCACTTTCTCTCGTTCCTGTTCTCTCCTCGTAGGATAGAATTAACATCGCGAGAAGTCAGAAGACCAGGAGGAGAAGGAGAGAAAAAATGCAAAGGAGAGAGATAGAGAGTCAGAGAGACAGATTTACAGTAACAAAGAGAGCAAAATTATAGAGCGAGCCGTGCGCCATCAGCGAAGGATCGAAAAGGAGGCGAGAGACGGAATGGAATGCAAGGAGCGAACGAGGATGCGACCCTCTTTACCTATTTTGCGACTTGTTTACTCGGCATTCGCGCGCGTGCGCGTGCTCTACAATTAAGACGATCATTTAATCGAAAATTTAACTAGCTAAGAGCTTTTGCTTTTCGAGGAATTTCTAACGAGCTAAGGGTGTTATTATTGAAGCTACCCGAGATCCAGAATGATAAAATCCGAATTTCGCTCTCTCTCTTCTCTCATTGAAAGCTTCGTTACGGTGAAGAATTTACGAGATTGTGATTTTCATGATGTTTATAGATAATTTTGAAGTCGTTGAATCATGATCTATTTTATGAATATTATGAATAGTGTCATTTGTAATATATTTCTTGATGATACCCTTTGCATTAATAACTTCATATAGTAAATTTTGAAAATACATTAAGTTCTAAAGTTGTTTTGAACTGTAGTGACGGTTTGGAAAATTTGAATTTCTCATGAATTTATATTCTATGTAATATGTAGGACTATATAGCCTCTTTACTACTAATAATACATACTACATACACTGTAAAGCTGCATGAATATACGCAAACGTAAAATACGGAGAAAATAAACTCAAATATTTAATACTGTTTAGTATGATAAGCATTGTTAAAGACGGCTTTATATATAATTTATAAACGAGAACTAAATTAAATGTTTACTTAAATTAATTATTTGTAAACGAGAACAAATATATTTAAAAACTGTTTTTGTTATTAACTTTTCTTTTAAGTGTTAAAGATGCTGTCGTTTATTACAGGATACCTAGTTTAAAATATTAAGGTATTATTTGTGTACGTTATTCATTTATGTTATTTATCACATTAAGTGTAGAGTTACTTGAATTATTTTTAAGATTTCAGGATATCTTTCAGAATTAACTTAATTGAATTCTGTCAACAGATTTATTAATCAAAATTAATGCACGCAGAGTTCAAAGAATATATTAGTATAAGAATCTTACTTCAAACAAACCTTATAGTATAGGTTCTAATTTACAATTACAATATTAATTTACAACATTTACAATATATATATATATATATATATATATATATATATATATATATATATATATATATATATATATATATAAGCAAGACCTATGAAATTTGCTAATCCAGTATATAACAACAAACGAACCACAGCCGTTCTTTCCAATAACCGCACTCGATACCTCCAATAACGAAAATCTCACCCATCGTCAGTTCTCAAATTCTCACCGCCCCCCAATCCCCTAAATCCGCATACGAAAAATCCATCCACACCAGATTATACACGCAATCTCGACGACGCACTACTATCCCACAAGCGCGCGTGAGCACGATGACTTTTTCGCGAATTATCCAAATTTAACAAGGGATATAAATGCCCGGGGAGGTGCGCGCGCTACGTGATTTAGTGGATATATAGCTGAGGCGGGCAGCTTTGGATACTGTCGCATTATTTGCCACTTTCGCGCGTACGCGTTCGCGAGAGAGAGAGAAAGAGATGATTTATGCGCTGACACCGCGGGCGAGAGGATGAGTGCTGCTGCTTCTACATGTCCGTGCGGATTGATAGTTTTTTGAAAGTGCGGGTTGTGTGACGGACGCTTATTGGCAGAACGAGGTTGCAGGTAGGTGTAGTGTGACGGGAGGAGAGTTGTATTTTGCGAGGAGTGTTGGCATTCGGCTAAAAGTAGTTTGCGTTTAATTGTATATGATTCTGTGGTGAAAAGGAAAAATGACTTACCCCAATTCTTTGAAATATTGAGGTTGATTGGGGTTTGAATTTTCAAATTCCCATTTAAAAGTATGCTAAAAAGCATAGATTAAGAAAGAAAGGATAATAATATACTTTCTTTTGCAAGTTTAGACATGCACATACACTACACCCCCCTACACACACATCCACACACACACAATACACACACACAGACACACATACACACACATGCGCATCTATACAGACACTTTTTAAAAATAGTGTATTTTGATTTCTTAAGTTCCAAAACATGTTTCTAACATGTTTTCAGTAAAACTTTTTTTTTACTTTGAATAAGCTTCCTCTTTGAGAAAGAAATATTTAGGCTCGTTTCAAACATTTAATTATTAAATTACATGTAATATTGTGTTGTAAAATATGTGGCTTCCCGACCGTTTACTTTTTTTTTTCTGAAAATTGAGTATTTGGTCATTTTAGTATCTATATGTATGGTACACTGTCATATAAAAAGTTAAAAATTGCAAAAGTTCAACTATTACTTTTTATTATTCATAATCTAGGCTTATCTTTTACATAGGTTTAAATGGCAATTGAAAAATTCAAACTTCATTATCTGGCATTATTTGGTATTTGCGGGCATACAAGATTTTTTGCGCCCGCCTTTGACTTTTTTGTCCGCTAACAGCTGTTTAGCTCGCTGAGAAAATAAGACAAAACTTTAGCCAAAAGGTGTTTAGACCCCCCTAAACATGGGGTACCATCCTGATGATACCATATGTTTAGAGTGCTTAAACTTTAGTAGCTTGATATGTATAAAATAGGTCATACATATGTTTTTAATTTTCTAATCTAATAGGCCCACGTTTGCGCCGTGTCCATAAACGTCAACACTTTAGTACCGCTCTATAGGTATAAGAAAAACGCGTAAGCCAGTCATGTGTTACAATTTATATGGTACCCATCACGGAGGAGTGAGCATTTTTGACCTCGTGTGTTTGCATTACTCGTTTCTGGCTCGCGGTACGCCCTCGCCTTCAGCTCGATCTCGCTTGCCTACGCCTCGCACTGCAAAGTCCACACTCGATCAAAAAGATTCACTTTTCGCCCTTGCTACACAACATACTCGTACTATTACATACATGCTGCATCAAAAATTGTTTTTGCTAATTGATGACATATGTGCTCAAATATTAATGTTTTATAAATACATTTCATAGTAAATAATGACACGTGTGTATCGTAACACGTGACCAAAAATTTTGTTCAATTATATACGGTAATATATTATTACATGTAGTCGTGTAATTACATTTGTGGTTTACATATAACCATGTGTAATCATAATACACATTATATAATTACTAGACCATTTTTATCTGTGCAAGTCGAAGATAAATATTCCGTTGGTTAGAATGTACGAGTATTTTAATTTTGCAGGAATAATATAGTGACCATCCCCGTGAGAATAAACTTTTCGATTAGATCGTTCGTCGTCAAACTTTTTTCGTTACGTTTCCGAATACGTCGCATTAATAAATGTTTTACTTTTCTGAGAAATAAAAAAGTTATCAATCACTCATAGCTTTATTTGTGCTTTTATCTAAAGCGAATCCAACAAAAGTTCTTGAATTTTAGTGATTAAGCGAAACGTGCGACAACGAACATGCGGCTTAAAGTTGTAATGTAAACAAATAATCGGATCAATTATGTATTTATAATTATACAGAAGAAATTAAGTTTAAATAATTACAAATTATGCTCGAATGTGTAAAATTTAGGCAGTTCATGTTGAATATTTATACTATTTATTTTTTGTAGAATATGAGTGTTATAACTTTCAAAGTTATGGTTTTAGTACCACGTGACGGGATTTAGACGGGATTTAGACAAAATATGCCTTTTGTGTTTGTTTAAGTACTCAGTTTACTGTAATCAGACTTACTTTTATTCGACATTTTGATTCTTCGATAAAAGTTCAAGTTAAATTTAGTTATAACTTGAGATTTAAATTAATCAATTGGTATCTATCATTATACTGTTTTACTACCACTATATTTTGATGCAGCGAACCTCAGAAAATGCAAGTGAAAAACCAGAAGGGGGCTCTGTCAGTATCTGATTTCCTTTTAAACGGGAGAAACATGCGATACGATGGTATTTGATACCCTGCAAATAATATGCTTTGTTTTGGAAGTCGCTCATCTTATGTTTTTCTGTGTAGAAGGACAACTTCTAGTATCATTAGAAACGTTTGTAATGTTCAAATATTGCTACATAATATCAATTACGATATCGTACAATCTGCACCATACCAAAATTTAGGTATAAAGATATAAACTTACGAACGCCGGAGCTAGTTTTTGAAATCTTTAATAGGTTGCGTACTTATACTTTTAATTAAAAAAAGATTATACTAACAAGGACAGTGCACACCCTGTAGGAGATGATATTTTATTAAACTACGAGAGGTAGTTTCAAGTACCAAAAAATGAAGCCTAGCACTTGTAATCTTTTCCAATGGGCCCCTGTTCACGAGTATTTTGCTTCAAATATACGTTATTTTAATAAAAGAATGTACCTCTTATATATTGATAATAACTCTGCAAGTTCTTATGCTAGAAATATTGACCCAAGAGATAATCAAAGTAGGCGGATAAAGCTATAATTTAAGCGTGGTTTCGAATAAAAATTTTATTCTGATGCAAAGTGATTAACATTTGAAAATTATGATTAAAAATGTATAAATATTCGATGAATTTTAACTCCTAAATTCGATAATTTTTCATGCATTTTGAATCATCATATTTAATTGTTAATAATTTTTGTTAAAACTATATATATATATTTTGAAAATTAAGAGCGAGTATGGCTCGAACGGTAAGACACTTGCTTCCTAAGGCAAGGCCATTCTCAGAGCGCGGTTTGAATCCCCATCAGTCAAGTGTATATATGAATGACTTGTAAAGTTGAATTTCCAAAATTTTCGATTTTGAGGTTAGAAATTAGTTTTTTGCTAAAAACTGGAAAACAGAAAGGATTTCGGGTAAAATGGACAACATTTTGACCTCTTACATGGGGGTACTATGTACTATTCTTTTCACCACACTGCGCGTAAAGTGCTGACTGTACGCCCTCTCAGCAGGCCGTACAGTACCGCATGGACTGCCTAGGGAATAAAGTGACTTGCGCATGCGCGATGCGCCTTTTTCCGCTCTCGACTGCGTCTCGAGCGGTAAAATAGCGCGTTGCGCGTACACAAGTCACTTTACTTCTAGGCAGAGCATGGGGTACTGTACGGCCTGCTGAGATGCGTACAGTCATTTCTTTACGGGGGTGTGGTGAAAAGTAGTATACGCACCTCTGGAGTACAGTAGGCAAGCATGCACTGTGTGAAATGCCGACCTCGCTTCGCTCGGTCGGCAACGTCACACAGTGCGTACATCGCCCACTTTACTCCCTTGATGCATAATGTACTATTTCTGAACAATGTCTTTGAATAATTCTTTACTAAATTTTTAAATAGCCGCGCCGTGTGTATAGCGGTGTGACCTGCGCATGTGTAGCGTGACAAGTACTTAACTAAAATACAGAAATGAAAAGTGCGTTTTTTAAATTATTCAGGGTTAGACTAATAAAATTCTTGCAACCAAGTGATCAAACATAAAAACATTATTTTAAAATATTATTCAGAAGAATAGTTCAATGGGTAAGGTGCTTGTTTACGGAAACATGGCCGTTCTAGGGGTCGTGGGTTCGAATCCCAGTGTAAACTCAAGTTTTTTTCAACTTAATTTTTATATGGAATTCGTACCCTGGAAACCGACAAAAAAATTATAAAATGCCAGAAATGGCCAACAATTCTCAAATGATTCGAAAAGGGTCGATGAGTATCTTCATCGAAAACTGTCAGTGGTAAGTCAGGGAGTGATAGTTCGGATGTCCATGAGCTGTGGTATGGGTGTATCCGAAAACTCTACTGCCGGGTTTTACTTTCATGTAGACGTATGCACCAACTGCTGAAAGTGTTTGAGACATTAGTAAGCAGAGAAAATGGGTTTCGCTTGACGGCATCGCGCAACTGGAGTTATTAAACAGTTGGGTTTATAAGCAGGGCATCCATACAGAGGTGGTAGATGTCCCCCGTGATAGAGGAATGAAATTGATTTTAATAGCCAAAAACGTTAAATAAATATTTATAACTAAATCTATAAAAAGTCTTTAAATAAAAATAGTTACCAAAAATGTTTCAATTTACTTACCTCTTTGTAAATTAATTATTGATGGTTTATTCATTTATTTATGATTAATCATAAACCAATAAAATTAAGAAATACTTTGTTACGGAAAAATTAAATTATTTTTATATGATATAAGCCTTCGAATAAGAAAATCTTACGTAAGAGGGAGGGAGGGGGGGGGGGGTAAAAGTACGGAAAATAGACCTTACGTAATTTGTACACCGCCATTTAGTTACTATAGAACGTCGTTAACAATACCTTCAAATCAACGAGGAGACATTTATTACAAAGTAGACATATATTCTAAACCTAAAAGAATAAAAATTGACGTTAGGAAGAACAAAAGGAGCATTTTATTCTTTTAGAAAAGTATAGAAGTGTGATTTTATTCTTTAGAGAATTTGACAATGACTTTAAAATATTAAATTGTACAACTTATTCTTTTGTAAAGAATAAAGTTCTGCTTTTATTCTTTTAAAAGAGTAAATGATGAATTTTATTCTTTTAAAAGAGTAAATGATGAATTTTATTCTTTACAAAAGAATAAAGTCAAGAAATTATTCTTTATAAAAGAATAAAATACCACCCCGCTATTTTAAAAAAATAAATAACGGATTTTATTCTTTACGAAAAGAATAAACAGAAGATATTATTCTTTATTTAAGATATATAAATATATCTATAAGAACACTTATTTTGTAGTTCTACTGGTGTACTAGCAATCAAATCCTTAGAGATTACTTTTAACCTAAAAAAACTGATGACAATCGCTGATCACCTCAGTCGGAGTCATTCCACCAAAAAGTCGTATCCAAAAAACTAAAAGACTTAGACACTTAAAATTTAGTGTCATAGTTTATTATGCCTAAAGAAGAAGAAAAAAAAATACTTCCAAAGTCTTAGATAATCTTTTTTCCATTTTGTCAAAAAAAATCTTATTCATAAAATAACACATAGGTATCTATATGTGAAACTGTTAAATCTATTGTAAAACTTTCAGCAGAGTGATTATTTGATTAAATCCTGTAATATTGTACTTCAAACATATATAATAAGCCTTATTTACTTAACAGTTCTAATGAAAACTGTAGAAACTTGTTCAACCAAAAAAAATGATGTTAGTCGTTGATCACCTCACTCGGAGTAATTCCACCAAAAAATCATATCTGAAAAACTGAAAGACCTTGACACTCCAAATTTTGTGTCATAGTGTATAAGGCTCAAAAAAGAAGGAGAAAAATATTTAGTACAGCAGTAGAATTACAAAATACGTGTTCTTATAGATATATTTACCTAATATTTATATATCTTAAATAAAGAATAATATCTTCTGTTTATTCTTTTCGTAAAGAATAAAATCAATTTTTATTCTTTTAGATTTAGAGTGTATATACTCACTAGTTCAAAATTAACACGACGAACTGCACCATGTAGCTCAACTGCGAAAAATGAAATTCCTCAAAATCATTTTCATCGCAAGCCTACCAACATTCTCACACTACAATGCACTACGATGAATTATTATTGACAAGCTACTCGTGCGCGGTACTAGAAACGAGCGAGCGCATTCACGCAGGAACGTATGCGAGCGCGATCTTGCGCATAAACGCACAATGAGCGCGACCGAAGTCGCAGTCGCTTGATTTATATTTGGTGAAAGCTCGAGACCTACTCTGCGCGACTCGTATACCCCTCCCCGAAAAGCTGCTCGAGCAGCTTGCTCCGTTTTCTTTCTTTTTTCTTCTTGCGGATGCTTTTGTCTTCTCACTGCAGGGAGATCTCTCTCTCTCTCTCTCTCTCTCCTTCTCTCTCTCTCTCTCTCCTTCTCTCTCTCTCTCTCCTTCTCTCTCTCTCTCCTTCTCTCTCTCTCTCCTTCTCTCTCTCTCTCTCTCTCCTTCTCTCTCTCTCTCTTTGTCTCTCTCTATGCAAGTCGACTTAATTAGCTCCGGGGTTGAGGAGGAGGACAACGACGAACTTTTTGCCGTCGATTCATAGAGACGAGTTGCTGTTGTTTTTGCCCGGGGTGTATGGCTTTTTTTGTGCGTGTTTGAGTGATGTTTATCATTTTTTTTTATGATGGCGAGATGAAAGTTGTTAAGGATCAATTTCAATGGAGGAAGGTCATGTAGTATAAACATCAATAGCTGTTTCTGCTGTAACTTTTGATTGAACAAATGAAAATTAAAATTCCAAAATAGAATTTT
Organism: Gastracanthus pulcherrimus; assembly: GCA_949152435.1. Classification (NCBI taxonomy): domain Eukaryota; kingdom Metazoa; phylum Arthropoda; class Insecta; order Hymenoptera; family Pteromalidae; genus Gastracanthus; species Gastracanthus pulcherrimus. The sequence continues at coordinate 153,964,712 of OX424575.1, read as the reverse complement.
TTTTACGGTTGAACGATCAGCCATCACTTACTATTGAAGTCATTACCGTGCGGTTAAGTTCAGGAAGAAATATTAATGAAATAAATTGTTTAACTCAATACTAATTAGAATAAATTGGTTTTATAGCGATTAGAGAAAACTTCTTAGAAGAAAACTCTTAGAGATGGATGGCACTGGAAACAGAACACCTGAAAACACACCAGCGATTCAACAAGATCAGGGTAATGAATATAATTTATACTTTATGCATTAGATTTATAAACAATTCAACTAAAGATGAATAGAATACAGATCTGTAATTTATTTTCTATATTAAATATAGAATATAAAAATAAAAAAAAATTCTAAACATTGACTATAATAATTGTTTACACTATTCGATGAATTAGATGAAACGTCTGACACACCGCCTCGTCTGTCACCTTTTTGATACATTCCTCCATCATAGATGCTGGCACAAGATTGAAAACATTTGATGGAACGTTTAGAGGGCATTATCACTCAACAAACTGATGCAATGAATAGATTGTGAACAATGATGGAGCGTCAGCAAAATCTAGTTGACACACTGTTGAGATTAGAGAACGCAAACATTAGAAGATTAGAGGTAAATAGACCACTCTTTAACTCCACCATTAGAGGAACAGGTGAACACATGGACACTGGTATTGAAACATCCAACACCCATTCACAACAATCAACTATTTTAAGTAAATTAAATGAAACATTTGGTAGTTTAAAACAAACATTAGAGTCAAATACTAAAACATAAAAAATTTACATAAAGAGAGATTTCAAACTTACACGAAAAATAGCAATAAATGTTTGGTTAGATTATTTAAATTCAGAACTTAGATCAAATAACTTATTAGACGTAATAGATAGTAGCATATAAACACCAGAAAACTTAATTTAAAAGAATTAGAAAATAGAGAATCATTAGTTAGATATATAATCATAAATCATTTCGATGACTACGACCATAAGAAAATACTAAACATTAAAGATCCCAAAGAAATATTAACTAATGTAAAAGAATTTGGAAGAATAAAAGCAAATATCACTGCTTCCTCAGTTAGAGTATAATTGTATCGCATTAAAATAGAGAACAGAGAGAAAATAAATGATTTCTGTAATAGATTGGATGCTATTATAGAGAGTATGAGAGCTGCGATACAAATATTCTTCTAACAGAGGAATAAAACAGATCAGATTTTTATCAAGCTGTATTTCACGCACATCCAGAACTTAGATTCGCAAATTTAATTAGAAGACAAACAAACAGCAAAGAAATTATATTAGAAGATGTAAAATCATTTATTTTACAATTAGAAGCAGAAAATAGAATTTTAGAAGAAAATATAGTAAGATCGAGGGCTCGCACACATATGTTTTAGATGCAATAGAGGGGGACATAACTCCCCAGACTGTCCACTTGCTGCATGCAACATGTGGTTCTGCTACGTCTGCCAAGCAGACTCAGATCACAAGGGAACAAACTGCCCCAAGAGAGGCGCAGGATCATCTCAAAACAGGTTCATAAATTATAATAATATTTAAGCTACCACTACACATAACAACACACACAATAACAAACAATTTAGAGAAAATAACAACTTTAAAGGTAAAAATAATTACAATAGAAGCAAACAAAATTATGATAAAGGTGGAGAAAGGCGGGGATTTAGAGATAGAGTATTTAAAAGAAACACACAAATTGTAACAGCAGGAAGAAAGCAAGATTACAACAACAAAATAAAAGCATACATCGCAGGCCCGAATACAATAAAAGTAAAATTTAAATCAAACGCACCCACATAAATTACATTTATATCCGACTCAGGCGCTACAGACCACACAGTCAATACAGGCATAGTATTAAGAGATTTCAAACGATGCTCAGGAGAAGTAATTAGAAGTGCAAATAAAAACGAAGCGGCGAATATAGAAATAGATGGCAAAGGTAATATGCTACTTAGATCAAACATACATAAAGCGAAAACAATTATATTAACATACATGATATCAGCAGAAGATATCACAGACAATCTCATTTCACTTAGATGATTCGCCGATGTAGGTTTAGGAATATATTTAGACGACGAAACATTAAATATCTTCGATAAAAACACAGGAATAGAGTATTTAACAGGTAAATACATTAAACCAAACTGGACAATATCATTAGAAGGTGAAAACCAGAAAACAACTTGAACAAACAGTTAAAGATATAATAAATACTCATGCATAGCCATAATAGTTTTCTTAGACGATTTTGTGCAACAATCTCAGACAAACGTCACGGCAGTCCCATCGAAGATTGGGAGGGAGAAATCGGAAAAACCCGTACAAACAACACAACACATTAGAAGTCCACAAACAATAAACGATTTCGATTTAGACGAAAACAAATTAAACAGAAAAGTAAAATTTAATAAATCCATACTAGATTATGAAGTGTGTATAACGGCAAAAATGGAGAAATTACCTTTCTCTGAAGACAGAACTAGAGCAACAAAACCTTTAGAAATTATTCACACAGATACAATGGGTCCTATAAAACCAACCTCGATTCCAGGAGGAGACAAATTTATAATAGTATTTATAGATGATCACACAAAATATGCAAGAGCCTACTCAGTAAAATATAAAGATGAAGCTAGAGACTGCCTAGAAATATTCTTAATAACAACTAGAAATCTATTAGAAAAATACGAAAAGGTGTGTTATATTAAAGCAGACAATGGCCCCGAATTCATAGGAGGCAAATTTTTAGAAGTAACGCCAAAAGAAAAGATTGAGATCGATTTAGCATCTCCACACATACTTGAACTTAACGGAACAGCCGAGAGATTCAATAAAACATTGCAAATAAAAATTAAAGCCCTGATGTTCGCCTCTGTCCTACCGAAAAGCATGTGTTTGCTGGCAGTAGACGCAACGGTCCATATCTACAATAGAACACCACGTAAGTTGTTAAACTTTGAAATGCCAATAAACATAATAACGCCTAAAAGTAAGACTCACTTACATAAAATTAGAAGATTTGGGTTACACTAAAATCCCCGTAACAGAACCTAAATTTTCAGAAAGAGCAATAAAAGCTGTAATGGTAGGACAATCACCTACTGAATATGTGCTCTGGCATCCTCAATCTGGAAAATTCCTACATTCCAGACACGTTAGATATAACGAAAAATTAGTATATAAAGATATTTATAAAAATACTCCAGAAGAAATTAAGGAATTAGAAGAAAAAGAGAAAGTAGAAGAAACAGAAAATGAATACTGGTTATTAAACTTAGAAGAACACGAAAATCAAATAGATGACATAAAAAAGAAAAAAAATTATAGACTAAAAAACCAAAAAGAGGGAGACCGAATAAGAGAAAAGCAGAAAACAAGCAAAAGAGAACCTAGAAGCAAATAGACGTAAAGAACAAGAAAGAAGTGGAAAAACAACAGAGAATAGAGACAAATTCATAGCAGCTAGAACAACACAAAGCGTTAGATTGTTAGAAGACACAAGCCTTACACTTGTAAACCAAGATCTGTCATCAAGCTATATAAGTAGAAGTCAAATGAACGATTTAATAAGAAAATCAATGAAAAGAATGAAACTATTCAGAAAGGTAGATTAGTAATTAAAGGTTTTAAAGACAAGAATGAGTATGAACTAAAAGAAACATGTGCACCGGTATCTAGATTGATAGAAATAGAGAAGAAGTGGTCGATGTAGGAATGCAGAGTACTCGTTCAGAGCGAAGAAACGATTGGGAGATACCATCAAACGAAGTACGTCCCAACAATGGCAAGACTTGTGCAATCAGGTGGAGAATGATCCATGTGGCCGAATGCAGTAAACGTAGGCGGTGATCTCTGAGATAGACAATACGGCTTTAGGAAAGGAAGATCAACTGTTGATGCAGTACTAGAGGTCAAGACAACCTTCGAATAAGAACAGACGAAGAAGAACCAGAAGAGAGTGACACTGGTAGCAATCCTATATGTGAAAAATGCCTTCAACTCTGCCAGTTGGAATGATATGATAGACATAATGCAGAATACGGTTAAAGTGCTACCGTACATTCTGCGCATGGTAAAGGACTATCTAAAGGATAGGTGGCTATTCTATATCAAGGGATAACGAAGAAAAGGAAATTACAGCTGGAGCTGCACAAGGATCGGTCATTGGATCAGACTTATGGAACATACCGTACGATGGTGTTCTGTGGCTTGAGATGTCAGTTGACACATTCCTAATAGGGTACGCAGATGGCATAGCATCAGTAATCGTTGCTGAAGCTGAAGAAATGGCTCAAGAAAAGTTGGACGTGGTTATGGAACAGATCAGCAGGTGGATCACGGTTTAGAACTAGCGACCCACAAGACGGAGCTAGTATTTTTAACAAGAAAGCAGAAAAATACTTTTGACAACCTCCAGACAATGAAGGTAGGACCTGAGTGGATTCGGACCAAGGAAGCCATCAAGTATCTGGGTATTGCGCTAGATTCTAAGATGAAATTCGGAGAACAGATCAAGCGAGCAGCAGACAAGGTAGCATCAATTACGATGGCGTTAAGATGGATTATGGCCAGGCGGACCAAAAGCGAACAAACGCCGTCTCCTGATGTCGGTGACCCATTCTATTCTTCTATATGGTGCAGAGGTATGGGCCGATGCACTATAAATTGATGTCAATAGAAAACGTATGGGTACAGTTCAGGGAACAGGAGCACTGAGAATAGCGATCTCATACCGAACGGTTTCGGAATCAGCGGTATTAGTTGTGGCAGGCGTGATTCCAATCGACCTGCTAGCCAGGCAGTCTATTTTTTCCATACGTCATATTTCCCTACCTAATCACATCCCGCATTCGCCCAGGGTTATGCCTATGGAGCGGAGAAAACCCGTATCAGGAGAAAACCTGCTCCCGGGTGGTCGGTGTATTTGGCATGTTCGAATCGGATGTCTATGTCACATTACGTAGGCTTAGACACCGAATCCAAACATTCCACACCTCCGGCTCACTTTGTTGAGTGTGAAACATCACCTAAGCGATCGGACGAAGTTGCCATTGGCCACGAGATTCCCTGGCGATCACCCATCCAAGTACTAGCCACGGCTGCTTAACTTCGTCAGTCGGTTGTGAATTACTTACTATAAGTACATCAATTACCGATGATACACTGGTTACTGCGGATTTACACTGAAGTGATAAAATATGATGAATCTATATTAAAAAATACATAAGAAAAAATGTATTAAGTTATTTTTAAGTTTAATATCGTCTATAGAACCCAAATAAACAGCATGAACTTGTTGTTTAAGTTTAATATCGTCTATAGAACCCAAATAAACAGCATGAAGTTTTCATGGTGCGCGTAAATTTCTGCGGATTTTGACTACAAGATCTAACCTCAAAATACCTTAAGGAGACTCTCCATCATGGGTCGTGCGACGTGCAACGGCGACGTTTTCATTGTATCAAAGCGATTAGTTAATTCTGCTATACTCGACTAATCGCAGCTCTGATACTACGGAAACGTTGCACGTCGCACGTTGCACGGTACATGATGGAGAGTCTCCTTTATGGTTAATTTACTCCAGCTCGCTTGATATGATCTTGGATTACGCTGCAAACACATGTATGTGCAGCTTGATTTGTTTTTCAAGTTGTGGAAACATATTATAAAAGCGTTTCACTACAGTGCAACTGAGGCCCCGAACGGAAAAGGGCGTTACAGCGCGAGTTCGACACGATTTTGGATATCGCCGTAAATTCAAATTTAACACTTCATACTGTAAAATGTGATCCCATGGACCAATAAAACTTTAATCGACTCTAGAATTGGTCCAAATCATCTATTTTTATCGAACTATGCGTCAAAATATTCGTACGTATCTGTAGTATGGTACTATCGGTCTTATTAATACATATTTATATCTGCCATATATTTGAGGATCTCTCATAAGACATGTTATTTAACCGTAAATCTATACCTTGGAAAATTTGATATGGCAAAGTATATATGAAATTTTTACCATCCCGTAGAATTTAAGCTAAGCCAAGCACTAGACACCGATTTAAAAAAAATGATTTTTTGCAATTTTTCGGGGTCTCTTGAGTCACTGTACTCTGTGCCTTTATGATAGGTAAACCTAATTATAATTGGTAATTAATAACTAATAACAATCCGCAGTAATATACGCGTAGTAACTAAGGCATCCGCAGTATTTGATGCGCAGTAATTATATATTCCGCCGTATTAGACGTGCAGCATTCAATTTTTTTTATTTAAATAATTACGTTTTTGGGCACTATACAAATTTTTCTCGACTTATGAATTGATCAACCATCGGTTAACACCAAAAGTCATCGCATAAGTTAATTTTCATGTCCGATTTTATCTTCATAATCTAGCTTAGACGAAAATCCGTAGTAACCGATACATTTACCCTATATTCAGAACATATTTAAAATGGTGTAATTGTCCACTTGATAATACGAGGGTAGTTCAATAAGTCTTTAGAATGACCAACAGATGGCGCGCGAATCGCTCCAAATCATCTGTTTTCAGTCAGCACCACTCCCGACTAGATATATGGTGCAGTCACAGTCCACATCTTCTGAGTTTACGTGTTTTTATAACCAATTGAAAAAAAAAATTGCTTGTTAAGAAAAATGGAAAAAAACGAGTTCAGAGCGGTAATTAAACATTTTCATTTAAAGGGTTTAACTCCATATGAGATAAAAAATGAATTGGACTCAGTTCATGGCACATCTGCCCCTGCCTTAGCAACGGTTTATAACTGGGTAAATGAATTTAAGCGTGGTCGTACATCAATAAGTGACGAACCACGTTCAGGAAGGCCCGTAGAAGCAACTACTCCCGAAATCATCAATAAAATCCACGATATGGTGTTGAAGGATAGAAGATTAAAAGTGCGTGAGTTAGCTGAGGCCACAAGGATATCTATAGGTGCAGTTGTTTCAATTCTATATGAAAAATTAGGCATGAAAAAGCTATCGGCAAGATGGGTGCCGCGTTTGCTCTCAGCTGAGAATAAACGCAATAGAGTGGTCGCCTCTGAGGCTCTTTTGGCGCGCATAAGTCGGAATCCTGAGGAATTTTTTCGTCGATTTGTGACTGTGGATGAAACATGGATACACCACTACACTCCTGAGACAAAGTAACAATCCAAACAGTGGATTTCCACAGGCGAACCAGCTCCAAAGAAGGCAAAGACCGTAAAGTCAGCTGGTAAGGTTATGGCTACAGTTTTTTGGGATGCACGTGGAGTTATACTTATTGACTACTTGGAAAAGGGTAAAACAATTACTGGTGAGTATTATGCATCATTATTAGAGCAGCTGAAAGAAGAAATTTAAAAAAAACGACCACATTTGGCGAGAAAAAAAATTCTCTTTCATCACGACAACGCCCGAGTTCACACATGCTTCGTTTCAATGGCTAAAATTGAAGAACTAAAATTCGAATTGGTCGAACACCCACCGTGTTCACCAGATTTAGCCCCCAGTGACTTTTTCTTATTTCCAAACTTGAAAAAATGGCTCGGTGGACAGAGATTTACGAACAACGAAGACGTCATTGCCTCTGTAAGTGCTTATTTTAAGGAACTTCCGAAAACGCACTTTTCTGAAGGATTAAAAAAACTTAAAAAGCGATTGACCAAGTGTATAGAGCTCCAAGGAGATTATGTTGAAAAATAAAAAAAAATTTACCCAAAAAAATTGTTTTTATACTTTATTCTAAAGACTTATTGAACTACTCTCGTATCTCGATACTGGGTTTAATTGGACAAAGACCGTTTTTTTTTTTAAATTGACGTAACAAATGTATTTGAGGTGAAGGGTAAAATTTACATCATATAGGTAATGAGATATAATAGATAATAACATTATTATTAGATATATCATTATGCTTGTAATAACGAAACGTTAGAACTTGAAGATGTTATTACATTTATTTTTATATTTATCTATTTGCTTGTGAGCTAGTTTTTAAGAATAAAGCTTTAATCCACGAACTAATTGAATTATAATTCGGAAAAGATAATTTTATTTTAGAATTATGTTTGGCTTCGTAATTATTGTTAGAATTCAAATTAGTATTGTGAGTCATAAAGAGATATTAATAAATTTGACTTAACATGATGATTGACTTACGTTAGACACGGTTGTCATAATATAATTATGTAGAGTACACAAATTTGTAAGAATACTAAAATATAGTCACTGTATAATTATCATTAGTAATGAATGAATGGACAAGAGATACTTGGCTTAAAGGTTTTATAGACCGATAGTCTAGTGTTTCTAATGCATTCGAAGGCATTACTATAAACTCACTGTTTGATAGAGGATTCACTAGTTTATAATAAAAAATGCGAGATAACCTTAATAAACGTGTAAATATATTGCAATTAAACGTTAAAAATTATTCAATTGCCAAATTGGGTTTCTATTGTTTGAATTTTTATATGAAATACTTGGGAATACTACCAAATAATGCTGGCGAATTGCGCGTGCACTGGAATCATTTATTATGGTGGTTTTATTTAATTAATGATTTAATACTTTTATTTCCAACGGTCTACGCCTTTAGCACATCTACTCATAATATCATCTTAGCTTCGTACTCATATATGGAATTATCGTGTATTATGGAGTGTCTAGCTATTTTAATTCACTTTAAATTTCAAGAAAATCGCATGAAGGTATGTTTTGTACTATTTTCATAACTAATAAATAGTAATTATTAATGAAAAAAGTGCTTATTGTTAAGTAAATCAAATCCGAATGCCTGAATTTACATAAACGATTAAACATAATGATAAAATGTTTTATTTTAAAATTGCTTTTCACTTTTGTGAACATTCGTATGGACTATTCTATTAAAAATATTAACATTTTTTAACTAGATGTTACTTTCAATAGTGAGAGATCAACTTTCTAGAAAAAAATCTTTCACTACTTTGAAAAACGGAAATATATACGTAATAGTATGGACACTAATAGCTGTTATGTACATTATAATATTGTACGGGTACCTGCATATGCCAGAGATACTGCATTACCATAAATTAATCACAACAGCTCGATACACTTTCTCAATAGATATGACTTTGGTAAAGATTTTGCTTTGTTGTAATCAGATCATTGTACTTATACACATGGTAGTCATACCAACTGTCGATGGAATTGCTGTATTGTTAATGTACATATGTAGCGTACGTTTAAAAATGTTGAAATACAAATTCAGAAAAGGAAGACGTGATAAGTTGAAAAAATATATTCGTGAGCATCAAGATATTCTGCTGTTCGTTATACTTTAACTTCTTAAATAAAAAAAAAAAATACTTTAACTTACACAGTGGAAATATCTGCAGTATCAATCAGAAGTTTAAATTGTCTTTCTCGAAAAAATCTTGAATAATGAAGAAGATCGCTAAAAAATAATGTTATCTGGATCTATTATAAGAAAACGTAAAAATATTCTTAGATAGTACATATAAATAACTTAAAACAAAGCATGTCTAATGAGACAACTTTTAACTGATACTGCATTAAAATATGCATATCTACTTGTTAATCTAATTAATAAATTATCTTTTTTCACAGATTAATTGAAGAAGTAAATCTTGTAGTTCGAATCGTCGTAATAAAAACTATTCTATGTTTCATGGGGTTCAGTATAAGTACAGGAATACAAATATTTAATGTAAGTGTGCAAAAGTATTCAAGCAATCTTATAAAGCAAATCCATACATTTATTTATTATTTATTTATAGAAAAATGTGATGCAATCCCAGCTAATGCAACAGATTTTCATTTTGTTAATAGTGTGTTTGAGATTTTACGTTTGTGCAGAAAGCGCTGAGAATATGACATCATATGTGAGTTCAAATTTTAGAAAATAGTTTTTCTTTCAGTGTGAAAGAAGTTACAGCAATTTCACCAAAAAAACACTTATTATGATTTTTAGGCTAGTAATATAGGATTAACGACATATTGTACGTTTTGGTTTGAAGAATACTCAAAATCTATAACTGCGAAAATTATAATTATCCAACGGTGCCAAACATTACCTAGAATATACGTAAATGGGTTTATGACTGAACTTAATAGACAATATTTAGGGACGGTAAGTTTCTCTTTATGGAAATTATTGTTGCATAATATATGTATCTTAACATCTTTCAGGTAGCATACGCAACTTTTTCATATTTTACGATGATACGAACATTAGTAAATAAATATGGGAAATAAGTTTTAATGTTTGAAATTACAAAAGATTACATGAAACAAATTCATAGATTACACCGAAATCTATTGATATAGGTATAACTTAAAAGTTTCTTTTCTCATGATAATAAATATTCAAAGAATATTTAGAAAATGGCTCTAGCATTAATTTATTTACAGATATTTGGAATAATGCTAGCAGTATCTTAGTATATGAATAACTTTGTTTATCAATTACATTTGGTCGTCTCTAGCTCTTACTTTCTTCATGACAAATGAGATTTTTCTACTAATAGACTTGATACTACTAATGAGGCCTAAAGACATCCTTGAGGCCAAAATGCTAACAGGTTTTAATTTAAGAGAACTTACATTAGAATTACTTGCTTCGGAAGAAAGACTCTCCTTTTCAAGTAAAAGTCTTACAATTACAAGATATAGTATTCGCGATGAAGATTGTATAAGGCATTTAAAACATTATTGAAACGAAGTTATTTGTCTAGTAAAGTGCTGTTAGAATCATTCAAAACAAATCATTCTTTATATCAAGAAAGCTTTGTAAGGTAAGTGTACCTAATATGATCCACTTAAGCTTTGAGTATTTACCATAGTTGATGTATTTAGAGAATTTTATTTGAGCTGGTTGTATATAAAAATACAATATAAAAACTAACATAATAAATTTTTTTATTTGAAAATGTGTATATGGGCAATTCTATAGAGTTATGAAAATAAACAGCTAGTGGAACATATTGAGTTTCACGTGTACCGAATACGGTCCGTTATTATTTTTCATTCTTCAATCACAAATAAAAAGTAAAAATATGTATGTATAATATATCAGAAGGGGTTAAAAATAATAAAATGATATAGGTAAATGTTAAAAGTAATACATTTCATTAATTTAAATAAGATTTAGACATTCCAGATGGATATAATCATCTTTGTCGGTCGTAGTAAGAATTAAACGTATTTTTGTGGATATAAATAATGTATAAAACGCAAAAATTACTTAAACACATATTATGCATATGTTTTCTCCAAATCAATCAACAGTGTAAGTGTAGTAACAGTGTAATCTATGCAACGAGTATATATTTCTTATCCTTGAAAAGTTTAAAAAAATTCTAAGGTTAGTCATCAGATACAAATCTTGTATGGTTTACTTCGGTTACGTGGATTGTATTAGGTAGAATGAGTGTGTAGGTACACATCCTCTCATACAAAAAAGGTACATAGCCGGGTGATAAAATAAACTATGCTACTGAAAAGCTGATGATACGTCGTTACATCAAGGGGAGATTCGTCTTGAACCAACCTCTTTATTTAGTATCACAGTAATTCGCTCCCCCGCGCTATTAGGCATCTTCCGTCTCTAAACCAATTTAAAACGGCAATACGCCGGTACATCTTTCAAATCTGCGATGAAAAAAATGACTATACTGCTTAATAATTTTATTTAATTTTAAGTTCTACATTGCGACGATATAATTAAGACTATTGATATAAACTGTGCCATTATACTAAACCTATGTGATGAAATCTCACGATTAATCTGTGATATGGATAATAATTTAATGTATCGAAATTATGTATATATTGATGTATATTTTTGATATATGTAAAATAAATCTTAATCTATCTATCTATCTATCTATATAATAACGTGTTTAAAATTATAGTGACGAATTCACTCAAGTGGTTGTAAGACAAAGCACACTGCAGGTTGGTCCCCCTTTGCTCCCGCGAGAAATTCTTTTGATGAAAAAGCTTCTACTGGCATCATATACACAATGTATATTGTGGGTGGGCCATATTTGGTACAATCGCCTTATATACATTTTGCGTTCTCAAATAACGATGAAAATTTTGGTATGTGATGAACTTTGATGTTTTGGGGGATGCTAAATCAGAAAAATGTATGTTTATGTGTGGGTGTGTGCATGGGTTGTGAGAAACTATTATTTACGTTATATATCCCCACGATTGATACATTTTTAGTATATTTTTATATGAGAATGGAATTTCATGAATATTATTAATCAACTAAATTTGTGAACAAGATAACCTAAAATTGCGTATAAAAAAAATAAAAGTAGAAATGTCAACGAGTTGAGCATCTAAGCTTCATTATTAAAAATATTATAAATACAAGAACTAACCACTAAAGACATAATCTAATCTATCAATTAGTATCGTATGCATCTATTAGTAGGAATGATCTTAGTCCATTTGTTACAATAAATCTAAGGTAGTAAAATATTGTGGTATTATTTTTGGATATCTTCCACAGTCTGGTACTTCAATAATATACCTATATCAATTTTTACTTTTTTAACGTGTAAATTTTGATGTAATATAACAGTAAATGGAACCTATTAATATATTGTATAATACTCTTGTTTTATTTCATATAATCTTTAATATTTTTACAGATATTTATACATAAATGGCATGAAAGGCATAACTTTTAATAAGCTTTAAAAGTTTTAACATACTTTTTTAAAACAACAGTAATAAGTTAAAAGCGTTTCATTTTTTTTAAACGTGCATTAAGCAATATTTTAAAATATATTGACCATGTTACGACTGCCGAAAGTGTGATATGCATTTTTTTACGAATCACGTTTTTTCTAATATTTGAATTAATGCCTTCTAGTTACTTTTAACCGACTTCAAAAAGAAGGAGGTTCTGTGTTTGACTCGTATGTTATTTTTTTAAATTTAAGAATAAATTTTTATTTTCCTTATTACACCAAAGAATGACAGTACATATAATATTTCTAAACATTCGTAGAATTATGAATTAATGTATAATACTGAATACTATATATTTATTTGTATACTTCGTAAAAGAAGTAAAATAAAAACGTATAGTTTCTAAAATAGAATAAAAATATCGAATTCAAACTTCTCTTCATCATTATTTCTTCAATCAATGAAAAGCGTTCTAAAATTTCTTCAAATCAGCATCAACGATGTTGCGAACATCTCTCTCCCCAAAATAGAATCTTCCTGAAATAGCGTACATCGAAATTAAGAATTTTGTTCGCGCGCACTTGACCTCGAGTCGAGAAAAAAAGCTCGCAAGAGCATCGCGATATCTTTTCATCAAACTCCCCCCACCCCCCCCAACATTAACCAAATAAGCTCTCATACAGATTTCAACAAAGGGATAAAGGAAAAAGGCACCGTATACCAGGCTGCCTGCTGCCTTGCGGCCTAATAAAGCGAGCTAGAATGCGCGCGCGAGAGAGAGAGAGAGAGAGACAGAGAAAGAGAGCATGAGGCGTATACATCGCGCGCGAGCGTGGAAACTCATCAGTTTCACGCGAAAGCGAAATGATTCGTATCTTTAACGAGCCGGTCTCCCTCTCTCTATATCCCTCAAAGGGAAAGGCAAAAAAAATAACGAAAAAGAAAAAAAATTCTGAAAGCTAGAGAGAGAGGGAAGAGAGAGAGGGGAGAGAGAGAGGAATAGAGAGAGGGGAAAGAGAGGAAGAGAGAAAGAAAGAGAGAGAGAGGGGGGAAGAAAAGGAAGCAAGCGCAGGGATCGCGCGTATCTTGACCGCGTAATCTCTCCAGGTCGAGCTCGTGCGTGTGTGCGTACGTGTGTACGTGTGCATGTGCGTGTGCGTTTATATAGCGGGCACTCGTTAAAATGGGTCAAGTGTTGGAAGCCGGTTCTCGCTTGATTCAACGAGACGTAGCTTTTCTGCAGTTGCGCGCGAGGATGAAGGGAAAGAGAGAGAGAGGGGAGAGAGAGAGAGAGAGAGAGAGAGAGAGAGAGAGAGAGAGAGAGAGAGAGAGAGAGAGAGAGAGGAAAAGAGGAGAAAAATTTTAAGCGGGAGTTATCGCGCGCGAGAAAGTGAATGAGCGGTGTTTTCTTTCAAAGAGCAGAGTCTGCGGATGATTCGCAGTCTTCGCTGGTCTTTTGATTTAGTTTTTAGGGAGCCCTGGTAAGAAACATTGACGAGCTATTCGTCATATTCTGCTTATTTTTATGGCAAATGGCTGATTTATAGCCTATATTATGGTCATAAAGTTCGCTTATGGCAGACGCTTTCTGGTCAGAATCTGGTTAAAAGACATTTTCTGATCAGAATTTGGTTAACATTTAATTTTTACAATTTATTAGTAATAACATTTAAATAAATAATAATATTCAAGAATTTTAGTTCATTTAATTTTAGATGTCCTATTATATCAAGCGTTCTGACGGCGATAATCTAGGACTTCTATTTCTATCTCTATAGCAGTGTAATGAGCGATGCATATAAGAAAGGCAGAAGTGCATAAGAAGAAGAGACAAAAACGTTTGCCAATCCATTGACACTTAACTTCGTCAAACTTAACCCTAAATCACCACATATACACATACACGCAAAAACCCATCCATTTGGACAGTATCTAAAAATAGTGCATTTAGATTCCTAATGTTCCTAAATATGTTTCTATAATGATTTCAGTATAACTTCTTTTTACCATCATAAAGCTTCCCCTATGAGGTAGCAATTATTTTCTCTACATTTGAGGCGTTGGGTGCAAAAACAACTTAAACCAGGTTAAGTTGTTTTTGATGAAACATACATATTCGTATTCTACAATCTTTTATTTATAAATTTAGTGTATTAAATATATTTTTCAGTATATTTACAGTAAGATATATCGATATCTTTTGCGTTGATTTATGCATACCGGCATTCCGTCGCATCTACCAACGCTGAAGACCATAGCCCGCTAGGCCTCCCCAGCTGCGATATACGGTCAGAGTCGAGTCCTCGATCTATACCTCGAACTACGCGCGATGTTTACCTCCGCTTATTCGTCCAGAGCACGACAGAAATTGTACACAAAAATAGCGCCATCTTACGGTCGAGTGACACGACCGGGGTAGTACAAAATACACAGTCTCTAGTTATGGTCATCCAATGAAAATAATTTTTGACAATTGTGTGAATTAATTTTTTTTTCTTGAATTGGCATAATTATGTATTATTAAAATAAATTATAAGGATATTCTCTGATTCATTAGTAATTAAAAAAAAATTTATTTATTTAATATTCATAAGAGCCTGTGTATTTTGTACTACCCCGGTTTCGTTACTCGGCCGTAAGATAGCGCTATTCTTGAAAATAAGATAGCAGATACTATACCACATGCTCATAGCGAATACGATTCAAGAAGAAAGTATTACTCTTACAATTATTAACAAAGGAAAACCGAGAATAGTTTTAAAATATTCTCAAATGAATCGAAAATAACATTTCGAGTTACGATATAACAGATTAAGAGACTGCATAACTTTGAACTAATATTTAATTAAGATTTTAATATAAAAATAGTTATAAATTTATAAATACACTTATAACAGTTTTTTTTGGTTGGATGGTTATTACGTACCTACGTACGAACATTATTTTAATGAATAAAAGACATGTACAGAGTTTTTTTTTGTTTTAATAGCCTCGTGCTACGCGAAAAAATGCACTTGGATAAGCTACTTTTAGTTATTTAAATAATTTATATTGATAAATAATGTTGATATTTAATGTTCCAACACGTGTGACTATAAGCTCTAATAATATGACTAACAAATTCGACAAGAAAAAATTACTGGTTTTAACTTACGTTTTACCAAAACCTAACCCGGGTTAAGGACGTTCACTGGCTTTAAATCGATCCTATGTATTAACATTTATATAATTGTTACAAAGCTCGCAGAGTTAAAATGACATTGTTATATAAAATAAGAGTATTTCGTGAAATAAAAAAATTTTCTTTGTCAAAAATTAAATGTTGCCGGTGCAAATATTGCCCACTAAATAAAAGTAACATAAAGTTCTTAAAACTTTTTTATTTTTCAGTCGATTTTAACTTTTGGAAATTATGGATGAGTTTACCGATTTAAGTGGGATTATTTATAACTGGATAGAGGAAGTCGTATAAACAATTGTACTTTATCGACAATTGTAACAATATATAAATGTTAATACATAGAGTGGATTTAAAGCGGTGAACGTCCTTAAGTTGTTTTTGCATCCAACGCCTCATTTGTAGCATAATAAAGTACAATAAATTTTAGGTATTGCATAGATTGCCCTACACTGAACGCTTTTGTCAAGAAACAAGCTCTATAATATTAACTATCTTCTGCACAAGTTGTCCTTGAAATGTCCTAAATAATTACGCAAAGTTTAAATGTGACAATCATTAGTTTTCAAAATTTATTATATATTTTATAAGACGCGCATGTAGTTATAACAAAACTCAATTTCAAAATTATACTGGAAATATAGTTGTAGAATACAGTGTACTCATGAATTTCTGATGCTTGATGTAATAAGCAGCTTAAGAGGTCAACAAGCTTGGGTTAAACCGAAAAAATGATTTCTCTGTTATGAGTCCATAAAACTTTTTATGTTCAAAAGCAATCATTCTGAATAAATTTTTACTATAAACACTTGATTACATCTTTAATTTTACCATTCAAGAACCTCAAAATCTTCATTGTACAGGTCAAGATAAATAGTGATTTATCTCACTATTGTTAACGCCAAATTTATTGGAGAAACTTTGCTGTGTGTACAATTCTAGGTGACACGACGAACAAAAAATTATTTTTTGACGGTTGTTCGACTTCATTTGTCATGCACTACAAACTAAGAGGGGTACTTTTTTTTTATAATTTTTTTTCGGAGCTTTAATCAAATTTTTAATACATTTTTATTAATAATATATTAAAAATTAATTAGATTTATCGTGACTTGTAGGATGAAGATTTTGAGGTTCTACAATGGTGAAATTAAAGATATAATCAAGTATTTATAGTTAAAAAACTTTCAGAATGATTGCTGGTGAATATAAAAAGTTTTATGGACTCATAAAAAAAATAATTTTTTCGGTTTAAGCCAAGCTTTACCCATTAATCTCAAAGTTACGTAATAATCACAGTTTTACCTTTTACATAACACAGTAAACTATAAATTTTCAATTCGATTTCGACCCGGCGCCAATATACTTTTTAACGTATTTTTAAAACACGTTAATTAATTCCTAACGCTCTCGTTCCTGTACCTAATTTTACTCATGCAATATTAACGAACTTTTAATATTGACTTATTTATGAATTACTCTAGTCCGGTCAATATCGTTTGATTAATTTTTAATTTCATGCACGAAGCAAAGATAATTGAAGTTTACGTATCCGGGGAACCGGAATAAAGACAGCTTTATGTCATTTATCGCGAAAAGCCCGCCATTCAGCTGTCGCGGTACTCATACACAGCGGGAGAGCCAGTAAATAAGGTATGGCGCATTAAAAAAACACTTAGTGTTCTATGCTGTTTCATCGTGTGCATTTTCAAGCAAGCACGCGATTGATGCACCGATGCAGCCATTTTACTACTCTGGAAAATGAGCTTGAAATATTGCAGTTTACTGTGACAGGTAAAATATTACGTCATTATTAAATGAAACAGGCCAGGTAACATTACAATATAAGAAAGAATAAGAGTTTATATGTACACTGAGGAAAGAGTCATGGGAAAAATTCCCAGTTTTTGATTGTAAGTTTGTAATATACGGTAAAATTATACTAGTTATTATGCTATCTTTAAAATTCTACAATACTTAAAGTAATTATTACAATAGTCTCTTGTAAATAATACTATGTATTAGTTTGATAAATTTTACCAGTTGGAAAAATTCCTATTTTGAATTGTAGTGATTCCAAGAAAGTGTGAGAAATATTCCCAATATGACTTGTAAAGTTCAAAATTTTGGAGCAGATAAAGATAAATCCAAAATTTATGATAATGACTTAAAAATTAAAAAAAATGTGACTTTGAGAGACTATAACTTATGTCTGTTAATTTTTAAAACAAATTCCTTAACTCATGTTAGAATTAATTGTATTTTAAACAAAATAACCTTTGGAAAAGTTCAATCCGATGCTTAGAACTCTCATAATCATGCGGACTATGAAAAAAGAGCAGTTTCTCTTCGGTAACTATTTAAGGTGACCTAACGACCAAAAAAAATATTTTTTCTCCGATATATTTCGATAAAAAATTTAAATTTACCGAGAAAGAAAATGATTACATTTATATAATATATATTAAATAATTCATTCGTACCTAAAAATATATAACCAATTTTTTAAATTTTAAGGTGGTTAGGTCCCTTCAGGTGATGCTAAAGCCACCTGTCACCGACAAATACGAGAATCCACTTTTCTCATTTCATTTTCAATTTTGAGTAAATATCTCTATGGAAAGTTGTTATCCAATCAAAAAAAACAAATTTTCAGAGAGATATTTTCTTAAAATTAAAAAATGAATGAAAAAAGTGGATTCCCGTATTTACCAGTAACACGGGGTTTAACATCACCTTAAACGAGTGTGCCTGTTATTGGATGAGTGTGTGTTTGATTGGATGTGTGTGTATGTGATTGTAAGTGTTTGTGTTCACAAATTTATATTAATTAAAATATTCGAATTACATTACCGATCAAAAGAAATATAATTGAACAACTTTTATAATAATATTACTAGGGGACTCCATCCCCTTGCGTACTTCACGCGCTAACCTTCGCGTTTGACAAGGTAAAAATTGAAGAGGTGCTAAGGGGGGGGGCTGAGGGGGAGTCTCCTGTATTTTTTAAATGACGGCGGCGATGTAATAGTACATTATGCAATTAGGGGGAAAATTGGCTTTTTATAAGTGAGGATAATGATAATTCAAATCATCATCCGAGTCTGAAAAAGCCTTTTCCACTCGTGCTACACATCGTATTTTTTTTAACAAGTGTGTGAATAGGGCCTTTTTCATGCTTGCAAAGGGAATGAGGAAATGGGTATTTCGAGTCGTC
The DNA here is from genome assembly GCA_949152435.1 of Gastracanthus pulcherrimus. Classification (NCBI taxonomy): domain Eukaryota; kingdom Metazoa; phylum Arthropoda; class Insecta; order Hymenoptera; family Pteromalidae; genus Gastracanthus; species Gastracanthus pulcherrimus. The sequence continues at coordinate 153,945,568 of OX424575.1, read as the reverse complement.
TACTAGACCTAAGAAATAAAAGGACTAAATTTTAACAATTCAAAATTTGGTAAAAAGTTCACAATTTAAAAAAAATAAAATTTAGAAAAAATTTTGAAATAATTTTTAGAGCCTTTAAGGAGCGGGTTGTAATAATTCCCTCCCGCTCCGGCAAAGACTATCGGAATGCCCAATTTTCCATTCGTTTTGCAAGCATGGAAAAGGGCCTTTTTCTTGCACCTGTTGGGAAAAGAATTTCCACCTTCTTTTGAAAATATTTTCATAGAAAATGTGTGTAAAAAGTAAGTGTGTGAGCGTGTGTATGTATCTGTATGAGGATGTGTGTTCGTAGTTGAAGGAGTGTGTGTCTGTGTGTTTAGTTGAATGAGTATGTGTATGTGTGTGCGTGTCTGATTGAATGAGTGTGTATGTTTAGAGGATTGTGTACGTGGTTGGGTGAGATTGTGTGTGGTTATCCGTTACATGAGTATGCTTGTTGTTGGATGAGTGTGTGTGGTTAGATGAGTATATATATCATTGGATGTGTGTGTTTCTTATTGTACTAGTCTGTGTGTGTGCGTGCGTGCGTGCGTGCGTGCGTGCGTGCGTGCGTGCGTACGTGCGTGCGTGTGTGTGTGTGCGTGCGTGCGTGCGTGCGTGCGTGTGTGTGTGTATGTGTATGTGGTTGGATAAGTGTGTATGGTTAGATAAGTGTCAGCGTAGCCGAAAGTGACTCCATATGACGTATACAATACATCATGTGTATGTATGGCAACTGCGGCAACTTTTATAATATTAAAATAATAAAATCCTCTGGTTTCCGATCTCCTAAAATATTTACCTATTTTAAAAAAGTTTTTCATAGAAAATGTGTATGAAAAATGAGTGTGTGTATGGGGGACGCATGAGCATATGTGCAGTATACTTGGATGAGTCTGTGTGTCTGTGAGTGTAGTTGGAGGTTGTTTTGATTTTCTTTTATTGGCTGTGGGCACCTCCGAGTGACACTGAAATGCCACTTTTCAAGAATAATGCCCACGATGGAGCGAGGATATATATTCTTTTATTCCACACTCGACCGATATAGCCACTTTTTGCCCCTGAAAATCGGGGCGAAAGTAGCATATATTTTCCGTAAACCCATTTGCGGAACGAAAGTAAAATTTGCGGGGCAAAAGTAAAATTATCGGGGCAAAAGTAAAATTTGCGGGGCGAAAGTAAAATTTGCGGGGCAAAAGTAAAAGTTGCGGGGCGAAAGTAAAATTTGCGGAGCAAAAGTAAAATTTTTGGGGCCCAAGTAAAATTGAAATTTTTTTCTTTTACAATTTTTCTTTTACAATACTATTCGTTTTATAATAAATTGATATACATCTAGTGATCTTTTACAAAGAATAAAGAAATTGTAATTATATAATAAACAAAATCTTTATTTACATATTTTCTATTTGAGCGCGCGCATACGCAATCTTCTAAATCAACCTAGAAAAATATAAAAAAAACGCATCGGTTCTACTTTTCAGGGTCAATAAGTAGCCACGGTCGAGAGTGGAATAATAGTATATTACGCATCTAGGGAGGAAAAGTATTGACTCGCCTTCGGCTCGGGTGGCAATTTACACGTGCTACGGGGTGCACTTTGATAAGTCTTGCATCACATTACAGGGGGAGTTTAGAATTTCTCGACATAATTGGTGCGAAATTAGATAGTACGGTCAATGGAAGATTTTCATCTAAGAGTTAAATTATTATATATAATTATCTCACCCCACTACATCAAGCACAGAAACCTGTATTTAAGGAGAACTATAGGCAAGAGTCCTCAGTACATTTCGGTCAGTCGTGTGTTAAAAATGATCAGAGTCAGTGCAAGCCACTTAATTAAAATTTTACGACTAGCTTTGCGTATAGCGAATGCTCGCGAACCGCATATTCGATCAATTTGCGGATCGGTATGGTGTAGTGATCTTGAACGATTACCCGTAGAAATTTTAACAAAAAAATTACATTTTCTTTTATTAAATTGTTGCATAACGACAATTAATTATATTTAGGTAGAATACCACCACCACCGCTAGATACAAACCTTTATCACTGGCTTGAGGGGTGTATGCGTAGTCTACATAGACATCTTTGCAGACAAAGCGGACCTACTGATTTTATAGGAGTGACAATAAATTCTGCACGATTTAACCACGGACCTCTATTGCTTTCATTTAGGCCTATTCAGAATTTTAATGCAGATGATTTTTGGGAGTTAATGTTCAATGCAACCCAGAGCGCTAACGATTTTAATATTGATGATACTTTATTAATTTGTTGTGATATTGTGAGAAGTGTAGCAGGGTTTGGACGTGTACGATTAACCGAAGAAGCTGTAAATAAAAAGTCTATATTATACATAAAAAAAGATGACAATCTTTGTTTACCACGTTCTTTGGTTGTAGCTTATGCTTACGTTATTAGAGAACAGATACGATCAGGTAAATTGCACGATTATTGGGAACTTATACGAAAAGCAAAAGGTACAGTTCAATAGAGAGCCACCGAAGAACTTTTAAAGGGGCATTCCAATGTAAACGCACAAAAAAAGTATATTTTCAATAATTTTTTTCTCGGGAACTATTGCATATAATTGAACGAATGGTTTTTTCCCTTAAAGGTAAGATCAAGGAGAGTGGAAAAAAAATTTGTTTGATGGTAAAAATATTTATTTATTTATTTATTTATAAAATAAAATGCATGTGTGCAAAATAAAAGATTTCTGCTGGTGCAGGTTATTTTGGTTCTCCTGGTGATCTGAAACAGAAAATCGAAAATGTTTATTAATCTATGTCATCGCTCCTGTAGTCCAAACCTCCACTTCTGTATTTCATCGAAAATTAACAAAATGGCGGCGTTTCTTGTGAAAGAGAGAAAAAGACACTTTTTTGCACCATAAATCAGGTGAAATTATAAGTTAGAATCAAAATATCAACAACTTGGAGGTTTGGACGATAGCAATGATAGTTCTGAATATTGTGTTAAAATTTGAAGTCGATACGCCTGGTCATTTTTGAGAAATCGCCTGCGCCAGGTGCAAAAATGTAATTTTGAGAAAAACACGTTTAAAGTTTTTTAAGATGAAAAGTCATAGAAAATATATCTTTTCGGCTAATCAGCAATACCCGGACCATACTTGGTACCTTCCTCTTAGTCGTAGAGCTCATCTTCAGCAGCTCTAGCCTCTCTCCTGGCGATTCGAGCGGATTTTGAGGTAAACGAGCTGCACCGGACTGCTTGCCGTACGCGCGCGTTGTCGCAGTCCTCGGCGAAGCTCAAGCTTCCACGGCCAAGTGAACATCCCATGGTTTCCAGGATTTTTTGTATCGGTTTCTGGCCTTCATTAAATACACAAGCTGCAGCGTGGGCGGCAATTTCTAAAAATTTTTTGCCGCAAAAAACATGTTTCGGTGCCAAACGCCAAACGCAAGCGTTGAAGCTATCGTTGTTATTTTGCGTGTTGGAACCTAAACATCTCTCTAGAAGTTCATTTTGGCTTAGTTTTTGATAAATTGGCTTCAAAACATCTTGAGCTTTTTATCAACAGCTGGTGGGTGGGTAAATGGAGTTCCCGCGGTTTTATGCTCTTGCCACTTACACCAGGAGCTTTTATCTTCGGGACAGAAATGGTGTTGAGACTTTCCATCCGTGGAAATTTTGTGATAATAAGTGGCCTATATTTCTCTCTGCATATCCTCCACTGAATCAGGATGTCGTTGAATTGCTAGACCATAGTACAAGGATAGATCTCACATAACATTGTTGGTTAGAGTTGCAGTTTTTGGTTCAGCTTTGGATTTTCCCTTTTTTTTCGGAGCTACTTTTTGGCCTGGATTCTCAACCTCTTTACGTGCGTTTTTGAGTTGCGTGAGCTGTTTTTTAGCTTCTTTTGCCCTCCTTTTTCGTATCTCCATCGCCGATATAATAGGCATATTTTACGTCGTGATTTTTTACCGATCGCTGAAACATTTCAATAATGCCATCTACCTCCATCTTACCAGCACTACCATGGTGATTTGCTTTATATTCTGGCTCGTGAGTTTCGTACCAAGCATCATATTCATCTGTATCTTCTTTGCCATTCCACACATTGCATGCTTTACAGAAACTTGATTTTACGATGGTATCTAAAATTTTATATGAATATTTTCCAATCAGTGATATAATGCATAGAAGAGAAGAAAATCCTCTCTTGGACCACGAACCATCACCAGAAACTGAGAGCTCGTTTTCTGGAAGCCAGCTTGTACATTCAACTCTTTTTCTTCTCGAACAGCTTTACAAATCACAATGTCGTACACAGCGTTTACGCTTTCAGAGCTGGATTTTATGATATTATAGTATAAATTGATGTTGAAACTCTTGCCAATATCCATATATCCACAAAAATAGTTTATGCTTTGCAAAACAACGCCAATCAATCGCATAACATACACGGAACGGCGGTTAACTTCGTAGACATTATTTATCATATGGCACGAGTCTATGAATCCATCTCCACACTGACAGACTAATTTAATTTTGAAACCAAGTCCTCGTTGACCATACTTCGAAAAAGTAATACCTGAATTACATTTTTGACATTTCACGATGGTTTGCAGTGATGAAAATACAAGAGCGAACTGGATAAAACAGTAGGTTGCAATCACTTTCACTCACAGAGAAACTGTCATCCTGACTCCCTCTCAATTTATTTGCTGATGTACTAGCAAAATTAGTACCAACTTCATCCGAATATTGATTCCCATGGTATTTCCTCTTTATACCAGAATAACTTAGCCATCTTGAAGAAGATTTGCTTTGCTTTCTATCAATTTTCACTTATTAGAGTTCTGGAAACAACGCTCTTTCCTCGACGAAATCTGAAATAATACTGGTCGTTTAAAGATGTATGTATAGACGCAGGTATAAACACGGAACAGCTGCTCGAATGCTTAATTCGTATACCTGCTCCAAAACCCGAGCGCACGCAGTTAGAGCCTCTCTTTTGGAGCATTATAACTGGTCAACTATCGAAAAATGTAAAAAAAGCACAACAATCGTCATCGGTGCTGGGCGACGAAAAGAAAAAGATACACGTACCCAACTTGTACGTCGTACAACAAGTGTGCACTTAATGTCTTGAGATTGTCAATATATCGATTGAGTGTGGACAATGTGGTATTCGTGAATACGTGTTCAAAATCAATCCGATTAAATAGTTGGTTGACCTAGCTCTGGATCAGCAAAAAAACTTCAAAAGAATTATATGTATTGCTGATAATTCGCAAGGGTTTGACGCTCAATTTATATTTAAATATATTGTTGAAAATAAAAGTGAACGTATTAAACCATCTGCGATTTTGAACGGATCGAAAATAATCTTAATGGAGTTTATGAATATAAAATTCATTGATAGTCTAAACTATTTTCATATAAAAGGTACTTTTTTCCCCACTTATTCAACACACCTGAAAATCAAACACACGAAGGTCCACTACCACCTTTAGACAAGTATTCACCTGATACTATGCAAACCACGGAAAGAACCCGCTTTCTACAATGAACAGATGGTCAGCGGTTACACATTCATGTTTCAAGTAAAGATAGAAAAATACTGCAAGAAGGATGTGTCCATTTTACGATTAGCTTGTTTGGCTTTTCGAAAAACATTTATGAAATTTGGTGTAGATCCGTTTATAGAGTGTACAACTATTACTTCAACGTGTATGCGTGTTTCAGAAAATTTTTTTTAAAAAAGAATCAAATCGGTATCATACCGGAAAATGGTTACAGGTGGGCCTGTTCGGGACAATATTAATATAAGGAATTGAATATAAATAATTAATAACATTATACGATAAAATTCAGTATTTATTTGCCGAATATTATAAAGCCCTTTATAGCAACCAATCCGTATGAAGGCCAGAATCAATCTGACGTATGTGTCATTCATTTTGAGATCGAATGAGCCGCTCTCGAGCCGCCAACAGTAGCCGTCGCAAAGACGTCTGAGAACGTTATCGCGTTTATACATATAATAACAATTTGAAAGCCTTTTGCATTTGCTAATGGATTCTATTCGTAACAATCCTCCCCCTCGTACAAAATCTGTTTAATTTTGCACTACTTTTACTGTATTAAATTTTGCTAAATTCTATCAACAGTCGAAGTGAAAATATCCGTAAAACCGTGTGAGCCTTTATTGAGATAGCCCGAGGTGAATCTAAAAACGCTCACAGATCGCCCTAAGCTGGGCTACTAAGACTTCACCAGAATGTTAGTGCCATAAACAAACATTGCTCAATTCAAGCCCGAGATGATGTTCCTTCTTCTTGGCTCCACTTCTCAGCCAGGCGGCCCCAGCTCGGCCTTTCGGTTTTACTCTGCACGGATGACTCTCATGTACCATGGAGCAAGCTCGCTTTGGGGTCTATAACAACCTCAGGACGTTCATGACTCGTCCCTAGCTGGGGGCATTTTGAGGCTTCACCAGCTCAGAACGTCAACGTCACAAACAATAGATATATGCCTAAATGGAACACATTTCACGACCCTGCTTCTCAGCCAAAACAATTACGGTTAAGCCCTGCAGTAGTTTCTCCGCACACAGGACCTTCACAACCATGGAGGCAAACTCCCTTAAAGGTCACGGTTTTCTGTTGAAAGCGCCCTATCGATAAAATATGTCCCATAAGTCACATTATCGTCAAAATACATTAAATGTTAGAACATTAACAATAAATCGGACTCACCTCGGCACTATTGCAACGAACTACAATATATTTCAAGCAAATTTAGAGTTTATATGGTCACTCGGTATTGTAAAAATATTCTTATAAGTGCTGTCTGTATTTTAAGCATTTACACGGACTCAAAATCACCTAATCCCAGGCATTTGCCCAATGCCTCCGAGGAAACCATGCAAATCTTGGAGAGGGGAAACGGCATCGGAACACTTACTCGTTATTCTACTAATTGCATAACTCCTTAATTTGCAAAAGAAAAGCATGTTAGATTCTATTTTAACTTACCAACCAATGATTTGCATCAGTCGTCACCAATACAATCCTTAGCCGTTGTATACATCATAAAATTCAAAATCACTACTAATTATTTATGCAAAGGCTACAAACCAGTTTACCTGGGTCCTAGGCAACTAGCGACTGCTAGCAAAGTCAAAGCCATTATTATTAATAACTGCTAAATACAATCCTTAAAAATATTTAATCACATTAAAATAAATATGAATTTATTAATAAATAAAAAATTATTTTTGCCAATTAAGGAGCTACAGGAGTGACTTATGATTTTCGACTACGTTATTTAGCTGTTTTATATCAATTTCATACAAAATGTAAAACTAAAGATTTTTTTTATCTTACTGTTTTATAACGTTAACCAAGTTTCTTTTCTTTTAACGGTACGCAAATCGCTAATTCTATTAATAAATAAATTATAATTTTCTTTTTCTCTTTTCATCTTAACATCACAAACTTTTAACGGCGCATAACACTGTATATAATAGATTTTCGTTTTCAAAAAGGTCAAGATTCATTTATACATATCTCGTACTTGGCTCTATGCTGTAATCGATGATTTATTAACATTTGTCAGAAATTTCCTATTTATAAGCCCGCTTAATTACTTTTGATAGATGTTTTTTAGCTATTTGCAACGGTTACCTAAGTTCGCTAAGGGTATAATCGACTGTTTTCACAATAAATTAATCATTCGGCATTAATATTATTTAAAGTTTTCTTCATCTAATTTTAAAAATTAGAAAACATTTTCCCTTAATAGTAATATGCAACTCATTAAACAACTTTACTTAATTAAATGCAATATACATTACTGATTTCTCAAATTTGAAATCAGATAGTCATGTATATGAAAGACAATTGAAATAAGAAGAATATCACTCCTGTCACTCAATGGAGCTTTACGTTACAGATTTTACATTTTAAAATCATAAACGTAAGTTTTGCTTACATGCAATTCAATATCGTAGCTTAGTTAACAACTTTCACTTATGAGAGGTTCTTTGTTTTGTATATATTAAAAACAACAACTACAAATAGACTTGGACAACACTATCACTTTATAACGATTGTTGATATTTTACTACTTGTAAATTGTAGTCACTCTTTAGATTTTTATCTATGTCACAAGTTATAATTCTAAGAAATCCTCTACCCAAATTTAAAGTGAATAACCGCCGAGTTATATGCCTTATAATATTTAAAAAAATTTCAGTTGATCCCATTCAAGTTTAATAAATTTATTGCAATTATACGTAAATGATTTCTAAGTAATGAAATCAATAACGTCTTTGGCTTGCAAAACACGTTATATGCGATTTCCTCCCGCGGAACCCACGTATAAAATAGCCACGTTTTTAATACAAACGTCTAACGCTGTGCGCCTTTTTGCTAACGCTTCAACTCGCTTGCCACTAAACAGATACTTCTCTTGGTGAAGGCCCGCGTCGACGCGTCGCCGTCGCTCTCGGTGATCGCGCGTGAGTAGAAGCTTCTTCTGCAGGAGATAACGCGCGTGATCGCGCTGCCGTTGCTGGCGTCGCTGCGTCCTCTTGTGCCCTTACGCTGCTGCTACCCGCTGTTGTTGTCATTGAACGCGACGTATGTCGCTGTTTTATTGGTCAGGCTCGCAAATGTAAAATCCTCTCTAAAATAAATTCAACCGGCAATTAGAATTGTGCATAGAAAATAAAAATTAACTTTCATCATTAGCATTTTTACTAACTCAAATTAAATTCGATAGGTATTTAGAGCTTTGCATAAAAAACTATTTTCCTTAGTGTACTTGGTACATTACTAAAGAATTAGGTTGCACTTTTCTTATTTTTCGTATAAATAATAAACTCAAATTTACTAATGCGTAAAGTTTTTCAAAAGTTTAACCGACCCAGCTTATATCCAATCTTCAGAGAAAGCCCGATCGCCATGATCACGAATAACTAAGCAATATGAACACTTCATCCGACTGAAACTCGATACGCACCGGCAATGATTGCGTGCACGTTCGGACGTGCAGCACCTCTTTATAACGGCGTTTCTTTGTGAAGGTATATTTAAGGTACTGTACCATATTATGACGTAACGAGAAATTCTATTTACTACACAAACTTTACTCATTAATTAATAAGAGAAATGTAAAATACGATACTTTACGTAAAATACTGACAATGTTTAATAATAGAATGCTACAAATCGTAATGAATGAACGTGTATTATGTTGATATTACAATTAAATTTTGAACTGTATACAATGTGCGAAATATTGACGATATATGGGAAGCTGATTTGATGGATGTGAGGTCTATAAAAACTTACAATGAGGGCTACAGCTACCTTTTAGCTGTCATAGACGTGGTAAGCAAGTACAGTTTTGTGGAACCAGTCAAGGACAAAACTTCGAGAAACGTCGGTGATGCTTTCAAACGTATCTTGGTGAGAAGTAACAATCGAAAATCGGTGTGTGTTGAAATCGACAAAGGAAAAGAGTTTATTGGTCACGAAATACAAGAAATTTTGAACAAATACGGTATAGGGTATAGAGTTGTACGCAGTCCTGATACAAAGGCCGACATCGTAGAAAGAGTTATAAGAACTGTGAAAGAGAGAATGTGGCGGTATATTACTCATAAAAACACGCGACGTTACATCGACGTTTTGCCTAAAATCATAGAATCGCACAACAACATTGAACATTCAGCTATAAAAATGACACCTGCCTCGGTGACGCTGTACAATGTTGCCAAAGCTCGCAAAAATTTAGAACGTCTATATGGCAATCCTGCTTTTCGACAACCTAAATGCAGTGTTGGTGATTTAGTTCGAGTCAGTCGTGCAAAGAACGTCTTTGCCAAAGGTTACGAGAGCGGATGGATATTGGAACTATTCAGGATTGTTCGAATCTCTTTGACACGTCAGCCACCGGTATACTTTTTGAAAGACTTGGCAGACGAAGGCATTGCTGGCTTTTTTACGCAGAAGAGTTGAGCAGAGTGCGATAAGATTTAAATACAGGCATTTTTGAGATTGAAAAAGTTTTAAAAATTAGAGGCAAAGGTCACTCTAAGGAATATTTTGTTAGTTGGAAAGGTTACCCCGATAAGTTTAACTCTTGGGTTAAGTTGAATCATTTAAAAGAGAGATAAAATGAAGGATTAATTATATATCATTTTACCCAGCGATAGCAGCCTGCAATATTGGAGCGACAACACTACAACGCATTTTATTACGCAGTTACCTCAGCAAATACGGCTACAGGGGTCATGGTCAGTCGCACTTACGAAGGTTCAAATACCTCTGACATTTCAACACGTGTCATCGGATAAAGAAGAAGAAGACGGAAAAGTTTTATTGAACAGCATACCACACAAACGTCTAGAGACAAAAAAATTAAGAGTGGAAAATTACAGCAGTTCCTGACACTAATTCGGCCAGGAATTTACAAAGATGTGCAGAGCCCGATACACGAAATAAATAATTTAGACTGTACGAAGGATCATTTGGAGTTTAGAGTGTGGTGGATACGTGTCGATTAATAGAGTTTGTGCAAAGTCGACTTGTACCGAATTTAGTCACGAGCTTTGTCTGTCCAAGAAATTGCAAACAAATTTGGGATTCTTATTAATACACAAAATGAAACGGATCGTTATGTAGAATATTTCAATATGCAAGTTGGTAGTGGTGGTGGGGGTACCTTTGGTGGGGGTTCTCACATTAGTGGGGTTGGCAACATTTAGATTGGCTCCCTCTACCGACGTGGTCAAGATGGCATTGGTTCATTTTTGGCTGGTATATTTCGACAGGTTCTCCCACACTTTACCCGTGGAGCCAAGGCTGTTGGGAAGGAGGCTATGCGAGCTGGAATGAACATTATGTCTGACATCGGCACGCGAAATACACCAATCAAAGAATCATTCCGCAACCGCATGAGAGAATCTAGTGAAGCTCTGAAGAGAAAGGCTGAGGAAAAACTATATAAGCTGATGGAGGGGTCAGGATATAAAATGTCCCGCCACGTCGATCCTCTTCAGTTGCAATTGCTCGGCGGATCTGTCACACTCCGCAAAGGCAGAAAAAGAGGGGAAAGGTATCAAGACGCAAGTCATCCGGTGTGAAAAAAGGTAAAGTTAAGAAGAAGAAGAAGCAGCTAACAAAAAAGAATAGGAAGACTAATAAAAGAACACCGAGAGATATTTTTGATAGCTAAAGGTGGCCTTTTTGTGCACCCATTCATGTGAATGTCTAAAGTCGGAGCTACTCTTGTTTGAAATTCCTCCGACTCAAACGACAATCGAAGGATCTCACTGGATAAATTATAAACCAATATCATCGTTAACAGATGACTCTCCAATAGAATTTGTTATACCCGGTAATAGTGAAGAATACATTGATCTTGCACACACGATGATCAATCTACGTGTTCTTTTAGCCTGTGATATCCCTACAGCTGATTCACCTATGAATACTGCACCTCCAATAAACAAAGTTGGCCCCGTTAACAACTTAATGCATTCATTCGTTGTACTGACTCTGAGGTGACAGGTGAGGTTATTGAGACATAACATACTACCAAGAATAATGCTTTCGGAAGAAGATGAAAAAAAGATAAGCATGATTGACTGAGTTAAGTATGATAAGTACAGTTTACTCAATTTATTCATTTTTGTGTTTTTTTTTCATTTCAGGTTATTCAAGGAAGAGGAAGACTCATGGGACTCCACGCACCAGAAAATATTGATGTACACTGCTGTAGATGTTTGTCTGCTACGTTGAAAAGAAGAAAAAAGCAGTTGCAATTGATAAGATGAGTATAAATTATATCTATTAGAACTTGTAACTTAATTGTTAAATAACTCTAAATGTTGTTTTTATCAATTTCAGCTTACTGTCCGTAAGATTCCAAGTGAACGCATGGACAGATTGGGCTCAAAATTTATGGAGATACTCATTATAGTACTACTTTTAATATGGGCGTAGGGATTTTGATTTGAACAAGTAGAAAATTTTTTACATCTATAAAAGTGATAAAATTATTACAAAATAAGTGTTATATTGACAATGTTCATATAAAAAAATACTTTTCTTCATATTAAAAGTAGTACTATAATGAGTATCTCCATAAATTTTGAGCCTAATCTGTCCATGCGTTCACTTGGAATCTTACGGACAGTAAGCTGAAATTGATAAAAACAACATTTAGAGTTATTTAACAATTAAGTTACAAGTTCTAATAGATATAATTTATACTCATCTTATCAATTGCAACTACTTTTTTCTTCTTTTCAACGTAGCAGACAAACATCTGCAGCAGTGTACATCAATATTTTCTGGTGCGTGGAGTCCCATGAGTCTTCCTCCTCCTTGAATAACCTGAAATGAAAAAAAAAACACAAAAATGAATAAATTGAGTAAACTGTACTTATCATACTTAACTCAGTCAATCATGCTTATCTTTTTTTCATCTTCATCCGAAAGCATTAGTCTTGGTAGTATGTTATGCCTCAATAACCTCACCTGTCACCTCAGAGTCAGTACAACCAGGCTGGAACAAAGAATAACAAAAAAATCAATAATTTTGATCTAGATGAAATTACATTATTTGGAAATACCTCAGTACGCTCCTGCTGCATAAGATTCCTCTGGGATCCCTTCTCGTGCTCTTCTCCTGATGGTCCTAGCCTCTATTGTGCTGGCAAGTGCTCTTCGTTCTGCATGGAAGAGCCTGGAGGAAAGGATCTTGAGGAAACTGTTGCGTCTCTCATTGAAGCTGGTCACAGCAATAAAAACACCAATCTTGAGAACCGTCAAGCCACTAAAAGATGTTTTTGGCACTAACTTCCACACAGAATTATTAAAACTTTCATTGGAGTTTTGAGTATAACCTCCAAGGCACTTTTCCAGCAACTCTGGTTTTGATAAGTCTTCATAAATTGGTTTCACTTCTTTCATCACAGCAGACGGAATGCTGGTCTTATGGGTAAAACTTGTTCCTGCGGCTCTTGATTTTTGCCAGCGGCACCAACTCTGGGATCCTGTTGGGCACAAGTGATGTTGAGGTTTCTCGTCTGTTGATTGCATGTGATAGAAAGTTGCCCAGATTTCTTGATGCATTTTTTCAACAGAATCTGGGTACTTTCTAATGGCTTTGCCATAGTACGAGGACAATCTGTCTATAAGTTGTCCTGTCAATCTTCCTCTGCCTCCAATTGTCTTTCCATCGTCCAATTTTTTTCCAGCAAAAGTTTTTTTCAAATTTCTCAGACGTGTTCCCATCCTCTTCTGTACATGGGAAATACACTCTCTCTTCTCGATCACAAATGCATCACCATAAGGCTTAATTTCACTAATGCCCTTGAAAACTTTTGAGTCACCATCATCAATGTACCGATGATATTTCACATGATACTTTTCTTCAGAACGTTGAAATATTTCAACAATTCCATCCACTTCCATTTTTCCAGCACTATCTTGGTGATTGGCAGAGCAATTGGCTTCATGATCGACGAGCCATTCTTGGTATTCAACACTGTCTTGCTTGCCTTCCCACTTTGAACAAGGTTTACAGAAGCTATTTTTTATAGCTACATCTAAAAACTTTCCTGTCCTGTTTCCTATCACACTGGCTGGCGAGTCCTTGTAATGATGAAAATCCTCTTTTTCTCCATGATCCATCACCAGAAACATCAAGTCCAGCGCTGTTTGGTGGTGTGGATTCAGTCTCTTCAAGAACGGCTTCGGTCATTGACTCTTGAGCGACACTTTCACACACTTCACTCAACTGCTTGTTTATTTCATCAAAAGCCGATTGGGCAACTGGCTTGCATAGGTCCATAATCCCACAAAAAGTTGAAAGGCCAGCGTGTCCACGTCCAAGTGCACGAGCAGACAGCACAGATCTTCTGTTCACTTCATATGCATTTCCTTTGGTTCCTACTTTGTTGCTGGAGTTGATCGCTGCTATTTCACCACACTTTGAGCACAACAATATCTATTTTTAAACCAAGACCCTGCACACCAGATTCACTTAATTGAACACTGCCATGGCACCGATTACAACACAGAACACTTGTAAGTTTTGAAAATAAAATTGAAGTGTCAATGATTCTGTTTGTTGTATCACTGGTGTCTCTAGCACTAGCTGTGTTTTGGAGTTTCCTCGCTGAGCTGGTGGATAGTTTTGGCTTCTTTTGTGCGCTTTCTTCTTTTTTAGTCAAACATTCTCTAACCCTTTTCTTGCTTCTACCTCGAGAATATTTCTGGTCAGGGTGAGTACTTTGGAATCTTCCTTTTTTATCTCTTTTAGAAGACATTTTCACTACACTGATTTACACACACTCACAAATTGTCAAATGCAATTAAAACACTGTATAAGTTCAGTACAATAAAAATATTAGCTGTGTTTACTAACAGGTAGTTTGTAAACATAAAAGCCAACTGTCAAAAGTAGCAAAAATATACGGGTAAGGTTAGTCAAAACTTCGATCTGATTTATCGACCTTTATCTCAAACGCATGTAAGTTCAACTATTCACCTGTAGTGGCGCTGAAGGATTCTAGCCTTCAAATTAGTTCCAATTATATTATATTTTATTGCTTTATAACTAAATAAAATAATCAATCAAACATTTAGTTATAAATAATAATAAAATAAATAATAATTGATAAAATACCGAATTTACGCAAAATCAGCAAAAAAGCTGTCTCAGTATTTATATTGTAACTTTAAAAGGAATTATGATATCTTAAAACGGTTTTCGGGAGCTTATTCTACGGGAAATTTCCTATAAATAAGGTAAATAAAAAAAACGATTTTTTGACAATTTAAAGGTGGTTTGCCCCCTTAAAAGGCCATATTCACGGTAGCGTTTTTAACCAAGAAAAGTTGCTAATAAACAGTGTTGAGGTAAGAATACGTTTAGTAAAGGCTCGAAATAATTTTACCCTCATGGATCCTACAAGATATTTTTCTTTACATATCGAGGAAGTTAATCTTTTAATTAGACGTGTAAAACAACTGCTAAATATCCTCTTACAAGAGTAGAAGTCAAGGCTATTACCATGCATAGTGGCATTCACGGCGAAACCTTGGATAACGTTATATTAGGTCAGATACCAAAAAGAATTATTATTGGTTTTGTTAATAATAAAGCTTTTAATGGGGATCGAGAACTTTTAACTTTCAACATTTTAATATCAATTTTCTATGCTTTTACGTTGACGGTGTACAAATACCTTCAAAACCTTTACAACCTGATTTTAGTATAACAAATAAGTTGTACGTTGACGCTTATCACACGTATATGTAGAATACGACAATATTTTAGAGATAGATGCGTTACGTCAAGCTATCGTTGACTTTAGCGGTTGAAATTGTGACATGTAGATATCTCTCTTGGTTGTACATAAGTTTGACGCCGTCGTTCACACGTCAGTCAGTTTCAAATTTTGATCGCCAACACAAGCTATAAAAGACAATGAACTTGGTCATAGATATTCAGTATTTTAAGGGTATTAAAAATACCACTGTACCGAAGGAAGTCGCCGAGGTCACTGTAAACGGTAATTTTACTGGTCATTGCCACCAGCAGCTCCACGACATAATTTAAGTGATAATATTCGGAAACAAAATAACTAGTTAACTCAAAATCATCATGGTTTTGACTATTTTGAAGGTGAAGTGTCTTTGAAAGTGCTTTATAAGACTATGCGCGATATTACCAAAAATGCACAAAAAATATACGTAAGAGGAAATGAAAAATGGCTAATATTACACAGAATTATAGCTCGGGAAATTATTAATTTGGAATACGATGTCAATTGTCCGAGTTTTAATAATTTATCGTCCGATACGTACTGTATTCATCACGCTGTAAAACCTTTCTACCAAAAATATCGCTGCGCTTTAAATAATGTATATCGTGTAAAATCTTGGTTGCGTACACGAGGTTCTGAAAATTGTGAAAACAAGGTTGAATTTTGTATATATATATATATATATATACATACTATGCGGAAAAATATTTTTGTTGCACTCAAATAAAACTATATGCATTTTTCTAGTAAATATTACATTATGAAACAAGGGCAAAAAGTCGAATATTTTTCCCACGGGTGAGTTTACTGCCCGAGCGAGCGAAGCGAAGAGAATCTGGATATCTGCGAAGTTGGAGTTTTAGAGCATAGAGCGGATTTTTTACGCGACAGCCAAATTTTGAATGATTCTTTTAATTGAATTTACATATAATTACTGATATTTTTTTTCTCGTCTACTATAGTATATATATGTATGAAGTATATACTAGTGTATACAAGTGTATACTATACCTATATATACTATATTGTTTAGAGGGTCATTAAGAATAGGTACTTATCAATTCGATATATATTCTATACGTAATCGTAATCACTCTTTTGCAAAAGAATTATCCAAAGATATTTTGTTGCATTTATTTTCATCAAAATATTTCGTTTCTTTAATAAGATTGATGTAAATTAATAATTCTTCAAAATATTAAAACAGTAAAATAACTGCAGTGAATTTAACAAAATGATCTGCTTTAGTTTTGAATTAGATGATTTTAAGCTGAACATATTTTAATTAAGTTTAATAAGTTGTCAGATTATAAAATTCGAAGTAATTACTTTAATTATATCTCCATAAATATAAATTTGAATTGTCGTGTACTAACTACGCCGTGCATAACAAAATTTACAAATCCCTTTTCATTCAATATTCTACAAAATTAAGTTCTAAACGTGAATATGTTAATAATAATAATAATAATTTATTTTACACTTAATGAGACAGATACACCTTTAAATTTTAAATTAATTGATAATACATTTAAGGTAAATCTAACTCACTCATCATATATTGTTCTGTTTTTTTCGGTAAGTTTGAACATATTATAACAAAAGAAAAATAACAAAAAATTTATTTTTTATTTTTTTAAATGTCGTTATGGCCCTTTGATTTGCTATAATAAAAACCTCTATATTTCTTGGACTACCACAAGATTTAGAGAGTTAAGGTAATGCTAAACCCCCTATTATCGTCAAATACGGGGAATCACTATTTTCTTTCAATTTTCAATTTTGATAAAATATCTCTCTGAAGAGTTGTTGTTTTCTATAGGGACAATAACGTTTCATAGAGATATTTACTCGAAATTGAAAAAAAAATGAGAAAAGTGGTTCCTCGTATTAGTCGGTGACCGGTGGCTTTAGCATCACCTTAATGTGATCTGATTGACGCTTTCAATATTTTATTATGTTCAAAATACAAGCAGTTATGATATGAGTGTGAGAATTTGTATATAAAAATTATTGACCAAAGTTATAGTCTATTTAAGCCATATTACATAATAAAATTTTAAAAAATCGGTAATTTTCGCTTAAATAGACTATAACTTTGGTCAATAATTTGTATATACAACTTCCCACACTCGTATCATAACTACATGTACTTACTACATAATAAAACCTTGATAGCGTCAATTCGATCACATTGACTCTCTAAATCTTACGGTAGCCCAAGACATATAGAGGTATTCATTATATAGTCAATCAAAGAGACTGAACGACGCTCAAAATAATTTAAAAAAGAATTTTATTTATATTTTGATAAAATGTTCAAATTGACAGAAAGAAATTAGGTAATATATGTTCAGTCAATTATTTTTTACTTAAAATGTTTTGTCAATTAATTTAAAATTTAAAGGTGTATATCCTTAATCTACAAAACAGAAAATACTAACGTACTCTTATTTTAATGGAGAATAAAATCCAATATTTTAAAACTTTCTTTATAAAATATATCCTGCGTAAAAAACAATTTACATATTTTTCTTAAACTGCTCGTCGTGCCCCACCCGTGGGGCAAAACAGGCACAGGGTGGGGCTCAATTGGCACGGGCGTCAATAAAACTAAGTCAAAATTACAAAAATGTTTAAATATTTTTAAATGTACTTTAAATTCTGAAAATTTTTGAAAATTTAAAAATTTGTATTATCTAAATTTTATAAAAATGTGAATATCTAAAAATTTAAAGAATTTTTAAAAATTAAACATGTCGAAAATGTTTGATTTTTTTGAAAAATTACTATCACATACGATAATGCCGTTTTATGTACAATTCAAATTAATTTTTGTTAAATTTAGTTTTTCAATAAAATTATTAAGGGTCAGTAATGCCTGTGCTTGTTATGCCCCACCTCCGGTGCCCGTTTTGCCCCACTTTGAGCTTTTACCTTTATTGATTTTTATTATTTTATTTTATAATTATCTCAGTAGAAAAAAATTAAATCGAACCCTGTGCAAATCTAATGTAAGTAAGTATATAAGCTTTATGATACATATTTTTTCGAAGGCATTAATACTTCCTTTCTTATTTCACGTGTTTGAAATTATGCAAATATTTAATTTTGTTTGCTTAAAGTTTTCAATACGATTTTATAATGTTACACTTATTTTTTCTCTAAGGTGATGCTAAAGCCACCTGTCACCGACTAATACGAGGAACCACTTTTCTCATTTAGTTTTTAATTTTTTGTACATATCTTTGTGAAACGTTATTGTCCTATTAAAAAACAACTTTCCAGAGAGACATTTTTTCTAAATTGAAAATTGAATTAAATATGTGGTTCCCTGTATTTGATAGGCGACAGGAGGCTTAGCACCACCTTAATTTTCCAGAATGAGCAAAATACTTGTGCACTTTTTCCTAAGTCTACAGGGAAAAAAAAATTTTAAACCTAATTTTGAAAATAAATAGAGGTGTCCCATTAACCCGCCATGCCCGTCGTGCCCTACCCTCTCCTATAATACTACATTACTTAATGTATTATTAATTATTTGACATGACATAAATCGGTTATAAAGCAAGCTGTTATTAAGTTACCTAAAAGTCGTACCTACCCTCTACCTTTTAATTAATTAACTTTTTGTAACACAAGCACGATTTTCGCGTTTTTCTGTACCTGTTAAGCGGGCCTAAATGACCATTTGTCAGTCCGGCGGGTGCTAATACGCATAAGCGGACGCAAAAGTAAATAAGCGGGCGCAAAAGTAAATAAGCGGGGGCAAAAGTAATAAACTGGCGCAAAAGTAACTATTACGCCCGCTAAAATTTTTCGGGAAATTGCTATTATATATATATATATATATATATATATATATATATATATATATATATATATATATATATATATATATATATATATATATATATATATATATATATATATATATATATATATATATTTAGCCCTGCTTAATATGCCAGAAAAACGCTAAAATCAATACATTCGTTAGAAAAAATATAGTGTGCACCAAGGGCAAAGTGGGCTTTTTGACCTTGTGTGGTTGCAGTACTTGTCTTCGGCTCACAAACGCACTCGGCTTCGACTCGTACGGGAATCTCCACACTCGGTCTAAAAAAGCCCACTTTGCGCCCTAGGTACACAATTTATACTATTATATACTATTTTTACGTTTTTAATAGACATATGCTTATACCTATATTTTTTCATTATTTGACAACTAGAATTTAAGCAGATTCCAGTCTCTTACTGAAATTACCTCAAGTGAATTTTTATATTGTACAAGTCTAATAACCAACCAAATTTTAGTTGAGGGTAAGAAATAACACTCAACTTGAGAGTTTTTTCCATACTGGGTATTCTACGTGTAAAAATAACTATATGAAAATTTGGGATAACAGAAAGCACTTCCAAACTTTGAAACTAGGTTTGATACATGAAACGTCCGGTACGTAAGTTGTGAAAGTAAATCGAGCATAAAGAAAACAAGATAATGGTTTTCTATGAAAAATATTTTATCTCTTAATATTATTATACGTCTCGCGACTCTATACGTTACATTGTTCTACCATCAGTGCGTGAAGTTGTCTGAAACGTTAGATATCCTATCCGCTGCCATACCGCGCAGAGCGCGAAATGTTCACACATCGAGAGATCGCGTATAATATACACACGGTCTACCGCTACGGAGTATCGCGGCGCGGCGCCTCTCTCGCGAAATTCATTTTAAACACAACTTTCGAACGTCGGCAACAACAAAAAAGAGAGAGTAAAAAAAACAGTCAAAGGGAGAAAGGGAGTAAATTTCATTTGCTCGCGCCCTGGAAAAATTTTCGCGAGCATCGCTGTGCTTTTATTTCCCTATTTTTTTTTTATTTCGCGTTTCTCTTTCTCCGCTACTGCGCGGGGGGCAATGGCGCGCGACCCCATTTCTAAATTGAAATACGCCCCCGCGTGCAGTGCGCAGCACTGCCTCAGCTTTGCCGCACGACAAACAGTCGGCTTTTCTCCGTTTAAGCACAGCGCGCGCGAAAGCAACAGCTTAATACCCCCGGAGCAGACGACCCGTTTCGAACGCGGTTAAAGATTCGAATGCGCAAACGTTCGTACGAGCGCTTGTATATAAGTGCGTGGGTGCGTTTATGTATAATATGTGTATATCGTATCTTTGGTCTTTGGTGGCAACGTCACGTGTGTCCGTGTGATATAAGTGTATGCGTGTGCATTTGTGTGTATGCGTGTGCATTAGTGTGTGCGCGTGTGTATAAGTGAGTTTGTGCACGTGTGTGTGCGTTATGTGCGCGAGCGCGTGTGTGTGCGTGTGCGTGTGCGTGTGTGTGTGCGAATGTACATGCGTGGAGTGCGTAAGAACTATGATGGCAGACATTATTTTTGCGCTCCAGCTTTTCTTTTTTTCTTTTCTCCATTTTTTGCTGTTTTTAATTTTCATTTGTTGCACAAGCTGAAGCTTTTACTGAAATTGCCGTAATACGAGGAAGAAAGACGCGCATGTATGTGCGTGTGCATTTTGCGTTGCGAAGCGAGTTAACGGATGGATTAGGCAAAAGTTAATTCCAGCTACTCGCGGTTTTAATTCATCGGATTTTGCGACGGAAACATAATGTACGCGCGGGATGTGTCTTTCAGAGATCATGTACGCCCAGGGAACGTTTGCCTATAGGAGGCACGCGTTACGAAATTTCTATAGCGTTTTGATAATTACGAATATGAGCAGGTTTGAAAGAATGAAATAAGAACTTATCTGACATTCTGTACTTCGCGTTATTTTAACATGGTGTTAGCAAAATGTTTTAAGTTTAAGATTAAAAGATATTACGCAAACATGATTTTAACTTTTAATTTAAATTCAATTTTTATTAAGTATAAAAGACGAGTAAAATTACATATTTTGTATTTATATAATAAAGAATAGTTATTAAAGCTAAAAGTTAATTTGCATATTATAAATAGTGTAGTATTTAAAAGTTCAAAATCCTGCATTGCAGTATTTTTCAGAGTTTTTACTTTGTATTTATACTTTTACGGAAATACTATACTTTTAAAAATGAGCTGGAAACTTACTATATGTTTAATTTTTCCAAAGTACGTTTTTGTTTCTTGTATTTTTAATTCAGTTATTTCTATAGCATGAAATTAAAATTTGCAAATGATATTATTTAACTTACCGAGAAATATTCATCCTTTCAGTATACATGTTTAATTTACGTAGAAATTGACGTCAAATAAAAAGTATTATTCATCTTGAAAGTTTATATATTTTATAAATATAAGCAAACATTTTGTCTGTAACTTCTCGCAATCGTGAAAAAATGAATCATAAAATAAAGTACGAGTAAATAATTAACAAAATGCTGAATGAATTGATCGAAACATAATATATCGCATCACGATGACTTTTGATTTTTCATTGCAGCCACGCGATCACCTCAACTCGCACTTCATGCCGAGCATATATTCGCTCCGACACCGAGCATATTTCTCTGCTATGAACACGCTCGATAAGCTCGCACTTTCTTATTGCCCGGCTCTGTATCGCTATTGTGCGTGAAAAACTCGATCCCCCCGTTTAAAGATGCTTATTACGCGGTATCTCAATCTTCATATGTATACCAATTAGGACAGTATACAAGATAAGACAGTGGATTCTTGATTCTTCTATGGATTTTGGTACAATATACAGTTTGGTCAAAATTCTGAGGAATGAGCAATCGCGTCACGAATGAATAAATGACTGACTTAATATATTGAATTCGAAAAGCGATGATGATCTCGAATTTATAGAGTAATCAATGTGTTACTTAAAAATAGAAACAATTTAATTAATTTTGAATTTAATTTTTTATTTTAGAAAACAAAACGAAGAGCGGTGTGTGCTCATAACTCAAAACTAAACACTTAAAATACATCGTTTATATACGAAAATCATAATAAATACAGACTTGTTTAATCCTTTAAGTGCCGATGGCAGAGAATATTAGCCATGGAAGGTTTTTTAGCACATTACTTCGCGGGTAATTTTAACAAATTTGATTTTCGGTAAAAATACATTAAACAAAAGTTTTAGAATTCGCGAAAATACATATTTTTTCAACTATAATCTTTTCTCTAAGAGCTAATAATTTCGGGTATAAAAATGAGACTATGCTGCTCTCCTATATTTGCAGATATAGTTATGATGGAGGATCTAGAAACCTATTGTTTAAATAAATTAGAATTAATAATTGAATTATTTATAAGATATGCTTAATAAGAATATAAAATAATAAATAGATTTCATACTAAATATTTTTAATAGATATATGATGAAAAATTGAAATTTTCAGTAGAAACTAAAATTAATAGAAGCATAAATTTCCTAGATCTAACAATTATAAGAAAAACTTATAACACAATTATTACTAATATTTACAGAAAACCGACTTTTGCATATATCTTGGTTGATAAAGTATTAATTTGGCACACGTAAAATTTTTCGAAGAAAATTTAAAAGTCGTTAAAGAGTGGTTACTATGCAATAATTATCCAAAATCTTTTATTGAAAAAAATATTAAAAAAAGATTACATTTCTTACAAGATAATAGTAATAATAATAATTTTGATTCTAGATAAGTTGAAATGAGGAACAATAGAATTATGGTTCTCCCATTTATCAACGGTCTAACTAGTAACGTAAATAAAATTTTAAGAAATAACATGACATTATTCCTATACATAAAACTAGCAATAAACTAAATTCCAGAATTAAATTAGGAAAGGATATCCTGAAAAATTAAACAGATGTTGTTTATCAAATTAATTGTGAAAGTTGCGAAGCTACCTATATTGATTAGACTGAAACACATCTTATAACACGACTTTGGGCTCACCGTTCGTGCATAAGAAACAAAGATGAGAGATCAGCAATGTTTAAACATTTTGCAAGAACTGATCATACATGCAAAATGCAAAATGAAGATGATGTTAAAATATTAGTCGTAGAAACCACTAACAAGGAGAGTCCACGACCTGCGGGAAGCGGTTTTCGAAATGGTACCTATACATCGTATCATAAGTCTGTAAGATTTTTTGCTAGAGAATTGATGTAACAATATAAAAAAGTTAACTAAAAGAGCTTTAATTTAAGCTTTAATTCATAAAATGGAGGATTTTCATCTCTTTAAATTAAGTAGTTGTCCATGCATTTTTCGTCATCATTTTTGATTGTTCATAACCGTGTAACAAAATAATATTTTTATATGAAATGAAGCTTAAGTTAAAACTCCATTCGTCAACTTTTTTATCTTGTTACATCAATTCTCCAGCAAAAAATCTTGCAGACTTATTATACGATGTATAGGTACCATTTCTTACTGAAATAACGCGTATTTAGAATACAAAAGGTCATATTTTGACTCCAAGAGCCTATGATATAAAACTACGAGTGCTAGCCTCATGGAAAACCGCTTCCCGCAGGTCGTGAACTCTCCTTGTAAGTCAAATAATATTTATCAGAAATGCTTCACATCCATAACACTAAAACCAAGATAAATATAATTCTAAATACGCAAAATTTAAAAAATTCATATAAACGATTTTTAGACGTAAACAATGTAAAATTATCTTATTCCCAAAATAAGATAGCTAAATAAAAACAATAAAATGGGACTAATTGCCTATCAGGTATATAATGATTAATTCAAAGTTTTCACACTGTATAAGTCTAGTACCCCCACCTAACTGGTTTTGATTGTTGATTATCAATGTGTCTCCAGACTTGTTACAGTAAACATGCAAGGTGTTGGTCTTATAAATTAAACTCTGTATGTAAAAAATCCATTTATGACAAAAAAGTGAGTTCATAGTGATCTGCGATGTACTTAATTAATAACAATATTTCAATTAATTGTTTTTTAAAAATTCAAATTTCAGGAAAAGAAAAAAATCAAATTAGAATACGATGAAAAAGCTTGGTTTGGTTCCAGCTATCATATAAAAACCCGCTGCCAATTCATTGGCACTTAACTTTCTCAAACTAAATAAATTGTTCCAATATGAATTTCTTTATTCTTATTAGACATTAATTTTAAATTACTATATTTCTTTCTAATTATTAGATAAGAAAAGGTGTGTTTTTTATCATTAATTGTATGTTAAAAGATATATTACAAAGAAGTATAAGCATATGATCATAAATTGCATTATCGATTTAAAAATATTGTAAAATAGAAAAATCGTTAAAAAACAAATAAAAATTCATTGAATAAAAAAAATAATTAAATAATAATTAAATAATTTAATAATAGTGTAGTTTAATTTAATAATTAAATTTGTTTAATAAAAAATGATTGTGGCATTCTCGAGATATAAGCAATCAAAATTAAAAAGATAAAATATATCCTCAAATATCTTGAAAGATAAAGGACCTCATAGTCTTGGCAAATAGCTTAGCCAAGATATAGTAGAGTAAAGCTACTTTTTTCAGTTAAACTTATTTTAAAGATTTTCCATCATAGGTATGTTTCCGAGGTATGGCCATTTAAACAAAAAAAGATGTTTTCGTATATAACAAAAGTGGGGAGATAGCTTATTAAATATTTAGTGTCGGAAAAGATAGGTTAGATCGGAGAAGAAAGATATTTTATGCTTTTTCAAGTGCATTAACACTGAAGCGATCATATTACTTTGAAAATACCAAAATAATTTACCTTATCGATTTCAGATTATTGTAAAATAGAGAAACCGTTGTAAAACATAAACGGGTCGATGAATCTTAAAATTTCTTTTCAATTCCAAATCTTCATTAAAAAACAAAAATAATGAGTTCCGGTTGGCAAAAACGACCGCGCCATTCTCGAGATATAGGCGGTGAAAATAATGTTGAAAAAAACATAACCTCAAATAACGCGTAACATAAAGGTCGTTATGATCTGGGCAAAATACTCAGCCAAGAGATAGTAAAAAGCTACGTTTCTGAAAAAATTCAGAAGGAATGGTGCAGTTTTATTGAAGTTACCGTGGGCCATAGAAAATCGATTCTTTACATAAAATGATTTTTTTTTCGAAAAAAGAAAAGGACTTGAAAATTTTACAAAATAATTATTTCCATATTCCTAGTTACCTCAAATTTTTTCAAAAGTTTTCGATTTTATGTTTCCCACATATCACCGTTTAAAAAAAAAATGACGTTTCCGTGTATAGCTTATTTAAAATTTCGGATCGGAAAAGATAGGTTATTTTATGCTCTTACAAATGCATAACATACCAAAAAAAGAAATTAAAACACATCGAAATACAAACAGAATTATTCTTTTTACTCGGTGCTCGAAACTTGATTTCTCGTGCTAGTTTGGTGTGCGCGAAATATTCTCGTATTTGAGCAAGTAGTGCGTGAAGCAAAACGTTTCGTTCACTCAGTGTGCTAACTAAGTGCTTCGCACACTGCTAGAGATCGCGAATCACGTGTTGCTTTGCACATTGCTTGCATTAAATACGATAATTTATCTTTTGCGATATAATCTTTTTTTCGACGGTTATTCGACTCCTTTTGACATGTAGTACAAAAAGAGCGAAGCACTTTTTCGTTAAAATTTTTATTACTATTTTTTTCGGAGACCTAGCTGATTTTAGAAAAAGTGCTTCGCTCTTTTTGTAATACATGTCAAAAGCAGTCGAATAACCGTCGAAAAAAATGTTTCGTTCATCATGTCACCTAAAATCATGTGAGGAACACAGCAACTTTAATAAATATGGTATTGAAAATAGTGATTTATTGTGACGTGTAAGATCAAAATTTTGAAGCTATACAACGGTCAAATTTAAAATCTTACCAAGTATTTATAGCATACAAGTTTTCAGAATGATTGCTTTTAAAAAAAGAGTTTCCTGGACTAGTAAAAAAAAATTGTTTTTTTGGGTTGAACCAAGGCCTTCTCATTTAATGTACTACTTGATCCCAGTTTCTTAACAAACAAAGGAAAAGAATGAGCCCTGAAGCTTTAATATTGACTGGGAATACTCAGAGTAATACTCATCTACATCCACACATATATACACACACATACACATACACACATACATACAGACACACACACGCATGCACGTACTCACGCTCGCATACATACAGACATTTTCTAAAAATAATAGTTTATTTACGATCACAAAGGTTCCTCGATGAGGAAAGAATTAATTTGCTTCATTTAAAAGATTTTGTACATTGTGTATAAGTTAATTTATGTTTTAATTATAGTTGCTCGATAAGGGCCATTGGATTAATTCCATAAAATGGTCGAAACGTTGCATAATAAATGAAAATTAATAAAGTTCGTTGAACCACTAGTTATAATGAACCTCTTAGCTAATAATTTCAATATAGTCAGGATAAAACACAATATGCTCATGTAATTATTTTTATGGCTCAACTTCACAAGATAATGAGCACCACCAGAACAATATTATATATATTTTTTTATACCAAATTAGCTCGAACGAAAATAACAGCCCT
The DNA here is from genome assembly GCA_949152435.1 of Gastracanthus pulcherrimus. NCBI lineage: Eukaryota > Metazoa > Arthropoda > Insecta > Hymenoptera > Pteromalidae > Gastracanthus > Gastracanthus pulcherrimus. Next base: position 153,918,713 of record OX424575.1, on the reverse strand, counting down.
TCATAAATCTGTAAAAATGGGAAAAAATACAAAAAATTTTTCCTTTGTTCAGCATTTGTGTAAATGGTATAAAGAACCTAAGCTAACCTATATTTCTTTTTGTATTTTAAAAAGAAAACTCAATTTAAGAAAGTTATAGTTTACTAACGGCGCATCTACATGGAGGTCAAAAACCTCGGATTTCTCCATTTTTTTGCGAGGAAAACTTAAACTTCATTATTCATTTACCTGCCCTTATTGATCTAGTACATTCCAAAATTATATTTAGTGTCTACATATTTCATTAAAGATTATATTTCGTATTTTCAAAATAATATACGCATAAAAATTAATAAATAAAAATGTTATAGCGAACTTAGTTAAAATTTCCCTCACAAAAACAGGAAAAACTCGAGGTTTCGGACTTCCATGTAACTACGCCCTAAAGGTCGTTTCAGTACCGTCATACGGTAAAAAACCATAGGATGTCGTCTGGAGTAACGCCACACCATTTTCATAGTTTTTTCTATATCTTTTCCAATTTTGAAGATATAGTAAAAAATTCTAAATGATTAGAAAGAAACTATACTAAGATCTATAAGAATATACTATTCACTATAACAATAAGTATTCTTCCCTATTTATTAAAACAGGATGAGAAACTGCAATACAATAATAGCATTCAAGTAAAAAACGTCGTATCATGAAAAATTTACGTTACTTGCTTCGTTTTACAAAAATATAGAATTTTGAGTTGTCAAAGTGTAGTTTTTGGGTGCGATATTAGAGTATTAATGCGATCAATTGTGAAGGAAGCATAGCTAACCAATAACACATGTGCAATTTGTTTTTCCGTCGATTATTTACTAGCTTAAATATATATAATCATTATTTCGAGTGTACTTTACCATTACTGATTCTCATTAATTTTGCATGTCACAATTATAGTTACACACTCTCCTAGAGTCATGACTCCATCCGTCGACAATAGAATAATTAAATACCACCACAGAAAACTCATTACAAACAAAATCAATAGAGTTGAGGGTCAGGCCGAAGGAAGAGCAATCGACAATTGCGACTATATAGAACACGGGCGCGATGCTGCATTTCTCTCTCGCGCACTTTTCAAATATGTTCGGCGCAAAGAAGCGACCCTTTCTCCTGCGCGAATAAATGCAAGCAAGAGTCACTCTCTCGCCTTTTTGTTTGCGTTATTCACTCAAGTATACGTGCGTGTGCATGAGCATGAGCTAGTGTTTGTGTAAATAAGTGTGTGCATATGCGTATATGTATATTTTTCGACATACAATTCTTGCGATCGAATGAATTCGAATTTTTGTTTAAATACTCTAATTTTATTGGAGCAAATGTGTCTTTTCGTTAACCTCATTGAACGATTTAAAAAAATTTAAACGAATTTCTATCATAATACTTGTTTGTACATCAAATTTACGTGGGTGTACAAGTGTATGCATAATATGAATGTGTACGGATGTGTGCGTATGTTTCCCTATGGGTGTCCATGTATGCGTATGTTTCCCTATGGGTGTCCATGTATGCGTATGTTTCCCTATGGGTGTCCATGTATGCGTATGTTTCCCTATGGGTGTCCATGTATGCGTATGTGTATATAAAGATGTCCATGTGTGTGTATGGAGGATATGTGTATGTGTGTTTATGTGTGGATACGGGTGCCCATTAGGGTGGTTTAAAATTCCCAAAAGTCTTCAAATATCAAATGTAAGCCTCTAAAAAGTTGGCATTTGTCAAAAAAATAAGTTTCCTGCAAGCTGGGTGCTTATCGTTAACATTTAAAGGTGGCTACCTCGAATTTAAGGTTTTTTAAAGAGCACTTATGCTGTTTCTCCGTAAAATCGCGAATAAAATAACTAAAACTTAATTATTCTTGCTCAAAAAAGTGTTGGCAATTGATTATATTACTAGAATTAAAAATCAGTTGCGTCCTAACCGGCAAAAACATTTTATTTGAGATAACAGTCGTATAAGTCAAAATTTTGACTTAAAGCGGGCAATTTTTGGACATTTTTAATAACTTCAATTTTTGATCGTTGTTCAAAAACCAAAATTATTTTGAATCTTTGTTTAAAATAGTATCAACAGAAATATTGGCACACCAAGGAAAATAAAAATATGGAAGTTATAGCAGTCTTGTACGTAATTTTGTGTGAAAGCTGACATACAAACCTTTAATTTACGTTGTCGTAGCACTTCTATGAAAATGCTGATCAGAAGGTATGCTCAATTGAAATTTATAAAAAAAATTAGGTGGTAAGTGGGAGATTGCAAAATATTTAAGAAAGTTTGATTAGTATTTGCAGTCTCCCATTTACCACCTAATTTTTTCTATAAATTTCAATGGAGCATAACTTTTGACCATAATGACCTTAGAAGTGCTGCGATAACGCAAATTAAAGTTCTTCATGTCAGCTTACATAAAAAATTGCGTACAAGTACCTATGATGTATATTACCTGAAGTAAATTACATCAAATTATAAGAGGTCCCATTTAAAATGTTGGTAAAGCAATGCATTACAGAGACTGCTATAACTTCCATATTTTGATATCCTATGGAGTGCCAATTTTTCAGTTGATACTATTTGGAACAAAGATTCAAAATAATTTTGGGTTTTGACAATCATCATAGATTGAGGTTATTAAGAATGTCTAAAAATAACCGATTTTAAGTCAAAATTTTGACTTACACTACTATTACCTCGAAGACAAAATTATTTTGCCGGTAATAATTAGGTTAAGTTATTTTATTTTCGATTTTACGGAAAAATTACATAAGTGCCTTTAAAAACCTTAAATTCGAGGTAGGGATCTTTAAATGTTGACGTTAAGCACTCAGCTTGCAGGAAATTTATTTTTTTGACAAATACTAACTTTCTAGAGGCTTACCTTTGATATTTGAAAACTTTTGTGAATTTTGAACCACCCTAGGCATGTATATATGTATGATACATTTAATTTTTCAGTGTATATATACATATCAATGTATGCCTGTGTGTGTATGTTTGCATGTTGGTAAATGTTTGTGTGTGTCTATATGGATGTATATAAGGCTATGGATGTCCATGTGTGTATATGAATGTATATATGCGCACTAGTCAGTGTGCATATGTATGCCTATGTGAGTATGAGTGTACATATGTGTACATGGAGCTTGTGCTAGCATGTGTGTGTTTGTATCTACGTGAGTTTGTGCTAGTACACGTGTATTTTTATCCATGTGAGTTTGTGCTAGTATGTGTGTTTGTGTACGCATGCTTACGAGAGTGTATGCGATTGCTTATGCATGCTTGTGCATGTGTATACGCGGAATATGATGAGGGTGCGCGCACCGGCCGAGACTGTAGTCGTGCGTCGACTGTGCGACGACGCACTTTTTTAATTAATCATACCCCGTCCTCTCTCGGTTCTTCTCTCTCTCTCTTCATCTCCCTCGCACTTTCCTCCCCAATAATACGCGCGCCTCTGTGCCTCGCTGTATCTTAAGGGTCATCGCTCGGCGACATTCCTTTGACAAGTGGCTCCTCGTTATGACGCGCGCAGCAAACCACGCAGCGCGCCGACGTAAAATTTTAGTTTCACTGCGCGGGCACTCCATTTTGTCTCGCGCAATAACAGCGACAGCAGCGATAGACGAAGGGCCGAGGGGAGAAAAGGTGTACACGCGCTGCACGCGGAAAAGGGGTGTCGTGTACGACGACAACTCCTGCGTACGCAGAAATCGAGAGAGATTAAGGGGTTGCTGCCAGGATTGTGTCGCTGGTTGCACTGTACGACTGCCATGTTTTTTGTGTTTTTACTTTTCCAAATAATTGCGTATCGTTGTTTTTGGAGCGATTTGTTTCTGAGCTTTTTCCGATATGAATGAAAATTTGGAGATTAGAAAAATCTTAAAATGAAAATAATCATAAATCTAGAAAATTAGATAATTAATAACTATATTTTTGTTATGAAAATTCATAATACGGCCGTTCAAAGATAGTGTGCAATTAGTTCATTTTCACAATTTCACAAAAGACCTAGATTTAGTTAAAGTTTACAATGTAATTAGCATAATACATTGATACATGTATAATTAATAATAATTTTACAATATTACTCTCTGACGCCATTTAGATTACCTTAATTAATTTAGATGTGCGCTTGTGTCAACATATTTGCAGATGAGTTTTTATATACATACACTTATAGCTGTAATTCAGAGCATCAGTCACGCAAATATTAGTCACTCATTTAATTTAAACAAGGCAAATAGATCTTTTTAAGTGTATGTTTTGGAAACCCGCGTCTTATCAGTCGCTCTTTGTCTCATGTTTAGTTCTGTTGATTAAGTTTTGGCTTTAATGATGTAATGATTTTGTATACATTTTAACATTTTGTGCTTATTTTTAAGATCGTCGCTTGGGAAACCTTTCTTGCTTTCCACTGATCTGATCAGCATGCAACCTGATCGAAACGCAGCTAATTTTCTAAAATAATTTAAAAAAAAAAGTATTTTTGAATGTTTGTTAGTTACAATTAATTTTTTGCTTTTTTTTATCAAATCTTCACATGGTGAATTTTGCGATATAATTAGATTTCGGGCTTATCAGAGAAAACGTGAAGAAAAGTAACTACCATTTGTTTACGGCGATCAATAAATTCATTTAACACTGCAAACAGATCTTACCTGATTATGTAGTAATCAAACAAACTTTCACATACCCATTAGTATGGATTTGAAAAATTGATAGTTCCGTTACAATCTTGGTAAGTTACAAATAATTTAAAGAGAAAAATAAATCAGTTGTTTGTTAAAATTAGTTAACCAAATATTTGTTATGTTATACCTTTGATATCTCTCATCATATGATACTCATCACAGCGGTAACCATACAACGTATACAATATAATAATTGCAAAAGAACACACTTTCCCGTTTTTACGAGATAAGCGGGTAGTGATCGTAGAACCAAGGGTACAAAGTGCTGGCAAATACAACATCTATATAATCGCATTGTAACGGACAGTGAATTTACGACGCTGTCTGCTTACAAACTAACAAATAACTAATTAACAAAGTAAAATAAAACCGAATCCTTTTCTATAAAACTCAAAACAAAACAAATTATTGTAGGTTTGTTAAGATGTAGGTAGTAAGGTAGTAAGTAACAAATAAATAACAAATAATAACGGTAAAAATTATTATTATTACAGATACTCTCAGTTGTATGATTTACGAATTTCTCTGGATCAAAATAAAGATGCTTGTTCAAGGTTCAATTAGTTCGGAGTACTAGTTTTTGCGTCATGCGGTAACAAACAGACAAACTTTCATAATTATGTGTTAATAAGGATAGAGAATAGTGAAGAACGTGAGGCATAGTGGTAAAAATAAGCACCCATAGTTTTAGTGAATGGTAATGTATATTTTATTGTATAAACAAATATACTTATATTAAAGTCCAATTTCTCGAAAATTATTACTTTTATCTTTAATATATATGCACATTATTAATAATTTGATAGTAGCGAGGTTGACCTATAATTTTCTCGATAATTTCCGTGTTCTTGACTAAAAGAATGATGCTTAATTTCTACTCTTTTATCGTGGACTCTTTTCTTATTCTAGTGTATTTTTTCTTTATTTTGCATAATTGAAGTCAACTTAGTAATTATTTTAAAGGTGCATTTTTAAAAATGAAACTTTAATTGTCGAACTTCATGCGTTCATTTTTTAATTAACCCGCGAGCAAATTCAGGTAAATGGTGTTAGCAAGGTTTATTAACAAAACTAAAATACTAAAAACGTTTGGAGTGACTTGTTTATTAATAACATTTATTTATTTGAAGCTAAGTAACATTTTTGAAGTATACATAAAAGTACCCATATGTAAGAAAAATTTTTTCGCTGTGCACACCACTTGTGAACCCAAAAACAAAATTTATTTATATGAGACCATAAAAATTCGTCCTTTCAAAGGCAATCATTCTGAAAGTTTTTCATTATAAATATTTGATAATACATTCAATTTTACCGTAAAAAACCTCAGAAATTAATTTTTACTACATAGAATGTTTTTGACATACATATATATGGTAAAATTAATTAATAATATATTAAACAATTAATTAAAAAGTCAATAATATGTACATAAAAATTTTTCTAGGTAATAAAAATTAATTTCTTGTATTCATACCATAACTAATGTATGGAAAAGTATCCTCAAACCTGGAGAAATTTGGTCGACGGGATTCCTTGGAATCCTGTGGGCTGGGGATTAGGAGCTTAATAACTATGGTGATGTTATATGACGTGCTGGATCAAAATTTTGATTTTTTTTGCGGTGAAATTAAAGGTGTTACCAAGTATTTATAGTAAAAAGAAATTCAGAATCATTGCTTTTGAAAGGTAAAAATGTTATGGACTAATACAAATAAGTTTTCTTTTTGGGTTCAAAGGTGGTGTGCCCCTTAAAGCCGTTTAAAAAAGTATGGTGTCTAAAAGGCGCGCAACGCACGTGCTCGCGGGTTAAATGAATTCGTTAAAAATTCTTTAACTACATGAAATCGAAGTATATAATAAGAAAAAAATAAAATAAAATCGCTTCGACTATCTGATATTCTACAAAAATATTCTACAAATCAACTCAATCATGTAAATATTATATAAATTCAATATTTATAAATAAGTATGCAAATGAACTTTTTAAAAGCTCTCTGATAGAAAAATAGGTGCAAGATAAATAACTAGGATGTCCTGTTCAAAGAACCCAAAACAAAATGTTTGTATTAGTAAAATTATTCTCGGGTTACTCATATTCCAAGTTTTATTACTGGGTTATTGATGACCCAATAATCCAACAACCTAAGTTATTATTTTTAGTTATTGGATGAGGAAATATCGTAAATAAATTAAATTGAGGAGACTGTGATGAGTTTGGGTGACGGGATAACAAGGGATAAATCAGAGATAACTATGATTTTTCAGAAATTTGTCAGATCAGGTCTAGAAAATTATTTTTAAATTTATTCACACCAATGAACTCTGTACGTCTCTTTAACATTTTATATCTATAATAGTATCTATCATGGCAGCCCCTTCGTTCAAACACCACAAAGAAGATCCAATGATAATAAGAACAAGAAAAGTGGGAAATCTGTCGTATACTCCAAACTCGAACTCTCCGACAAGCGACGGGAAAAGCAGACCTTCATATCGTCGACGCCGAAATCACGGTCGAGCCTCTTGCATTATTTCACGGCGCGCGGCCTCGCCCTGTATACGTAACGCGATTGTCAACATCGCCTCTCGGCGTGGCCTCGGCAGCTCCGCGCGGGAAAAAGGGTGTACGTATACTCTACACACGGGGGTGCACGTACGTATACCCGGAGAGAACGAGTGGGAGGGGGAAAGGGGGCGAGCTTTCTAATTACTGGCAAGGAGAGGCAAACGAGGCGTACGAAAATCTCGTTTGCCCGCCCGCTACACTCGGCCGATTAAAGCGAGCAGCGAGCAGCGGCAGCAGCAGCAGCTCTGATGGGTGCCGCGAGTGCACTAGGCTTGCTGCGCGCCGGGGAAACGGCTCTCGACAATCAGAAAAATTAATGATTCTCGCGAGCGAAGACTTGTTAGTTTTTTCTGTTCTCTGTTGTGCGAGAGCTTTGGCTCTTTTCTTTCCTTCTTTTTCTTCTTTTAATTAATCTACTGCGCTTTGCGGATTAAGCTTGGTCTGTTCTTCGGCTGTTGTTAGGGCGACAATTTGTTCAAACCATTTATAACGAGGCAAATCTGATAATTCTTTTTAGAAAGGTTTGCAGTCGTGTGTTTTTAACAATAAATCGACTATGAGTTTTACTTTTCCGATCGCAGAGTATTTTTAGTTCGTTAATGATTTATAAACGTTAAAATTCATACATATATGAATTTATCGATTAGTTATATAGTTGATTCATTTATAAATTTCAAAATTGTTGAATTTGAACCACGTAACAGTTATATTTGACTTTTAAAAGGATAAAATTCTAGTATTGATTAAAAACGTATTTATTATACAAATATGTTTTTATTATTAAAATATTTTTTACAATTTTTCAATTTCGATAATTATATTCTCACGCTCTAAAATACATATTCTCAAAATTAACATTCCTCAAATATACACATTTTATTAATATTCGAATCTATCGTAATCGATTATTATGTGCAAAGGAAGCTCTATTCTACACCGATTTCTAACATTATAAATAATAATATTAATATAAACATAAATATTCGACAGGAATGATGATTCTTTTTATAGGATCTAACTTAGGCTGGCCTCCTTAAAACTTCAATAACTATTCTGAAATCATAATACTAATACAAATTTCTAATAATTTAAAAACAACACCTTAATCCCATTTCACATTATTCATAGCACCAGAAAAACTTCACTTCTAATAGTGGTAATACGCACGACCGACCCCTCAAACGCCATCTAGCCTGCACGAGCCATCCTCATAAATTCCAGGCCGACTCGTGACAATGGTGCAGCTATCACATCCCTGTGAGAAAGTCAGCCTCAGCAGCGGCGGCTCCGCTGCAGACGCTCGTTATTCGCATTATATATGCATTCGGCTAAACGCCACACGACGCACAATAAGCGCGTCTAATTCGTAATTATCTAATTATCGCGCGTGACGCGCGAGTCTGCGACGCCGATTGCGCCGAAAGGGCCGCTCACATACTGCTGCAGTTATGCCGATTATCGAGGGGAGGGAGGGGGGCTGACGGCAGCGGCGACCTCGATATTACCTCTATGAATGTAGCGCGTATGCGTGTAATGTACAAACATCATACGTGTATACGGCTCGTTCCGTCGTAACTAGTATAGTTTAAGCATGAAAATAGCGAGAATGAGTGGAAATCACCGGTAATGTCTTATTTTGATAATACTTTTATTTCTGGAATACGGCCAATATTTCGTTTTTAACTGCTATTGTCGCAACAAGTAGATTGGATATTATGCAATCTCATTCACAGATATATTTCTTATACTTATAATATAGTTACCAAAAATATAAATAATTTATTCTTAAGGGGGTAGTATCCCTATAATTTATTTCCATATTTTTATTTGTAAAAAGAAAAGGTAGTTGTTGGTGTATTAAAAAGTAAATATATAAAAGATATGATCATTTTTTTTTAACAAATTTATCCTTAGTCAGATCTAGGACCTCTTTATAACCTGAGAGATTTCATAACGAATTTTGATTGCCTATGTATATTGTTCAGATTGATCCGATGGACCAATTAAGGTTATAACATAATGATAATAACAGCTAATCTAAATAGAACAGGATAAAAAAGGATTAATATCGAACAGTAGTTAGAGCCCTATAAAGCCTAAATTGATCCATCCAGTCATTTTGAAAGCTACACACAAGCCGTAAATGTTCATAATCAAATATATCCGGTTACGAGGAGGTTCAAGGTCTGATTACGGGTGAATTAGTTCAAAAATTGATTATATTTTTTATATACTCAGTTTTGAATAATCTAATTGGTCATCTTTCGTGATATTACACGGATACTACGGTACCTTCGTAATGAGGTACCGTAGTATCCGTGTAATATCACGAAAGATGACCAATTAGATTATTCAAAACTGAGTATATAAAAAATATAATCAATTTTTGAACTAATTCACCCGTAATTTTCAGCCTTAAAATACAACCATTTTTTACTATAATTTGTTCATTCATAATGACATGAAAGTTAATAGAAACAAAGGTTCTTCATGTACTAAATATTTTTTTTATCGAGATTCCGCTATTGTAAAATTAGATATCGTCAATTAGGACTTTGCATAAAAAAATCAATTAAGCCCGTAATGTAAAATATAAAAAATAAAGGACACGTATTTTTTCTTTTTTTAAATAGATGCAAATTAAAAGAGTTACAGTTGTTTAAAGTTTACAGAGTTTATATAGATATAGTGCAATGTTATATGACGTCACGAACATACATGTGTTCATGACGTCACGAGTATTCAAAGAGCTGTAACTGTTTTAATTTGCATGTATTTAAAAAAAGAAAAAATACGGGTACTTTATTATTTTATTTTCTACATTATGGACCTAATAGATTTTTTCATGCAAAATCCAAATTAGAGACAGAGTTGACAAACTTATAATTTTCATCTGATTTTTATTCTGAAGGTCTCATTTTGTTTCTTGAACAATTTCTGTCATTATGACTGAACGAAAAAGGTATAGTAAAAAATGTTGTATTTTAAGGTCAATTGGCCGTTCATACATCCTTAAATAAACAATATTTCACCAGTGATTTAGATTTTCGTATAGCAAAAAATATAATAAAAATGAGGCAGTTTTCACGCCTACAATCTTAAAATTTCAAAAGATTCACTCATTCTGTTCGACTATTTATAATATAATTGCTGAGACTTCACTGTTCAAGGGGGTTAAATGATGATAGTAAGTGAAAAAATAACGTTTCGCAAGTGCCTCATAGATCTAAACACAAAATATACCAGGTATACCCCGCGGAATGATCCATATACACGTGCACGTGTAGCTTAATGCACAAGTGCGGGGCAGGATCACGGATGCCAGTCGCAATGTGCGACGTCCGGCGGAATCTCTCTTGAGGGAGTACAGCTGTAGCTTCCCCCGCGTATCGCGTTGTTTTTTCCGCGCGGGGTTCAGGCTGATTGACGTTTTACAATGGAGTGGGCATTGTGTGTCGCGCTGTCGGCCCAGCCGGACGAGAGGGAGAGGAGGCGCGCGAGAGTTCGTAATCGTTCGGATGGCTATGACGGGGATGCGTTTGATCTGTGCGCGCGCGGGCGCGTTGTTGCGAGGGAATTCGCTGAACGCGCAAACGAGGCGCGCGTACATTCTCTTTTTGAATTTATTAGCGCGAGTGGTATGCACGGGCACGCGCGCGCGTCTGTGTGTTTTAACGCCTGCTTTTTTTTTACTTGCCGTATAATTGGGTTTCGCTATTACCAGGCACTTGAAGCGGCGTGTACAGGGTGTACGGAGAGCGTAACGCGCTTTCCACTTGAAAAATCAATCCAATTGCCCCAGCCTCGGATACTTTCAAATTCCGTTTGATCAGTTGTAATGTTATTTTTGTTATAAAGTGCATTGTTTTTGCTTTGACGAGGATTGTGAAAATTCAATTTTACGAAATTTACGGACTTTAGCGTCCAAGTAGATTTAAATTACTTTGTGTATATTGCTACGCTTGGAATTTTTAAACTGAATACTGATAACAGGATTTTTTTATCAACGTTATTATCATTAGTATGGTCATTATTATTATCCATGTTTTTGTCTTTGTACTATCTAATAAAATATATATTTATATGTATTTTCAGTTAAGTGTAAAGTATGTATTCTTTATTCAAATAAAACTTTGAAAATTATACTATGTTTTTGAGAATTTTCAGTATTACACAGTTAAGGCTATAAAATATTACAGACGTGCGACAATAATATTATTGAAGATAGATTTAAATTATATACAAACCACTGTAATTGGTTAATTTGCTATTAAAATCAATTTCAATTTAATAATATCGTTAGTTCGAGAGCGCATATAAAGTATATGGAGAGATCGTTACTTGAGTAATTGGATCCTAGAATAGGAAGATAAAATAGCTCATCTTGACACAAACTGCGCAGCGCAGCCTTTATCGGGATTAAATTGTTCGAAGTATCAGATTCTAGTTAACTTGTTAAATATATTTATGGGTTATCTAATATGCATAGGCGATATTTTTTCAATAAGACATATTGGTTCAACATAGTACTCTTAGAAAATTATCTCCATTGCTTAGACGATATTTGAAAGTGGGTAGGTACTCAGAATTTAAAAACAAAGTTTTTTATTATCTATTTTATCTCGTATAATATATGAGAAGAATGTTTAAACAATATATCAAATTATTAGAAAAAAATTTTACGCCGAAATGATTTTAAACATTATTATCAACGGATAAACTCGTATAAACCATCATTAATTGCGGAGAAAACTCACGGCAAACTCACTTTGGGGTAAAATTGATGTATGAAAGCTTAACTACTGCGAATTTGAGTTACGAAGAAGATATATGGCTCTAACAAGTATGAAATGTTTTATTAAAACTATATGTTTTTGTAAAAAGTCATTATCCATTATATAGACTACAAAAATATTGTGAGATTATCTAAGTTGATGCAAGTTTTTATATCTTAAATATGTATTTTATATGTGATTTTGCATCGATTTTAACCCCTTTAAGCTGTCTTTATGTGTAGTCCTCTGAAAATACGCTAATCTTAATTTATTATTGAATTTAAGCCTTTTTAATTAAGGTAAGTGTACCTAATATGGCCCACCTAAGCTTTGAACATTTACCACAGCTAATGTATAGAAAGAATTTTATTTGGGCCGGTTGGATATCAAACCTAACATAAGATTTTTTTTATTTAGGGCAACCCTATAAAGTTTTGAAAATAAACAGCTAGTGGGGTGTATTGAGTTTCACGTGTACCCAATATGGCCTGTCATAGATTTCATTCTTTAATCACTAATAAAACGCAAATATATGTATCGGAAGAGGTTAAAAATAATGAAATGATATAGATAAATGTTAAAAGTAATACATTTTTGATTTTATTAATTTAAATAATGTTTAGACATTCTGGACAAATGCAATCATCTTTGTCGGTGTAGTAAAATTTAAACGTATTTTCGAGAAATTAAATAACGTGTAAAACGCAAAAATTAAATATCTTTGACGTATTAGTTAGAATGAGTGTGTAGACACATATCCTCTTATACTAGAAAGGTACTTAGGTGGTTGATGAAATAGACTATGCTACTGAAAAGCAGACGATATGTAGTAATATCTAGGACAGTGTCAACTTGAACCAACTTCTTTATTTAGTATCACAGTAAATACAATGATGTGTTCAGACATATAGTGAAGTATTCACTTAACCGGTTGTAAGACAAAATACATTTCAGGTTGGTTTCCTTTCGCTTCCGCGAGAAAATTTTCGGATATAATAGCCTCTACTAATATCATACATATAATACATTAGCTATTTACCGGCTAAATCACCTAATATGTAGGATAGTCATGGTGGACCATATTAGGCACATTCACCTTACTTATAATACCACGTGAGTTCAATGAGGCTTCAACTACCTCACAATATTTTTGCAGTCCATATAATGGATAATGATTTTTTAATGGATTTAACACATGCTGGCCCCCTTAATTTAAAGGGTTCTGTGAGTACCTTCCCCTCTCAACTCCTTTCCGCAGTACAGACATTTCCCAGAAAAACAATTACCTTAACTCTCAGTTCGCAAGTTGCCCTCCTCGAAATTTCCGCTATTGGCCCGCGTAGCATCCCCTCGAAAAGTATACTCTCTTTTCCCAGAAATTTTCTTAGCTCGTTATAAGAAGCTTTGATTATCCAGCTCTCACGACGCTCGTATTTCTTCGGCCTATTAGGCCTGTCGTCGCCGCTCGCGCAGCCTCTCCGTCCGAGATGAATCAACTTGAACGAGGTCGAACGTACAATCAGTGTACCTCGTTAGTTGAAAATCGACGAGGATGTACTCTCTCTCTCTCTCTCTCTCTCTCTCTCTCTCCCCTCTCTCTCTTCTCTTGCGCGAACTGCCAAGCTTCGAGAGATGCTATCGGGCGAGGGCGGAGGATGGCATTGTATGTTGCTGCTGTCGGTCGTACGGAATAGTCCCCGCGTGACAAATGATTCGGCGCTTACTCTTCGAATTCGGTACAGCGCGTCTTGTCCATGTGTACGAGCACGGATGGTGCGTGGATCTGGAGCCAGTGCAACGAAGTATACGGTACACTGTGCTGCTTCATCTGAAATTCATATAAAATTTGTTTGATTCTTTCTTACCGTAAGCTCTTGAGTTTTTATAAACATTTCAATTTTAAAATATTATCGGGAAGCTCAAAGATATACCCTTTTTACATTTATTACATTTTTAGAATTTGAGGATCCAACTAATATTTATTTTTTTTATACTAGGAAGTCTGTACCAACCACCGCTTTGTACAATATTCGAGAATTCAGTAAGAATTTTGCCCTTATTTCGAAGCACTCTTTTGTTTCTTCTATTTGATAACATTTTCTGAACTTGATAATTAAAAAATACGTTTTTTTATTCTATCTCGAGTTTCTCAAGTGGCTAAATACTTTCACCACATGGTCATAGTAATATACTTTCCATTTAAATGTTGATTTACAATTCGACATTATGTAACCAACCTGTACATCGTTTTCTTTCGTAAAAACATTTAGAATCAGGAGCAGACCTGCACCCTTAATTAATTTCAAGATCCCCAACCGTCGTTCCCCCACACAACTTCCAATCAAATTATAATTAAAAGAAAACTTTCAATCTCGCTAGACTTCGTTAACGAAAAAAAAATACGCGAAAGCCACTCCCTCCCCATCTTACGTATTACAAAGTGTCTCGCTGCGCCGCAGAAGTTAAATCCCGCTACTCCTCGAAATTCCGGGGACGATCTCGGGCGCAAGTGGTGCAATTTAAAATCAGCAGCCTTCGCCGACTCCATTATGCGCCTTCCCCCTCCGAACTACGACAATGAATTCGCCTCATCGCTGATTCCTTCGCCTAGTAATCTCGGCGTCTCGCTAATTAGGGATCGAGGCTTAAAAACGTTGAAAATCGCGATGAAGATCGAGAATCGGCAAGGTGAAGGTACCTTTGTTAGGCGAACTATTAGACACGGCCTGAAAGAATTATTACGAAGGAGTTTCTCTTTGTTAGCGAGCGCGCGCTCTTTCATACGTACGTACGGATTTCGGACTTTTTCGCCGGCCCGGACCTGGACTTATTCTACTCGCGAGTCGAGCTAAGCCCTTTCATTAGGAACTTGCTGCGCGGAGGTTTCGAGTCTGCGTTCGTCTTGGAAATCAGGATACTGAAAGATACGCGGAAATACCTCCAATTTGCAGTGCTGATCATGTATTTCAGTTTCCTTCAATTTCCTTCATTCTACTTCTTTGCATTTTCTTCAGTTTGGTTTGTATTTCATTTTTTGGTCAGAACTAATGTCTTTTATAATTTAATTGAGATTATTAAGGAAAGGGTTCATTGAAAATTTCATGAAACTGTTGTCGAATTCACGATGCATCATACTGTTTCTGAACATAACATTGAGCATTTTATTTATATTGGAATAAGATTGAATGCGTGACAAATTACTTTGAAGAATCATATCTTTTTTGCGCTTGATCGCAATATTTTTGGAAAACTCTATAAAATTATGCTAAAAACAAATAACAGAAGGAATTTTTAACGATTAACACTTTCAACTTTGCAGTGTCCCACCAATATACATATTTTTATTGTTAAAAAGTTGAAAAGCAACAATGTTTATTACATAATAAAAGTACTTTATATTATTTTTGACTTGAAAAATAAAGATCCCAAAACATGCTACAAAGGAAACATTTTCAGTAATAACAGCGTTTTAAATTATTTTTCGACTTGTAAGTGTCAGGAACAGAAAAATTAAAATATTTTGCAAATCAGTCAACTAATAGTACATTATGCAACAAGGAAATAAAGTCGAGGATTATTCTCGCAGACAGTAATCATTCGAGGCAATAGTCAGATTTATTCCCGTGTTGCACATATAGAACTTTATTTCCGACTTAACTGTGGCCGCATTATTGATTAGAAGAGTGGGACCCACGGAAATAGAAAGAAATAGTTTAAAATTGAAAAAAAAGAGAGAAAGCGAGAGAAATTGCGAATTTACTTTATTCCCGCAAATAATACGTCACTTTTGTCTCGCTTTTCAGGTCAATAAAGTGGACATCATAGTTAAGCCAGGGATAAAATGTTTTAGATTTAGGATTACTTTCCCCTTAATTATTGTATTCCAAATATTTTCTTAAAAAGGTTTTTTTTCCTCTCATTACCGCGAACAGCCTAGTAGGGCAAGTAGGCGGATCCTATATCCTTTTTCCTATATCCCTTCCTATATCTTTTTCCTATATATCCTTCACTGGGAAGCGTCTCCGTTGAAGATCTTTTTCAGGCAACACCTTGCCGGTTAAGCCGACACTCTCTGTCCCCAAAGGGGCATCGGATCGGCCTCCCAGAGTAGCCTCCCCGGAGAAAGCCCCATATTTCAGGGACCAGTTCCTCGCCGGTAAAACCGGCGTTCCCTGCCGCAGCATCGGATTGGCTATCTTTTTTTCTATATTACCTACACCTGATTCCCTACATGCTGTTTCGTAATTCCGCCCAGACTTCTGCCTGTGAGGCAAGGGAAAACCCGGAATTACACTGAAGGAAAATTCTGGAGAAGAACCCGCCTCGAAACAGCCGGTGTCCAAGGTACTTTTCCCGTTGAAAACAACTCAGAAAAAAATTGGAGTGCATTCACCGGCAATCGAACTCTCGACCCTTGGAACAGTGTTGTTTCTGAGACTAGCACGCTAACCACTGCTCTCTTAAAGGGGTTTTATTATAGTTCTGATATAGAAGTTCAGATACATTATGTAATAAAAATAAATTAATCTTGTAATGATGAAACATTCATTAATTTCTTAACGATAGACTAATGCCAACATTCATTTTCTAATTATATACTTAAAATTGAATTAATAATTTTATTTTCAATTGGAAGAATAAATTGTTCTGTAACTACAGCATATCAACTAAAATTCAAATAGACTCGTATCACTGCTGTTCAACTGGGTCGATCAATCAAGAACAAACAATTTTCAGCATCGCTCGATGATTCGTTTCGTAATCTTCCGCCAATCAGAAATTGCCCTCTGACGCTCGAAACGCAGACAAGCACAAGTTGAGGGTGACTCGAGTGCGGCTACAGAGCGCGCAATGGAATATGGCCTAGGACTTGAACGCGGGGGTAAGTAGGGTTAACATTGTGTCACTGACAGAACTGCACCCCAATTTGATATCCTCTCCCTTCTCACCCTTCTGACTAGATTCGATATTAGTTTGCTGTTGTTTCCCTGTAATGTGAACAGTGGTGTTCCGCACTGAAGTGCAAGCACTTCTAAGTAAGTGCTCTGTAGCCGCACTGGGGTTCATTAGTGGGCTAGTTGAAGAGGTCTCGAGATGTTCGTGAAAATAAATGAACTATGAACTATATATGAAGAAAATATGTTCTTATTGATATTATACATTACTGATAAAAGAAAAATGAATTATTATCTACACATTTTTCACATCCATATTGTTCTCTATATCTATGCTATCGAAGCAACTTAATATATTGTACAAACATTTCGGATGTAATTTTGATATAACTGACATAAATATATAAAATATATTACGACACAATTTTAACCCTTTGATACCCCGATTTAGAAAAAAGTAAAAAGTACTGTTTTGTTATTCATTGATTTTAGCTAATTTTAATTCCAATTGAGGTGTTTTAATAGTTTTGGACGGCAAAAATGTCTAACTATATGTTTTTTGATATGACATATAGCACACAAATATCGTTATACTATTTATAGTCAATTCTGGGTAAAATAGAAAATATATTTTAGTTTATTTTATCTACCAGTGTATTCATTTAAATTTAACATTTGTTGTTTGCCCGACATGCATCCGAATATGTGTTTTTAAAAGTGCAATGAATGCCTCATCCCGTCTCATATATTTGGAGCTATTTTCATCAGTTTCCTAAACAACGCCGATTTCATATTGCTGTTTTAGCGATATAAAATAGTAAATCAGACTTTTACCAACTTTTATACTTTCTTGTATACTGAGAGAAATTATATTGAAAATAATAAAATTTCTAGAGAGCATTGCTTTGAACATCATTTAAAATTAAAATGAACGTATGTTTATACACAAACTTTATATGCACATACAATAGTTAATAGCCAAGCTTTTAAATTGTATACAAAAAATTATATATAAGGAAATTTACCATTTGTATTTTCTGTGTGGACATACGAGGGTACGAAGAGTTGTTGATTAACTTAGATATCCTAGCCAGAATAGGAAAAATTAACCGAATAGGAAAGTTTTGGAAATAATCCGCAAACTGATATGTATATTTTAAGGGCATGAGTCAGACCTGTGATTGGTAACGCTTTTCATTTTTTTTTATAACTCAATAGAACATGTTTCAACTGATATTTAATACTATAACTCAATACAATACAAATACAGAAGTGTTTGAATAATATTATTAAGTTTGTTATTATTGGTTTTATAAATAAAAAATATACCACAATGCCTATCCTGCAGAACATTGGCATATTATACAGTCCACACCGTTCCAAATTTTATTTATCCCATCGAAGTAAACACCCAACGCTACACCATTTACTAACCTAAGTATCAAACTCCATGGGCCCGATAGACCCTATGAACTAGCGTCGTTCTATATACTCCCAACTCTATTCGGTCCTTATCATCGGTTGTGCGTCTTCCGGCGGCGCCGCGCTGTACCCACGATGCGAATTACGCCGCGACTTCGGCGGACCGTCGCTCCCACGTATATATATATATATATAAGTTCGCTGAAGCGTATCCACCGCCGCTGCACTGCTGCTATACTGCGACATGAATATTTGAATACGTGAAGAGGGGGGTGGGTGCTGAGTATACGTATATGTATATGTATGAGGAGATGTGCGACGCGCGGGGCTTTTCTTGGCGCGGAGATTTCATCTTTCGAGATTAAATTTTTCATACTCGGCTGCCTCGATTTCCGCGACTTATTACGGCTATTTATTCCGGCCCGTCGCCGGCAGCAGCCAAGATGTTCGGCTGTTTATGAATTTTTTGGTTAAGTTGGCTGCTGCCGCCGAAGTCGAGAAGGCTCAGTCCTCGACGTTTCGTTGGCTTAGGGATATTGAATTGATTTTGGGCTTACGTCTGCTGAGCGTCGCCGAGATGATGCGATAAGAGCCGCGCAATTATATGTTTACGTTGGGACTTAGGGAATTGTACTTTGTGCTATTTTTTTTAAGTGAAAATACGATTGCAATTGTTGGGTTAAATCAGAAGTTGCTGATTTTTCAATAACGTCTTTGTAAAATATTAAATTTAATGTACATATTCATTGGAAAGTGGTTTTTGGTCTCCATCTACAAATTAGTTTTCTAGAAAAATGATCAACAAAAAAATAAATTTAAACTGTATTTTGTATAGAAATATTAACTTATTCCAAAGTTATGCATTTTGTGTCACTATTTTCAATTGTTTATCAGTTTTGGAACAAATAAATAATTTACTTATAAAATAATGAAAATGAATTCATGAATTTGTAGTAAAAAAGTTGAAATTTATTGTTGGATTACTCGGAATTAGAGGATTTGACAGGCTTTTCGCTGTTTCATTATTAAAGAATAAGCGTTTAACGTCTACTTTTATTTGATTTGGCTCATTTTTCTACCGGAAATTGCCTCCTAAATTCGATACAATTTTTTTTTCCGTGAGATCTAAACTCGCTTTGTTACTTTTATAAAAATTTAAAAGTAGATTGTTGTTAGTAAATCCTGCGTTAACTTTTTCCTAAAAGATACTAACTACCCTGGTGGAAATTTAATCTAGAACTATGTAGATCTATCTAGTTTGCCATGGGAATAATCGCGGGCCTCGATAAAACTAGATAATTTTCTACCAGGGTATTTTTGAATATTTGAGATAAAGTTATACCATTTAAATCACGAGCTACATTAATGAAACTATGTACATAAAGTATTTTTGTAGTCGTTCCTTCAACTTTCAATATCAAAACTAATTTTTTATTACTGCAAAACGAATACAGCTGGTTAAAAAAGATGAAAAGCGTGTATTTGTTGTCGGAGTTAATTTTTATCATCGAAAACAGTTTTTTATTCTTATAAAATATGCAGCATGATGGACCATTTTAATTGTATTTTTAGAATATTTTACTCGATCAAATAGAAAATGATCGATCAAATAGAAAAATAATTGGTACACTTTATAGTTTATTTAATAAATTAATTATTGAATAAATTAATTTTTCAATTAATGATATTGATTATAATAGATTATGCTTTAACAATTATAGACCGTAAATATGTATTATAAATATTTATATAATGGGTTTACTTAAAGACACCATGATGCAACATTTACATTATTGAACGGATTGAATATGTGAATAATATATCAATATATTAATACGAAATTATGTATTTGTCATACACTAGTATAAGATTATCTAGTTTATTCTGCCAATTTAGTAAATGCAATATTCATTAGCTTGATGAATAACTAGTTAATTTTCTACTGCGTGTACATATGTAACAAATTTAGCCCAATCCTCTGATGCAGGGTTTGGACATTGACAAATTCAAAATAACCGCAGAGCTGTAATTTTAGTGAGAGTGCATCGATAATTCCTTGAATTAGAATATAAAATCGAATTAGTTAATTATATATTGAAATAATGAAGCAAGAATTTATTATAAACTTTCAAAACACGATAGCAAATACAGTATGTACATAAATTTCAATTTAATCAAACTAACTGATTTCAGTCGAACGCAGCGCGACTTTCGATATTCAATAAATACAAAACCCATCGCGGCTCAATTATTCATATACCTAGCAATATTCCGAGATTGCTAAGTGATTGCTCGCGGCCGCGGGTAATAATAATAAACGATTCTAAACGACGCGGCCCACCTCTGCAACTACAGAATTTCGATAAGGTACACCCATTGTAATACGCGTGCAGCAATGCAACGAATCGAGGTAGAGAGAGAGAGAGAGAGAGCGTGAGAGAGAGAGAGAGAGAGAGAGAGAAAGAGCTAAACACGCGTACCAACTAAACACGCGTTCTCGCTCGATCGCTAACACAGTAGCGGCAGCTTGGCGCGCCTACACACATATAAAGTTCAAGCCGGGCGCGCGCGATTGCGGGAACGCGGGGGGGCATTGTTCAGGTGCAGGTAGTGGTGCTACGGCATTTTCGGTGATTGCGGCGCGTTCCGTGCGTTTACGTGAAAGCTCGCCTCGCGTATATCATTTCGGCCGCGGTGGCTATAGCCGCTCTCAATTCGACCGCCGGTAGAAGAGGGATATATATATAGCAGAGGTGAGATCCCGCCGAGCGATATTCCATATCGGCCGGAATTGAAAATGTTTTCGCTCGCGTCGATTGGCCTATTAGACCTGACCGATAAGCGCCACTTCTCCCACCCTCTTTCTCTCTCTCTCTCTATGTGCTGCAGGGGCCTTATTCACTAACTATATCGCGCAATATAGAGATATGAGTGATATACCATTGATGCGCGATAAAGGTGTTTTGGGCCGATACAAGCAAAAAGTACTAGTCCGTCCTGCATAAATCGGACTATTCTATATTCCGACTTGATTTTTCGTGGATACTCGCGCGTACGTGTGCGCTCACGTGCGTTGGTATTGATTAGCGTGTGTGTGTTTGTGTGTACGTGTGTGTGTGTGTGTGTGTGTGTGTGTGTGTGTGTTTGTATGTATGTGTGTGTGTGTGAGTGAGTGAGTGTATGTGTATGTGTGTGAGTGTGTGTGTGTGTGTGTGTGTGTGTGTGTGTGTGGGGGGGGGTGTGTGTATGTGTGTGTGTGTATATGTGTGTGTGTGTGTGTCTTCAACGCTTGTATATGCAGTGAGTTACTATTAGCATAATACATTTATTCATTGATAATTTAAATTAAAAGTTTTTCTGACTGATTCACGACCTCTCTTTGAGAAAGCATTTGGGTAAAACAATTAGCAGCGATTTTAGGATAAAATAATAATTAGTTATTCAAAAAGAGTTTTAATGAAAAAAATTATTTTTCTTAGTTTTTATTGAAGACGAATAAAAATAAGCACTTAAACTGCCTGACTTCCTTTGAATTTAAGTATGTCTTTCAAAACCATACTGAAGCTATTTAACAAAAACGCAAATTTAAAGAATGTACCAATTTGTTTAAAAAAGTATCTATATTTTATCGAATCGAAATAAATTTCTTAAGCAGGTTTTACGGTAAATATATAAGAATTACATAATATTCTTAGAACTTGCGTAATTTTCATTCAATCTAATCAAATGGGATCGATTTAATTAAGGGATTCTCTGTCTTGATTATTCAGGACCTCTCTTTGATAAAGCATTCTGTGTAAGCCAAGTTACCGTCGGCTTTTAGGTTGGTGTGAAATAGGTATAAAAAATGACAACGATGATAAAATCTAATGTGCGTAGACGTAGAATACTCAATACTTGTATTGTTTATAGTTAATTTTTAATAATAATTAGTGTTTATTGCAAATATATTTTAATATAAAGGGCGAAAACAGCCCAAAAATTTTTGTATCTTAATTTATGATCATTAATTGGAGATACGAAGGTGGGTCTCTAAGGCCAATTTTTGACCCAAATTAGATTTGAGCCAAAAAATTCTAAAAAAATTTCTACAGTGTCTACTAAAAATAAGAAGTCAATTCCACCATAAACGGACCACCCCCACCCCTTCCCCTGTTCACCTCCGCCACCCTTCCCAAAAACTTATATATGTATTTTTCAGGATTTTTTTATCGGCTTTTTTACGATTTGACCTTCAAATGACCTTGAACCTGATGTGATGGAGGTCAACGGACCTCGGATTCGGAATCAGCGATCGCAAAAACCCTAGGATACCCTAGTCAAGTCTGGTGAGCAAGCTTACATATTTTGTATTTACAGACCCTTCACATAAATAATTAATAAAACCACCCCCTCCACCCCCCTTAATGGCGGGTGGGGGGGGGGGGTAAAAAGGATAAAAATGGTGAATAATAGTGAAGGTAGTTCATAGCGAGATCATAGTGTACTTTATTAAGCAAAAACGCTGTTGCAAGCAATGAAGATTTTAATTTTTGAAGGGGTGGTGGGGGTGAATACGGGGGCTGGGGGTGGTCCGTTTATGGTGGAATTGACTTTTTATTTTTGGTAGACACTGTAGGGATTTTCTTCGAATTTTTTGACCCAAATCTTATTTGGGTCAAATACCGGCCTTAGCGACCCCCCACGTTTCACAGTAGTTGATAAATATCCAGAGATTTTGAATTTTCCACTGTAGACTCTCAATCGTAGTATAATTTATTGTGTATGAAAACGGATTAGTAATATGGAGTCGTGTTTTGTTTTCTAATTGGATATCTTTAACAGGGTATATAAAATAAGATAAAATGTAATGCATAGAAGAAATTGCATAAATATTACTTATAAGAAGCAATTTTTAAAATGTGCAATACAAACATGTATATAATAAAGTCAATATTGTCATATTTTGTCAAGTATAACTTGAATATATATAATCATTTTAAAGCGAAAAAAATTTCTAATTTGTGAAAAAATTTCATCTTGATAAATCCAGACATTACCAGATATAGCTTGAACACAAATGTGACCATGAGGTCAAATTCAATAGAAAATCTCTAAAAAGTCGTACTTCAATTATTTTTATGAAGTATTAATGAATATTATGAATAATCAGTTAATGGTTCGAGTACCTATTTACTTCTCAAATATTAATTTTTAGCTCGATCAGTTAAAATCATAATGTTAACAAATAATATTTTTATGCATATTAATTATTTTTTCGATATTCTATCTGACGGACCTAATGGATTTTTTCATGCAAGTTCTCTATTTATTAATTAGACAACATTTCAAATGAATTAATATCTGAATATTCTGCTAACCTGGAGTAAATCTTGTTTAAACGTCAAAATTGTGTTTTTTCGTCGTACGTCTACTACAGAAATATAAAATTTTTTATTTTAGTACCGTTTATTGTCAAACTATTATAAAATGTTTATATGGGTGATTGTCAAAAAAGTTGGAAATCATGTGGCTTATATTCTTAAATGTGCCAAAGAACATATAATATGGCTTTAGTTAATTTTAGAATGTTACAATTCAACATATAGAAGATTCTCTTTTCGTTTAGAAAGTCTAATTATTTCGTTACTTAGGATAAATCACATTTTAAAAGCATATGAATGATTTTGTAACAATCAAAATATTATGTATTAAATCAATTATATTAGACTAAACATTTTTCGGAAATCGCATTTTACCTTCAAACCTCATAGGGCCTTGCACCCTTCTCATTGCCGACTTTTTGTCGTAGACAACGACTTCGAGCCAAACGTGTACCAAGACATAAAAACTATGGTACCTCGAAAACTTTATCTATTATAATATTCTAAAGGAAATTTATTTGAAAGCGCGACTTGTATTGATTGTATTGTATACGATATTTTTCATAGTATTACTAACAATATTACCTAAAATCACGCACAAATAATCAAACTGATTATAGCATTTACTTCTAATAAATAGACTTATAAGCAACTTTATTGAGTCCTATTTACATTCCAATATATAGTTTTCATTATCGTAGGTCGAATACGCGTTGATTCGGTAACTGACTCATATCTCAATACGCCCCAAGGAGTTGCATTAAGATACACGCTGTTTAGACCACATATCACTATTTAGCGGGCGATTTTTTCTTAACTGCGGTTTTCGCGGCGATATAATTTGTATACCGTAAAGAAATCTACTACACAATCCAGAAAACATCGACTCGCGTTTGCGCAGTGCGGACTTTTCACCCCCGATATAATTATATCGCGGCCGATAAAATTAGTGAATAAGGCCCTTGGGGTACACGTGGTATACATGTACTTATTTCTTGTTCTGTTTCTCTCGCTCTATCGTGCTTTCGTTTGCTTGTTTGCTGTGACAGCCTCTCGTGTACGCGAGAGTTCGCTACTGAAAATAATGCTTTAACGCCGAGCTTAGCTTAACGATGTAATTTCTGAAAATAAGGGAACTCGGGGGGTGCGAGTGTGCGGGGATTTCTCTGATGTTTTTGGGAGGGCTAGCTTTGCTGCGAGAAATCTGCGTTTTTTGTTTGTATGAATCGTTCGTGATTTTATTGGATATTGGATTTTGGTTTGCACTCGTTGTGCGGGCTCAATCGATATGTAAATTAAATGGTGCACAGGATTTTGGATGTGTTTTACGTTTGTTTTATTTATGTAAAAGTTCATAGG
This sequence comes from Gastracanthus pulcherrimus, assembly GCA_949152435.1. Taxonomy (NCBI): domain Eukaryota; kingdom Metazoa; phylum Arthropoda; class Insecta; order Hymenoptera; family Pteromalidae; genus Gastracanthus; species Gastracanthus pulcherrimus. The sequence goes on along the minus strand of OX424575.1, from coordinate 153,893,612 downwards.
ATTTTTCTCTTTTTTGTAGTTTACCGTAATTGCTGTAGCTAGTAAAGAAATTTTTAAAAATGGAAATATTTGTCTGAAATATTTAATTAACTACGTTTTTTAAATTTAATTGCAAACATAAGAATGTGTATTTGATGTGTGTTACAGAAGTATACGTTATGTTAAGTATACCAACTCGATCATTTTTAAATTATTTCAATATTTTAAGTGTTTAAAATGTAATCAGCAATCAACTAAATATTTTGTGAATAACATATAGCAAATTGTATCGAAATTCCAATGAAATTTTCTATATATCGACGATATTATATTGAAATTTTTGTGTAAAACTCTTGAATCGTTATAAAATAAGTACATTTATGTTAAAATATAGAATTGAAATTTAACACTCTATATACATCCATTCTAATAATACTGACACCCACTAGAAACGCAGTATGTGATCTGCCATTTAAAATTAATTAAATTGATACAGCATGTACCTGATTAATGGTATAAATGTGTTGCACCACTCGAATTAAATATAATTTTCTAATATGAGATAACATAACTTGTTAATTATGTGATAATCGAAAAGAATACTAAAAATTTATTTATTTTTATCATTTAACCCATAAACACCCATCAGCGATTCCTGTGGGATTAAATCGCTTAACATATTGATTATTGTTTAAAACGGTTTCTAAAATATTTAATTTTTTTTGTTTGGATGAAGAGTAAACCGTTGGTACCGTTAAATAAAGAAATTGCAACTGTATGCCGTAAAATTTAAAATAGCTATGCCATATTGTCAATGCAATGCAATTAAATCATTTTTTTTAAATTCTATCGATGAATATTTGCGTCATAATACTGCTCAAACTAGTAAATTACCACGTTATTTATTGTAATCTAATAGGAGGACACATTTTTAAAGTTTAACTATAAAAATTATATTTACAGCATGTTTATCCACATACTTTTCGTTTGAATAAAACAAAGACTTTAAGCATTACAATGTTAATATAGGATGTCTTTGAACGTATACATTTTTGACTATACATAGTTATACAAGAAAACTATTAAACGCCCCCTCATAGAAGTTAGCCAGAATATCTATCAGATTATTAATAAATAGCCAGATTAATAAGCTAAAAATAAGCTATATTATATCTAATATTTGGCTAGAATCTGGTTAAGAATATGCTTAATTAAATACAAATTTTGAATGTAGCCTGTTTATATTTTATTTCTACAATTTATTAGTATTTTATAATGTACTGACTTAGAAAATTAGTCAATCATAATTAACCTAATCAAACAAAAAAATTTTATGATTCATGGGGAAAATTAAAGAATTTGTAATAAAAGTGTGTCGTAAATTTACTAATATTTGTTTAGCATTTATAAGTAAATAATAATTTTTAAATGCGCGTGACATTATGTAAACGACCTAACCTCTAACACTCCTAGATATTTCCAGAACCTTTTTAACTTTAATTCAGTAAAATACTTGATGAAATGTAATTAATAGTGCTTATCATCTTGTCTTTTATAAACCTATTATTATTTCCATTATCAATTAACGGATATGGGTAAAAGTCAAAAAGTCGACCAAGTCGTGTCCCGGTTATTTTATATAAAATTAAAACGATATATCCTCTAACTTGAAATTAGATGTATTAGATTTAACATCTACAGCATTACTACAAAGTTACAATATTATTGATTAATTTGATTTCGAATTAAAAATAATAAACGCCATGAAATATCATGTGTGTTCCGTGTCCCCAACCCCACTTTCTCTGATATTATTTTAAAATTGTATTATTAGATGATATATCAAGAGAAAAATAGGTAGCAGATTGTTTCTACTTATTATATTTTCAGCTATTGAATAGATTAAGTGTAATATCTTAAACTACATGAGTGATTATTAAAAAATGACTTAAAATCTATCCCTCGATTTTGGCGTCATGTGTGTCCTGTTCTTTAAAATTCATTTTAAATGTATAAATATGTGTAAATTGATTATCAACGCAGGTAATATTTGATAATTTGTGCATTCCTTTTAATGTATTGATGACTTTAAAAAGGTTTCATTGTACATTTTTTAAGTAAAGTCGAATTATAGTTGCGTTTTGTCTTGCGAACCTTAATTGATGTCAGGTGTGTCCGGTGCTATAACTAAACAAATATAAAGAAATTTTAAAAAGTAATTTCAGAAATAAGTTTATCGTGTTAAACAATACAAGAATCGCTTGTTATACAGTGCGTCTCATAACTATAGAAACACCACAAATTTTCACGTTTAAATGTGTATATTATACCTTTTTTTAAAGAACCTGTAACTTTGGAAGCAAAAATCCGAGGATAATTTTGCAAAAAGCCAATGAATGGAAAATATATTCTCTTTAAAACATTACTAGAAAATTTCTTTCGCATCAACATTAAAGAAGTTATCGGTGTTTCATAACTATAGAAACACTTTAAATTTTTAGACCCATTTAAATCAATGTAAATTTTTTATCTAGTATTCAAGTTTTGTTTAAACCGTTCGTGAATTTTTCATAAGTTAATGTAGACACAATATTTTGGTAACGTCTTAAAGAGAATAAAATTGCCTTTTATTTGCTATTTTTAAAATTATCCTTGGTTTTTTGCTTCGAAAGTTACAGGTTTTTAAGAAAAGGTATAATACACAGATTTAAATGTAAAAATTTTTGGTGTTTCTATAGTTATGAGACGCACTGTATAATCATGATAAATACATAGTACAATATAGATTTTAAAGACTAACATATACAGGTATACATAATAATATGTTAAGCAGATTTATTATTAACGAATAGTTGCAACTGCTTGTCACTAAGATACTTAAAAATTCTTTCGGAGCAAATCTCTGGCAAGTGTAATCCAGTAACCAATATTAAGGCATCCTGCGCTTGCTCTAGCAAATCTCTCTTAAGCGTATCTCTTCTGAATTGAGCCTTCACAATATTACCCAGTATCGGATACGCTACTTTAAATTTCTCGGATTGCAATATGTCCAACAAGGCTTCGATACGCGTGTGAAATACCATTTTGTTGATATACACTAGCACGTCGTACATCGTTGTATATTTGTCTATCCGGCAACTCTTCATTCTCTCAGCTTCAATTTTGTCCAAATCCAAGCAACAGATTGGGGTTAAGCCTTCGACATCTTCAATGCCAACGCTCGATCCAAACTCTAACAACTGGTTCATGCTGTCTACATCTCCACATTTGCAAGCTCAATGAAGCGCTGTACTGCCAGATTCATCCTGATTATCAACGTCGACATCCTTGCCGTAGCTCAAAAAGTTGATGATCATCCTGAAGTCCTTCGAGACGCACATTAGTTTAAGCGCCAGCATAGCTGGTGTATCTATTATATTCTTATATGGAACATTCGCATCGTGCCCTACCTGTAGCAAAGTAACCACCATCTCCACGTCGTTGTTCATGGTAGCAAAGTGCAGCGGCATTGCTGAATCCGATTGGCACCAACTGACGTCCGCTTTGTAATGCAGCATGAATTTGACGGTATCGCAGTGTCCATTGAAACAGGCTATCAGGATGGGCGTACAGCTATATGCGAAACTTGCATCCAGGTCCATGAGGTAAACTGACTTGTCTGAAATAATCTCTTTTTGAGACTTGGTGACATTCTGACAATTAAAAGATAAGATTCTTTAAACATAATTTTATTTAAAGACTAGCAAACTTAAGTTAAAAATTTGATGGTTTTGATAAATGGATTATTGTCAGTAGTTCGGAGTTACTGAAAACTTTAAAGACTCCCTCCGGGAGTAATTCTGTTTCGAAATTCTTCTTTCTTGAAAAAAAAAGAATAACTCCAAGAACGAGTTTTTTGTGCCAGTCGAGAATAGCTCCTGCTCGGATTCGGAGTTTATCTTAGAGAAAAGAGTAGCACTTGCTCCGAGTCAGAGTTCTTTCCAGGAAAGAAAATAGCTCTTGCTCGGAGTCGGAGTTTTTCTCCAGCATAAGAATATCTTCTGCTCAGAGTTGAAGTTTTTCTCCAAAAAGAGAATCTTGGGGTCAAGATCTGTCCTTTTATATTCAAAATACGCGTTAGTTCAGTAAAAAAGGGTACCAGCAATACTTCGTATCATAACTCAAAACTACTCAATTTAAAGAGCTTAAAATCCTCAAATTTTCATACATTTTTCGTTATAATTTTCTATTGTTCATAACTTTGCAACAGAATTATTTTTTTATATTAAATAAAGCTCAAATTAAAGCTATTTTGTTTAACTTTTTTATCTTATTACATTACTTCTCTAGCAAAAAAACTTGAAGAGTTATGATTTAAAGTATAGGTACCATTTTTTACTAAATGAACGCTAACGTTGATTTAAAAAGGTCATATTTAGGTACCAGAAACCACTTCCTGAAGCCTTATCGAAAACTGCTTTCCTCAGGTTGTGGACTCTTCTTGTGAGTAGAAAGGAAATATTATAACGGTCTCATAAACTGTTAAGGTTCTTCAAAATAATATATTGGAACTTTTTAATCACCGAACTAACTAATTAAGAGTGTCCAGCTGTTGGAAACAATTTTCGATGGGGCTTGGGGGGGGAGGGGGGGGGGGGCGGGTGAATTTTCTAGTATTTAAAAATGATTCCCAGTATCCGTAGTTTATTCGAATGTGTCCTTGTTCTCGATATACGGGCTATTTTACTTCAAATATACGTCATTTTAATGAAAAATTGCACTCTACTTCATATCATTACTATATAAGTTTTGGTGCTGGGAAAATCGTTCGAAAGGTAAATAAAAGTAGATGAAAAGAGCTTTCTTTAAAGTATTGTTATGTACAAAAATTTGAATCCAGTCATGAACTAAACGTCATACTATTGAAATCTGACGTAATTTAAGTCACGTATTACACGTTACGGATAATTATACGTGCGGTCAAAATAAACCTGACATTAAAACCTTAAATTTGAGTGGTCGGAGCATCATTAAGGATATTTCAATAAAAAGTGAACATTCAAAATCGTGAAAAAATCTAGGTGGTAAAATGAGAGACCGCGAGATGCCGGCCATTTAAGGACGCAAGTCGATGCTTATATTGATGAGTACTTTCATGTAAAATATTACCGGCAAAATTCCTGACATGAGTGCAAGGTTTGTTCGAAAAGTATATATATATATATATATATATATATATATATATATATATATATATATATATATATATATATATATATATATATATATATATTATTTTACGAAAGTTAGACTCTTATGGGATTTAACATGTAAATCTGTTTCTGATAAAATAAGCCAATTTCTTTTATTGTTTTCTCGTAACTGAGTTATAGTACCATTCTAAATCTTGTTTTAACTTAAAATATACATGTAAAAGCATCATTAAAATTTTTTTCAACAAAATTGCTTGTGACGTTTAGCTTAAAATTTCATCGGTGTCTTGGCAGAAATTTGGACCAATTAAAATCATCAAATTTGGTGATGCAAAAAATATTATCATATTCTGCATTAAATTCTCTTTCCAAAACACACGAACTAAAATACTTTATCTTTTATAGTTCTAGAAATAAAGTTACATACATTTTGAGAAAAATGAAAATAATGCAAATAATCTGTTTGGGTATGAAATACATAATTTTTTTAAAGTTTCAGAGTATTAAAATTTTTCACTTGCTCATTTGACGTGGAATCACCCATATGTATAATAGTGTTCTAATTTTTTCAGGATTTTTTTTTAACTTCACTGCCTGCACGTGCGTTATGAATGTTGTCGCCAACTTTGAAAGTTTTAGCATTCCCGTGTACTCTATAAAGTTGAAACGGTGAAAATTAAGCAGCTGTTCGAAGCAGTGAAATTATCACTGGCAAAACAGTGAATAGTCACTATTTTAAATAGTGGATTTTAAAATTCACTTTCTTTAACCTTAAAAAAAGATTTTTAGTTTGGTCCAACATTTTGATGGGAAAGTACTGTTTTTGCCAATAACCCATATGTATATTTAAGGAGCAATATACACCTTACATCTGAAATAATAATTGGTATTTTTAGGGCTTGATAAAATAAGTTTTAATAAAAATTTATACACATGCAAACATTTACCCATTTCCTACGTATTTAATGTACCATTTCACCAGAGAAAACCCCAAATATCCATTACAGAGCCCAGAAGTCGAGCGTCTAAACTTAAATAATATAATAATAATAATACAGTTGAATAACCCATCCCCATGTCAACAATAATACAGATATGATATTTGAGACAATGTATTTTGAGATCATTCATAGTAACCTTCAATAAAATAAATTTGTCGTAATCGATTTCACTCGCATCTTCGTTAGCTCATCTGTGCAATTCAGACGATGTAAATCTGCAGTCAGAATCCATTATCTCACCCGCCGACACACACTCATTCGCACCTACATCGAGTACTTCCTCCTCGGCTCTTGCACCACCAATGCGCTTATGTAATCCAATCGATCAACCAATCGCGAGATACAAGTTGAAGAGGGGAAAAAAATCGCTCTCCAGTCGAGTAATCGAGGATGCGATTAGGGCAAACTCGTCGGCGGGCACTCGAGACACTCGGAAAATACAGAGAGAAAAGTGCCGAGAGCGCGCGACGCGGCGAACTTGTAGTACAACTTCTGGTACACGATCAATGAGAGTCTCGGGCGCTACTATTGACAAATAGCGCGCGTGCGATGTTAAACTCGACGTAACTCGTTAGCCTTCTCATGTACATGGTGCTCAGGCATCGCTTTCTCGTTCCTTTTCTTTATTTTTTGCTCGCTTTCTCTTACGGTCTGCTGCGCGGAACGATAGACTCGTTCTGTTTTTCGGTCTCGTACGGTTTTTTTTCTGCGGTGGAACTTTTTCTCGTATACAAAGAGAACGCGCGAAAATTAGGGGCTTTGCAAAGTTTGTAACCTGTGGGGTGAAAGTGATGTACGTGATATAAATATGTAAAAAGTAAGTCCACACTTTTTTAGGCTAGGTAAAGAGGATTGATCACGAGTATACCGTCTAAAATAGTGACATAGATATTTTCTTTGTTAAATAGATACTTTCTGATCAAATTAAAATGATAATAGTAATTCTGACGTCACGGCATTATTTTGTTTAAGTGTAGAACTACATATTATTTAAACCATTGCTATTATTCTAATAACTGATTCAATAAAAAGTATAAAGGTGTAAGTAAAAGAATTCTAACTATATTTTAAAAAATTATTCTTTTCCTTTTTATGGTCTAAAATTTTAAAATAATATGTTGTAACATACAAAATGTTTATTAATTTGAGTTATTTATTATTTATACGTTTATTTTAGCTTTTTATTGAAAATAAGACACAATAAATCAGTTTATGAAATCCATCAACAAATTTTTTCGATTGTAATTGTTCTAACATTTTCAATTGTCTTATTGTCAAAGAAAAGGAGCTGTTGATGTCTTGCTTTTAGCTATCCCTTTAAATGTACTTCAGAACATATGACAGATCTAAAAAAATTTACTAGTGTTATGATACATCATCTAAGAGATATTACTTTAGTTTTGAAAGTCTAAATATTCGCTTAATCTGAATAAATGCAGTTTAATGGTTGATTTTCGTTTTCGTGGCATTTTTATAGTCATTTTTGTGACATGTCTAATTCATGCAATTGTTAACGTTAAAATGGACCTCCGAGAAATAGGATGTTATTAGGACGATTGGATGCAACTCGCAAACAATAGAGAAAGATGGCGTGACTGTGTCAACAAGGCTATGGACTACACAGCTACGGATAGCTAGCCCCAACAAGTAGTTATGATAGCTATGGTGATGATGCAAGTACGGCTGCAGCCGATATATAAAGACTATGTGATAGATGTTGCCCTACAGGCATCGTTGCTGCTTACCATTACTACTTGCCATTTAAAATAATAATGCCAAATCTGTAATACAAATGGCCCGAAAATGACATTGTCCAGCTAGACAATAAGATTTGCTTATTGCACTGCATATTTAACGTGTAGCAAGAGTTTTAGAGAAACATTACTAGTAATTAATGAAATAGAAGATAATCCTTTTGTTTCGAAAGTCTAAATATACTATTAAGGAGATGTTAAACCCTGTGTTACTGGTAAATACGGGGAACCACTTTTTTCATTTATTTTTCAATTTTAAGAAAATATCTCTATGAAAAGTTGTTCTTTTTGATTGAAACAACAACTTTCCATAGAGATATTTACTCAAAATTGAAAATGAAATGAGAAAAGTGGATCCTCGAATTTGTCGGTGATAGGTAGCTTTAGCATCACCTTAACGTTAACAAATGCGTGATTAGACATGCCACGAAAATGATAAAAAAATGCCACGAAAATGACAATAACAATGCCACAAAAATGACAAATCGCCCATTAAACTGGATTTATTCACATTAAGCGAATATTTAGACTAAACTAAAGGAAAATTTTTTACTTCATGCACTATAACACTCAAAAAAATTTTAGCTCTGTCATATGTTCTGAAGTACATTTAAAGAGATAGCTAAAAACAATACACCAAAAACTCCATTTTCTTGACAATCACCTATATGTATCCTTGTTATAAATAATATGAAACATAATTAATTATTGGTCAGTTTATCACGTTTATAGGAAGTCTTTTATGTCCAGAACTAGGGCTTTGATAAAATCATTGACCAAAGAGCATTAAGAGTGGAAACCAGGTAAAGCAAAGGTATTTATTTTTCATATCAGCTTCTGTAGAAAATTTGTTCAATATATCATAATGAAACCTTTTGGATCCTCTATTGGTAATATTATAGTGTGAAAAATTCTCTCTAAGTCATTTGGAACCCTCATAATATGCTGTCCAGAACTTCGAAGTCAGTGCTTTAAAAGAAGTTGGTCGACAGCTTTTCGATCAAACAATTTATCTGAAATCAAAACACCAAAAAGATTTAGAAACTGTGTATGGATGGCTATATGTTATGACTAACAGGATTTTTAATATTTTAAAAATTTACAATATATATCGGGCAAAACATACCAAATTTGCTATAACAATAAACTAAAATTTTTTGAATACGAAGCTTCCTACATGAAAAAGCAAAAAGTAATTTTAAAAATGGAACACGCAGCCTTTCCCGCGAATTTAAGTAAAGAAAACAGAACCGTACCGAGCGTGCTATCACAAAAGAAGTATACACGTCCGAACATCATCGAGATGAGTAAAGCTGCAGATACGAGCGAGGCCTCGCGATAGCCGTTTCGATACACAGCCGGCGCGCGTGTAAAGCCACAACATCGCAGATAAGATCACTACACAACGGGAAGCCCGGGCAGCGCAGGTCGCGATGCTTCGAAGCGACAGGTGCGGGAATTAACGAGTGTGGCGTGGGCGTCTGAAACACGGCCGCTGTGGATGGCACGTCCGTCCATCCGTACGTCCGACCGACTGTTTGTTTGTTTGTCCGTTCCACCGAATTCGCTCTATTCGATTAGAAGTCCTCGCGCAGCGCACGCGTGCCCGCGCATCGTTCCGACGTGAAAATGATATAATTGAAATTAATCGGAGTTCTCATTCCGCGTGTATACGTTCATCCCGGGCGTTTATTGTTTTATTGTTCTTGCCACGAGGCGTAATTGAGGAAAGGGAAGTGCATGTACGTAGATGCTTTGGAAATCATAATTTTTTTTTTTTTTGGATTAAAATGCTATTTCTGAAGAAAGTTTTGGAATTTGCGATAATTAGTATAATCGAATTACACGTGTGGGTGCTGTGGAAATTGTATTGTTTTAATTTCTGGTTAATAATGCGATTTTAAAAGAAAGAGTATTATTTTTGTTTTGTATTTTGCGGTTTCCGGTAAATTATAATTTTTTTAAATTTGCGATGACTAGCAAGTGAGAGATTCTATGATTTATAAATTATCGGAAATATATTATATAAATATAAAATATAAGCTAGGGGTTGGTAAATGGATATTCTTTTTAATGCATTGATATTATTGATAACGTTAATGAATTTTGAAAGCTTTTAGCTTTAATTTAAACACTTAAAGTTATGATAAATGTTTAAAATGTCCAACACATAATGTTGAAAGTGACATAAATTTTATATAGAACTGAAAAACTTATAAAAGGTATAGTATTACAAAATAAACATTTAAATAATTTCGATTATTTAAACAATTTCAGTTTATAATATAGTTATATTTAAATAGTTAAATTTCATGTTTAAAGTTGGGATTATTTAGTAATAATATAATAGAAAGAATTAAATTACTTTCTTCGAAAGTTTTGCAGCACTTGTGAATGTACTCATATATTTGCACGTTAAAGTAATAAGCAACAAACTAAAAGTGAACAAAGGATAATGGATAAACAACAGCGAAGAATTCTTACTCCGCACGAATTTCCTAAGTTAATTTTAAGCTACCTTTAAAGTTATTCGTTACGCAAAGGGTACGGTATAAATAACAAACTTTGCTTAAAGTCTGTCTAGACTTTCTAAGATAATAATTTAGATAGATATTTTATAAAACTGATAGACCGACGTATTTTATCGATTTCACTTAATATTTTATCGATTCCACTTAATATTTGATCGATTTCACTTAATATTTTGTCTTCATCCTTTAAAAGACATCCCGGTGAACCTTAGCATAATTCAACCCAACCAAAAGTTACTTGCACTTTTTTTTTTTTTTTTTTTTTAACGTCGCCATGTTTGTGCTCCCATGTGGTGCTAATCGACGACGGGGGTCTGCGGTGTGTTTGTAAACTGTTTGTAAAGTGTTTACTTGCACTTAAAATTATCTTTCTGGAATCGATTTAGCATTTTTTCACAAACACCATTTTGAAATTTGACAATCTGGCAACGGATTTGTAATCAGCGACCCCAAAACCCTTATATACAAATTCTAATGAAAACACGATGGATATAAAAATTTGTGCTTCACAGAGTTAAACAACAAAAATGAAAACTTGTATATAAGGGTTTTTGGGGTAGCTAATTACGAATCCGTTATCAGATTGTCAAAATTCAAAATGGTGGTTCTAAGATGGTGAACAAAAGGAACATTTCTCAAAAATGGCTCCACCAACGTTTTTTCTTTTAGATGGCAAATAATCTACAAGCAATGCAAAATCGATTCCAGAAAAACAATTTGCAGTGCAAGTATCTTTGGGTTAATTCATGTTAAGACGCAGTGTGACATGTGATACATAGTCTAATATAAAAATAATGCACGGTAAAAATTGTCTGATAAACATTACCGTTAAATTCATTGTAAACATGGGACATTCTGACTTTAGAGAAAAATAACCTTTTTGGACGGTAAAATTTACATTACTGAAAGATCAAAATTACCCTGATTCACGGAAAAATTTACTGTACTAAATGGTAAAAATTATAATGAATAATGTTAGTTTTTACCATTTCTTAGGGTAATTTTTCCTTTGAAGTCAGAATGTCCCACGTTTAAAATGATTTTTACGGTAATTTTTACCAGAAAATTCTTTGTGTGTAAGTAATTCATAAATAAGTTGAAATAAAAACAATATGAAAGTATAATAATATTATTGCTTTAAATATTAAATAATATAAGTAATAATAATTTAATAATCCATGGAGTCAGAATGTTCGGATATTCGCACCAAAATAAATAATGCGAAATAATTACGTGTTTTCCGCAGCAGTAAACCGCATTATAACTTTACATAAAACCATTATTTGAATATTAAGTATTACAATATTGCATATCGGCAATGCAGATTATTCATAATTAAAGGAAAATGGTATGACGAAAAAGTGGATAAATTAATTATTTTAATTAAATTAATATTTCTTATTATCAGCGATTTAATAGCTTATACCCACAACAACAACTGAAATATAGTGCTCCAATTTGCAGTCCGGGCATAAGTGCAGTCCTGTATATACGCGCACGCATATGATTTACATAACTGATCAAGCTGTTTGCTTTCCTATTTCGCATTATCTAGCTGTATTTACTTTAGATCTTGTCGCACCGAGTATATAGTGCAGTGCAGCGTGTAAGCCGCGCGGGCGCGCGTATTCGATTAAGGCAACGGCTTTTATCACCCTGTCTCCCTGTCCCCTCTGGTCGAGAAACATCCAAATAGAAACAGCTCGACGATGTTTGAAATGTGGCGAAAAGAAAACGAGATTAAATTGAAATATCAGCAGATATATAATTTTGCAAATTCCCAAATCTTTCAAATGCAATTTTTTGATATACGTATTTGATCAATATGTGGAATACTATGGTAGCGACACAAATTTGGTAACAGTGGAAGTGTAAAAGAGTCTCATATTGGGAGTAGCCCATTAATAAAAATAGCCTTATAAGTAGTTTTCATTTTTTGCAAGGCATACATTACTATGTAAAATAACTAAGGGGGCAGGCCTGAGTTAAACCCAAAAAAAGACTTTTTTTAGGAGTCCAGAAAACTTTTTATGTTTAAATGCAATCATTCTAAAAATATTTATGCTATCAAAACACAATAATGTCTTAAATTTTGCCGCTCTAAAGCCTTAAAATCTTGACCCAGCACGTCACAATAAGCACTGTTTTCAATACCATATGTATTAAAGAAACTTTGATTCTCACACGATTCGGGGTGATACGATGAACAAAAAATATTTTTTACGGTTATTCGATTCCTTTTGACATGTAAGTATTGCAAAAAGATCGGAGCACTTTTTTGTTAACATTTTCTTTTATTATTATTTGTCGGAGATCTAATAGATTTATCGACAATAAATTTTTAATATTTATTAAGAAATTGATTGGATCTCTGAAAATAAAAAATAAAAAAAAATTTAACGAAAAAGTGCAGCACTTTTTTTTTGTAATATATGACAATAGCAGGCGAACATCAGTCGAAAAATAAATTTTCGTTTACCATGTCACTTCGAATCGTGTGAGGATTAAAGTTCCTTTAAAAAAAATATAGTATTGAAAATAGTGATTTATTGTGATGTGTAAGATCAAGATTTTGAAATTTGACAAAGGTAACATTTAAGATATTATTGTGTTTGGACAGCATAAAAAATTTCAGAATGCTTGTTTTTAAAAATAAAACGTTTTCTGAACTCGTAAAAAAAGAGTCTCTTTTGGGTTTATCGTAGGCCTGCCTCCTTAAGTTTGCTGATATCAAATAATTTTTTATGTCACTTTGACAAAAGACATTTCAAAAGTAATTTTATTTAACTAAAGCATATTTCGCTTCTCTTTTATAGTGATGCAACTAGATACTTAAAATACAAAAATATCCTAAGTGTTTACATAAAATTTACGCGTTAATCGAGAATCACCCTTATCTACATTAATATTTTTATGTATACCCTACTGCGACGTATTCTTTACAGAATTTAAAAAATGTTGACAATATGAAGTTGTACATGGGTGCGTTGTATATCTCGCATACAGTTCTACCAGGCAGGAGTTGAGATGTGCCTAAATTCATTGTGCAAAAAATGAATATGCATATAACTTCATAGCGCTAATATTTAAATAATTCTTGAAACAATATTATGTTACAGCAGGGTATTGGGATTGAAATTAATCATACTTTCTTCTTCGTTGATAAGCATATACAACAGATGAATTTAAAAACTAATTATGTAAAATTATTCTACATGTTTTACAGTTTCTGAATCTGCAAAGAAAATAATTTAATCACAACTTTTAAATAGTTTAATAAATGATTAGAAAATATGTCAGATTTGAAAATACTACAGTTAGTTCAAATAGGGTTAATAACTTTGTCACCTTTTTATTCCTTCGCATTACATACAAAACCTTTGCAACCCATCTTTTAGTACACTTGATAGTCATAATTAGTTTTAAAATCCATCTGCTTTAGAAAATGTCCGTATGGATGTGTGTGTGTGTGTGTGTGTGTGTGCGCGTGTGTGCGTGTGTGTGTGTATGTGTGTGTATGTGTGTATGTGTGTGTGTGTGTATGTGTGTGTGTGCGTGCGTGCGTGCGTGCGTGCGTGTGTGCGTGCGTGCGAGTGTGCGTGCGTGTGTGTGTGAGTGTATGTATGTATGTATGTATGTATGCATCCATATCTCGAGTGATCCACGGTAACGTTTGATGTTTCAGAGCTCATTTTGTTTCTGTGTTTAAACGAAGGGGGCACAATAATAGTTTTTGTAGTTTTTCGGATATTTTTCGTTTTTAGCGGTTGTTTGATTTTTGACTTTCAGTTTTTCGGGTTTTCTGGTACGTTAGTGTTTCCTTTCTTTTGTTATACACGGAAACGTAATTTCTTGTTTGAACGGTGATTTCTCTGAAATATAGGATGGAAAGTTATTGAAAAAAATTCAGGTGAATAAATATTAGGAGAATAAAGAAGATTATTTCGTAAAATTTTTGAGATATTTTATTTTTCTAAGATTGAGAAAAAAATCATTTTGAAACAAAAATTGATTTTCTATGGCAAACGATATCTTGATTAAAATAGCATTATTCTTTCTGAAATTTTCTAAAAAGATAGCTATTTACTATCTCAAGGCTGAGTTCTTTGCTCAGATAATGAGAACATTTATTTTTCGAGATATTCGAGGTTATATTTCTTTTAAAAAATTATTTGATTGCTTATTTCTTGGGCATCACGCGGTAATCTTTAACCAATGAACGCTTCTTGTTTGTCTTTTGATCAAAAATTGATATCAAAAAGAATTTTCAAAATTCATCAAATCGATTTTGTTTCATAACGTTTTCTCATTTTTTATGATATTCTCTTTTTCAAACATTTTTTGATAGCAGATTTCTTGAGTATTACGCAGTAATGTTTGATCAAACGAAGCTCATTTTATACGTTTTATGATGAAGATTTGAAATCCAGAAATTTTTTTAAGATTTATCAATACGGATTTGTTTTATAAGTCTTTTAATTGTTTTTCCAAAAACTTTTTAATAGCTTTATTCTTTAGTATTATGCGGTCATTTTTGGTCATTCTAAGATCATTGTTTACGTTGTTTGATGAAGATTTAAAATGAAGAAGAATTTTTAAGATTTATTGATTCATTTTTTTATATCCTTAGTTTTATTTTGATGATATACAATTTTTTTTACAATAATTTTTAATAGCTATTTTCTTGAGTATTATGCGATAATTGTTGGCCATTCGAAGCTCTATTTTTATTTTTAATGAAGATTTGAAATAAAAAATAAATCAAGATTGATTGATTTGTTTTTGTTTCATACCGTTTTATCATTGTTATGATATTTTTGTAATAAATGAAAAAATTTAATTTTTAAAACTAGAATGCATTTACTATATTCATAAATAAAATTAAATCAACAAGTATAGTGTTGCAAATTTTTTTTTTTAATTGGAAAAAAATGTTACTTTATATGCAAAACTTTTTAAGTTGCTTTTTAAATTCTATACTTTTGCATAGTATTATTTATAGTTGAAAACTTTTCTTGAATCTATAAAATATATTTTGTCTAATAGCGGCGCGTACAATTGATTTTTTAATATTATTGTTTTTATCACAATAATATGTTTTTACTCCAATAAGTTGTAAAAATAATTTTTGTATTTTAAGGTTTCAAAATTAAAGAAGACTGTAGAGTATTTTTTAGTTAATTAATATATTTTTGATGTTCCAATACAATTTGTTACGAATAAAATTTAATAGAGTTAAAATATTGGGACACAGTTAAAATGAGTTTGAATAAACTATTTTGAATAATTAACTCGAATAATAAAATAAAAAAAAACACTTAATGAACATTTTTAAGATTTTCTTAGTTACATATTATCATCTTATCTTAAATTTATTTGTGAAAATGGTATGTATTATATGTATTTAAAATATTTTAAACAACAATACTTTTTCATAATTTATGCTATATTCTTACATAAGTTTAAATTACTAAATTACTAAATATATATATATATATATATATATATATATATATATATATATATATATATATATATATATATATATATATATATATATATATATATATATAAACATTCTTCTTTCAAACATTAATTTCTAAAATGTAAGTGTTTTTAGTTATTTATAACGCGTACAATCATACATTTTGTATACTCTTTAGCATTTGGTCAAAGCAATGATGTTCGGGCGCTCTACCTTGCTGCAACAAGAAGGAGGAGCTGTACCGGCTAATAATGAAAGAGAAAGCCAAGTAAGTCGTACTAATAGTTAATGACAGGTTGAGTGGCTATTGAAGATTCTGTTTTAGTTAGTTTATGATTTATGTATTATGTCTGAGATAGAAATGTTCAATTTGTATAAAAATGAAAACGTTTATTATCATACATATGACAAAAATAGAGCAGATTTCGAATTGTTACGTCGATTATTTTAAAAAATGTAAAAACTGGAAAAGCTGCACTTTACTTGAAAGCTACGATTATCTATGTGCTTTTTACAGTTCTTCGAACCTTTTAACCGTTGGATAAGTTAAAAATTCATAAAAATCCCAAAATCCGCACGCAGGTACATTCGATAAAAAGTTCTTCTGGCCAAATTTGTTGAATTTTTGTGATTTACTGTAACTTCATTAAAATAGAACACTCGTTTACGCTAATCTCATAGGTGGATTTTATAAAAAATTTAACAAAGTCGTCTAAAAAACTTTCAATCGGTAAAACCATTTTCCGAATGCGCACTTAAATAAAATTTTTTTCATAGGCGCGGAAACAAAATTGCATCTGAAGTCATTTTTTTGTTGCCTTTTCATTGACTTGACGTTTTTACGCCTACGAAAAAGTTGTTATTTAGGGGCACGTTCGGAAAATGGTTTTACCGATGGGTGTACGCCCTCATTTTTGAATATCCTCCAATGTAAGTGCTTGAAACAAAAACAAAAGAACAAACACAACCATCAATCACGTTTCTTCATATCAAAAAATTTAAAAACGCATTCTGGTAGTCGAATCAATCGGATGGTGCATTATCTTCAATCAATAAATAAGCCTCAAAGCTCAAAAGTAAAACGCTTCAAGAGTATCAAACGCACTCTTACGGAACAAAAACACAGAGACACAGAAAAAACTTCTAGCCTTGCACCTCGCGTCATTTACCAGTGTATATTAAAAGTAAGCTCTTACTCACACATACAGCATCCAACGCGTCGCGGCACATGCAGATGACAGTTTCGCTTGTATCGATCGTAGGAGTAACGCAATAGCGGCGCGGGCAAAATAGAGAAATTTTAAAACGAAGGAGCCGTAGACGACGATGACGACACACCTATACCTATACGACGGCGCGCGGGAAAAATAGGCGACGATTTGTCATCCTTTATGACTCGGGCGTGTTGGCGGGTGGTCGGATATGCGAGCCTGCAAAGAAGAAGAAGAAGAAGAAGAAGAAGAAGAAGAAGAAGAAGAAGCTGAGCACACACAGGTATATACACATCGTACGGGCAATGTGTGTGCAGACCGAGCGCATATCCTATACTCCAGGAAAGCTGCTTCCAGCGGAAGAAAAATCAGAGAGCCGTGGCTGACGCTTAAAGACTGTTTTCTGACCCGCCGCATTTTCAGCTTTCTATCTCTTCATTCGCCCGCCCTTTCAAATTCAATGCGCGTCATTTTTCTCGCGGAATCTCTTCTTTTAACGCTTGCGCGCGCTTTCAGCAGCTGTCCGTCGCAGCGCGCATTAGTCGCGCTCAGAAGAGTTTGGCGAGGCGCGGTTTCTATGAGTGGCAAGAATGCAAAGTGGCCGCAAGCTTGCGTGAAAACTAACGATCGGTTATCGTTATAGCCGACGAGCGTGAGAAACGTTTTCGAATTTCTCCGCGAAAGTTTTCCGCGCAAACTCGAGCTGCTTCTTTGCGCGAGAGTTGCGTGGATGTTCGAGGGAAAAGAGCGCGCGGGGAGATTAAGCCGCGTGACTTGGTGGTGGTGCGAGGTCTTGTACGTCTTATTTTTGTGCGAGAATACTTAATCGAATTGGGGTCTTTGAATTGTAAGTGCTATTTACGTCGATGGGAAAAGTATAAGGTAGCGCGAAATAACGCGTTTAGGTACAAATTCCGTCAGGGAAATACAAAGAAAATTATTTTATTATCATGAAGAATTATGAGTAAAATAACTATGCAGCAATGATTAGATAAGCCCTTTGTATTTACGAAAAAAATATGATATTACCAAAAGATAACATCAAATGAGCATCTATGTGGAGTATGGAGAAATTAAGGGGCATGTACAACCCAACAAACTTTTATTTTAAAACTTATTATTTTTGTTAAATACTTTTTAAAATCCTTAGGCAATTTTCAAGACCTCCGACATTTTAAGTTTGAAAAAATATTAGACCAATGAAGAACAATAAGTATTTGTTTATAAAATGTGACGTATTATAATGAGAAATGTGATCAAAAGTATTTTTTGTAACACAAGTTCGATTTTCGCGTTTTCTGTACCTATTAAGCGGCCTAAAGGACCATTTTTTAGATCGGCGGGCGCTAATAAGCATAAGCGGGCGCAAAAGTAAATAAGCGGACGCAAAAGTAAATAAGCGGACACAAAAGTAAATAAGCGGGCGCAACAGTAACAAGCGGGCGCAAAAGTAACTTTATATGGTGTGCACCATATTCTTTGTAACGCATGTATTGATTTTTGCGTTTTTCTGGCGTATTAAGCGGGGCTAAAGCAACTTTTTTCTGATGCGGTAACCACACACTGAAGAGAGTAGTTTAAAAATTCCTTTATTATTTTTACTTTGTAACAAGATAGAAAAAAGAGTGTGTAAGTATTATTTGTGTGTAGGTATACTTTGCGCCCTAGTTACACAATATACTAATAAACTAATACTCATTGTTCTTTTCTGATCAAGTATTCTCTTAAAATTGAAACGGCGGAGATCTTTTAAATTGTCTAAGAATTCTAAAGAGCATCGAAAAAGAAGTCATAAGTTTAAAAATAAAAATGTGCTGGGGTGTAAACGAGCGTTAATTTTTTCATATTCCATGTACAAGCTCATTTGATGTTATTTTTTGGTTATTAAATTTTATTTGTAAATAAAAATGTTTTATCTAATTAATGCTATGCATAGATATACTACATGTAGTTACTTTGCACACCATATATTTTATAACAGAAAAATAATTTTTACTTACTTCCTTGTTTGTTTGAAGTTTGGGTATAGTTTTTTTATTAGTTTTAATCCTGGCAAAAATAGTGACGTTCATTTTCTCAAGTTTAGTTGTTGACAACTAATTGCGTACACTTTCTATTGGAGACGAAACCTTAAATTGTATGTGCGTCGAAGTGACAAGTATGTACACTCGACGGTAAAAATAACTTTGAATATAGCGGAGTGTTTTGCTTCGTGCTATCTGGGATTTGGGAAGGTTAATAATTTAGGAGGTATGGAAATCTTTCGTAATCCTCGTAATGAAATAGCCCCACCATATTTAAAGTTATTTTTACCGTTGGGTGTACGTAGAGTGAAATAATGCATTACTTTATGCTACTTTGATGCGGAGATTTTAGTTATTATAAATTGGGTATACGAATCTTGATTGTTTATAATTGTGACAAGAGTGTTTGAAAAAGTTTCGGAAGATATTGCTTTAAAAAAGTTTCTAATATTTTATAACCAATAATATTAATGAGCGCGATAATTATGATTGCCTAAACAAATTTTTTTTATTTAATTTGAAGTAAAATAACTATATATTATATAAATAATGCTCTGTTATGCTTTTTTCTAAAGTATTATTAGAATAATAAGTATTATTATTATTAATATCATTATTAGTATTCCCTGGTAGAAAATTGAGCATATTAGATGGTCGGTTCACGATCTATTGGGCAGATCCGTTTCCTAATAGTTCGCCAGAAATAAACCAGCATCTGACCAGAAATTTATAGAAAATCTAAATAGCTTACATAACCCTAAAAAATTATTGAAAATGTAAATCCCATTATAGTACTTCTGCGTTAAAACAGCATGCAAATTTTTATTCGATTATTTATTTGATTTTTTTATGTCTTATTTAATTATAAAACTCTAACCTTAAAAAAACTTTTAATGAAATAAGTTTTTAGTTTTTATTTCGAATCTATCCCAAATATATCTTAGCATTCTATTAACAATAAGCTATTAAATCCATGACATAATAATCATTATTAACTTATAAAAATTCGTTAAACGTTATTTTTTATTTATTTATCCATTAACCATAAGTTGGTCAGGTTTCTGACGAGAAAACGTCGACAGGTAGCGGGGTTTCTGGCCAGACTTTTAAGCAGAAATTGGCCATTCCCTATAAAATAGAGTAAAATCTGGCGAACATATGGGGAACGTTTCTACCAGGGTTATTAGTAATTCTATTCTATTCTATAATTTTAAATTATACTTATTAGCTTATTTATCTTGTAGGGGAGAGTGGGGAAGCCCGGGCCACCTCGTAAACAATAATGTTTTTCTGTCAATTAAACTTTTCAAATGAGCGTATTATAGTTTAGGGTACCAAGCACTTCAGGCGAATACCAGCAATGCTAATATCAATTGCACGAAGCAGATATTAATATTCGTTTAGTCCGTAGAATCATTTATATGCATTATTTATAATATGAAAAATATACTTTTTTCACTAAAGTATTAAACCATATGCTTAAATAAAAGGGTCACTACAGAAAAAATTCAGGTCCGTTCAACTGATAAATGAGGTGCAAAATCGCCTGAAAATTTAACATATTTTCTCACTTGATTTCTTATCTGAAGTTTTTCTAATAAATTAACGTATAATCATTCATTTGCACATGCATTCACTTATTATTCGTAACTCTCGCAATGACTCACTCGCTCTCTAACTTACTCACTTACCTACTCACTGGTGCATTCATTACTTAGTCACTGTTCCATTGGCTTACTCTTTCATTCGCCTATGTATTGACTCATTCATTCTCTTATGAAATCGCTTACTCACGCATTGACTCACTTACCTACTCACTCAAACACTCATGCAATAACTCACGCACTCATTACCATACGTACTCACTCACGCATTTCCGCAGTCACTCTTGCACTTACTTGCACATTTACGCACTCATTCATCACTCATACACTAACTCACTTACACGCTCATGTAGTGACTTACTTACCTACTGATACTCACACTCGTGCATTAACTCACGGATTCATTAACACACGGACTAAATCCCTCACTGCCGCACTCACCTACATATTCACTTGTGCATTTGGTCACTCATACACGAATTGATTCACTCGCTTTCTCACTTACACACACACATACACACACACACACGTGTACTCACTTGCGTATTTATTCGCTCAGCATTCAATAAAAATATGTTTTGTATTTGAAGACCGGAAACTATTTGATATCTATTGTTTTTAATTTATTATACTGTGTGATTAAGATGTTATTTATAGTTCTATAACTCGAAAACTATATGCTAAAAGTCTATAAAATTTTTACTAAATATTAGTTTCATATATAACTATATTCTTGTAAATATTAAATTCATAAGATTTACTGCTTCTTAAAAATAAAGGCAAGAAGTTGAGTTTTGTTTATAAAATAACTCGAGTAATCCTCTTGCTCTCATCACTCTCCGCTAATGCTATGGTTATGCGCGCAAATCTAGACGATACGTGCACATCTCTGCATGACCTTACAATCATTCTTTTATAGAGTGATCTTACAATCATTCTGTTATAGAGGGATACAAATTAAGTAATACAACAAATTGCTCTAGATTTCTTTTGCATCAAATGCCGATTCAGTATCTAACGAGGTTTTCAAAATATTCAATATCAATATAAGTGATTTTTTATGCATTCGAATGTTTTGTAAGCGTAAAATATTAAGATTGTTTTGTTCTCACACAACTGAAAAACATAATTATTGCTCTAGACAGTACAGAATTCTCAAAATTGTGATGGCCCAGGCTACCCGATGGACCTGGCTACTCGACTTGCCCTATCAATTTTCGCTGTAACACGTAGCATTTTTTGTGAAATTTTCAATAATTGCAATAAAAAAGTTTGATTTCTCGAACTGCTTATTATTATAAAATCTTTGTAAATACGTACACAATTCCACAAACGAGCCATTTGATTAAAATCATCATCATTATGTACGCTTGTCGCTCATTCCCAATGCACTATAATATCAGAGAACGGGGAAAAATTAATTTTAGCATGCATGTAATGATGTATTAGAATGTTGCGTTCACATTGTAGCTAATTAAATGCTTCCATAATCAGCTATGCGTACTTCTGACTTTTAATGTGATCCTTTGGCCGTTTCCGCGAAACGTGTTGGCGGCCAACGCTATATCAAATGAAACTCAAATATCAATCATGCAGTTAAATATGTATTTTGTTAGGTAACTTGTCTGTTTGATCGAAATATATGTACTTGCGCACCCGAGCTTGGAGCACACAAAAGCGAACGAGGTAATTAAGGTTGGATGCATCGAATGTAGCACCATGCGCGCGCGAGAGAGAAAGAGAGTAAAAAACCTACGTATGTAGGTATGTACACAGGGAACTTTTGCGATGCGATGCACGCCGAAATATTCAATGCTAATGTAATAAATTAACGTAGCTAACAGGAGGAAAAATATTAGCCTTTGTTTGTCATGAATGTACAAGGTACAGTTTTATAAAATGCTTTTTAATTACAACCGTTAGTATAAACATTAATTTCATTACCTTTATGGAAGTATAAAAAATCACATTTTACGTTGGTTAAGAATATATTTTCGTAAATTCTTATAATCAAAAAATATAATTGTTCACTCAGAAAAGTGTTCATTTGAACCAAGAAGAAAATAATTTTAAATAAGTTGCCAAGAGGTCATCTATTTGACTCAAAAGGAAAATCATTTTCGCACCAGATCAGCTTATCTGAAGAAGATTCCTCTTGTATTAAGAAGAAACTAGTATCGAAAACCTATTTCTCCTGAGATTGACAAAAGGATTATTCTTGCCGAGAGATGCTAGTTTTTAGTACTAAAGTAAACCAATTCAAAACTTTTGTACCAAAAGGATTATTCTTGTCGCAAAAAGCTTCATACAAGAATTTTTCATTTCTCTAATATATAAATCTAGATATCATTTTACCACTTGCGGGAAAGACTTATTATTGTATAGTAATGACTACAATTTGGTTTGGTTACACTTAATGAGTTTAAAATATTAGTACATTGATTACAATTCATGTTTTTTACATTGTCTGCTTAATTAAAATTATCAAAATAGTCGAGAATTTTGATAAATAAAGGAATTTGAATGTTTCTAGGACAGATGGCATAGCTTAGCGGTGAAAGTTATAAATATGAAATTTTCTCGTATTTCAAGAGGATTATACGTGTCGGAAGATGCTAGCCCTCAATTATTTAACAGTCAAAAACACTGAGAGAAGAGAATTGTTTTTTAGACAAAAAGATTTGTTCTGGTTCAAAATTAAATTCTTATCAACCGACTTCAAAAGGAGGAGGTTCTATACTGGATATCTATGTTTCTCTTTTATATCTGTACAAAATGGTCCCATAAGGGCTTAATCGGTACTGAGTCCGTACTGTGCCTGTACTGGCCTAGTACTGTGCCAGTACTGGCCTAGTACAAGCAACCGATTTTGACCGATTTCCAAATTTCTTGTTGATTTTGATAGCTGATCACTTCAAGATGGTTCTGTAAGAGCTTTGACCGGCACTGGGTCAGTACAAGCCCAGTACAAGCAAAAATAAGAACACTAAAAAGAATTAAATGAAATTAAGAAAAAATTATAAATAGAACCGACTTCAAAAAAACGCTCTAAAAAGTAAAAAATAATAGTTAATGTAATAAAGAGATTTATGAAAATAATAGGCTTACGATAAAATGTTGATTATCTTCATTTAATAAAAAGTCAACAATTTGGTCATTTGAATACAAAATATAACTACTTGAAGTCGGCGTCAGAAAATATATATATTATATTTTGGATTCAATTGAACAAATTGTTAACTTCATTGGTGAAGATAATAAATATTTTATCGTAAGCCTATTATTTTCTTAACCTCTTTATTACAGTAACTATTATTTTTTACTTTTTAGAGCGCTTTTTTCTAAGTCAGTTCTATTTTTTTAAATTTTTATTGAGACAAAAGAAAAATCTTTTTGAATAAAAAAATGGGTTATTGAATCAAAAATATTCTTGTTGAGTCTAAACGAATTTCAATTTGAATGAAAATGATTTGGTCTCTGTGCGTGTGCGTGTGCGTGCGTGGGTGCGAGTGTTTGTGTATGAGTGTGTGTGTAAGTGTGTAAGTGTGTGCGCGTGTGCATGTGCGTATGTGTGTGCGTATGTGTGCGTGGGTGTATGTGCGTGGGTGTATGTGTGTGTATGTGGGTGTGCGTGCCCGTGTGCGCGTATGTGTGTCTGTGGGTATGTTCGCGCGCGCGCGTGTGTGTGTGGGTGTATGCGTGTGTGTGAGCGAATGTGTGACCTTTGACTTACCAGACCGTTACCTTAACCACTAATCTAACAAGTCTAGTTTATAAAACAACTGAATTGTATAAGGAATACCGTTAGTCACTTATATATAATTATATATAGTTATATATTAGTACATTGTGTAAGAACTGCGGTATAGTTGCCAAAAGCGCACGCGGGCGCGTTGGTTGGCGACATGACGCCCAAGTGTCGCTATTAGAAAATAACCTCACTTGTTTCCCTGGTAGAAATCTAAGCTGGTTTCTAGCCAGATATTAGCTAGATTTTCTAAATCTGCTGTAATTCTGGTTAAGGAATTAGCTAGAGATCAGTTAAAAACGACATGCTTTTTAGCTAATTTTTAGCTAGATTCTGCTTAATATACTAGTTAACCCTTTGCGGGGCGAATTTAATCTAAAATGTTGAAGTTTTTTCATCTTAAATTGATTTTAACTAATTATATAAATAAATATTTGTAAATTTAAGCTCAGGATTTTATTCCTTAGGTATCTAGGAATATATAGAAAAATATTTGAGCGATATTGAGCTCGAACTGTCTAAGTTATGCACAAAAAACTGAACAAAAATAGGGTCCCACTATAGTGGTACCCGCCCCGCAAAGGGTTAATATAAAATTGATAAAATAAGTAATTTATGTATTAATTAATAATGGAAATAATAAGTTTTATAAAAATCGAAATAATACGTACTTCTAACCATGCTAAATTAAAGTTAAAATTGTACTTTAAATGTCTAGTAGTAATGGAGGTTAGGTTATTTGTTTACATAATGACGCGTGCTTTTAAAAAGTATTATTTACACAAATTATACCAAACCCTGAGTAAAATTGAAGTGTCTTTATTAAAGATAATGGAATATATGTAGTCATATATTTATTGGTATTTTAAAAACAACAATAAAAACAGAATAATCTAAGTTTTGACAAAATTTGGAAAATTGGTAAACAAATATTTGTAGTTTTACAATGAACTTTTATTACAAAATTTTATTTTCGATATCAATCACAAAATTTTTGTTGTCTAAGTTATGATTGACTAATTTTCGGAAAGTAAATTACTAGTTATCAAATACTTTTAGTATTGCATACGCATATTTTTATAATCTCATAAGTTGTTATTTGTTGATATAAATATTTATTTTGTCGGCATACTATATTGAACATTCAATAAAGTATAATAATGTATATTTTTAAAAACTAATAACTTTTCAAAACAAAATATAAATAGGTTAGATTTGCAAACAAAATACGTTCTTGCTTAAAGCATAGTCTTAATCAGATTCTAGACAGATATTAGCTATAATTTGACTTATCGATAGCTTATTAATCTGGCTAATAATTAACAGGTTAACCAGCCATTCTAGCTAACTTTCTACCAGGGTTCACACACTATTTTTTATCATGAGTGCGTAGAAAATGCTGGAGCGTGTATTATTTTCATTACATAACGCTTTAGCGTGTGTTATTTTCATAACGCACGCTGTTGAGTGTGTTATAGGAAATAACGCTCGTAGTGCATAATTGGCCATTTAGCATACGCAAAACCCTTACGCAATATGGCATTTTTTAGTACGGATGATAACAAATTATATATAACTTTTCCCATGGATTGAAAACGAGCTACACTTAGTTAAAAATAAGTATTTTTTTCCTCGGGTAGCATCCTCTTTTTAATTCCGTTCGAAAAATTGAGATTGCAAATTTTGTCACAGACAGGAGATATATTTTGAATAAAGTTTTGGAAGACACCGTACTCAAAAACACTTGACCATTCTAGATTAATTAATTAGACCGTTTATCAGTTTTCTTGAAAAATGTACCTATCCATACATAATTCTTAATCAACAAGCTCATGATACCCGATATACAAAGAACAATAACACTATCATTGACTACTACAGGATTAGAACCCTCGATTACCCGGCTCGACTTACGCTTGGCTTGAGCGTTTCGCCTCAAATCGTCTCTACGGTAACATTTTACCAATGAAACGAAATCAAAGCCAGCTCGATTAAACTCCGCACCCTAACGGATTCCAGGCTGTACACACACGGTAAGGGGCGATTTAAAACGCTAATAATGCGCAGGAGGGCGCGCGGCAGCGCACGACAGGCTCATGAGAATTTACGTCCCGCGCCATAACGCAGTTCGTTCCACTTCGGTCCTAAATCAAAGACGGCAGGGGTGTATACGGCGCGCGTGAGATATAGAGAGAGAATGTGTGCGCAGTGTAGGGGGGAGGTGGGTCGTGGGCTTCTATGCGGTGCGGTGCCGCGAGACAATGTTGTTGGTGAGTTTAAACTGCTTTGGATAAGTACGAAATTACGTTGATGTTTTATTTGAATTTCGGAAGTTTGTGGCCGATGTTCGAAAAAGTTGTTGAATATTGTGTTCGGATACTTCAAACGTGTGAAATTCTATATTTGCGTTTAAGGTCAAGTTCTAATGGTTTTGTTTAAATCTTTAGTTTTTGTTTTGGAGGGGTTCGGTCAGAGATGAGTCAGATTTAACGAGTATTGTATACAGGTACATACAATTAAATTGCATAGAAATTTTCGAGAAATTCAAAGTCACTACTCACTAGTACTAGACGATGGCTTGTGTAAGTGTATAATGAAGTAACTTACAGTTAGATATAAAGTCTTAGTTAAAATGAAAATCGATCATTTTATGCTAATACACTTTCGTTTCATCTATCTTATTTTTATAAATTAAAACAATTTTAGCTTATTGCGATTTAAATTCGAACGGATTATTAATAAAACCATTTCACGCGATAACGGTACCAAATGCACATAGAGAAGAAACTTGTATACTATGACTAATTTGCACGCGCCGGAGATCCGAGCCCGACTTATGGTTAGAAATAATAGTGCGTATATGTTCCGTTTACATTTGTTACGGTAACACTTTAATGCTCGCTTTGATGGTTGATATAGGGAGATTTCTCATGCTTTGTTCTCTAGTTTACTCAATCTGAATTTGCATGCTGCATGTCGTTAGGGATGCTTTAATATTTTCGTAGAGAATAGTTGTAACATATAATGGCATATGTATCGTAAGAGGAAGCCGTATCTATTGCCCTTGTCTAATCACATTTTTGCTAATTACTCAAATAGTAGTTTGTTAATTGAAAAACTAAGAGTTGTCCCCAATACTTCTTAAAATAAGGAATATTTTGAGACCTTAAAGAGTACCTAACATTATTTACTTTCGGAGAATAGTTCGAAATGGAAAACCTAACCTCAATTTTCGCATTTCGAAGTATTCTCGGCTTCCCCTTACTGCGATCAATATAATACTTCGTTATATTAGGAAATACATTGCATACGTGTATGATATGCCTGTCAAGATATTTAAAGTTCAACAACACTTGATTAAAAAGGTCGTTTAAAACCATAGTGGAATAACTGCATTTTAAACATTTTGCAAACGTTCATGATTATTTTAATATTTAGGATACGTCGAATTACAGTTTGGCTGCTTTAATAAAATATTATAATATACGATTCTATTACACTATTCAAATTATTTATACAAATACTTTTTGATATGTCTTAAATGTTAAAATAATTTTTAAGGTTTGCAAAACTTTCAAAATGGATTATTTTTCGTAACGCTTTTGAACTGTGAAATTCCCTGGTAGAAACAAGTTTTATTTAAAGAAATTGTTATTACTTTTACAGGAATTTTCTCTACACCAATACTAATTACAGTTACATGATAAAACTGCAGTAAATTTCAACTCTTTTTAATAATTATTAGATATCAAGGATAAGCAATCAGAATCTAAAAATCTAAGCCAACAAAGATCTAAGCCAATATCTTCCAAAGCACCGTCGTCCCCTTCCTCACACCTGCATGCACCTCAAGACATATTTCATACAAACACCACACTTGCGACCCGGCACACATCCCCGCGCGAGCACCGCCTTAATTAAACGAAGAAGCCTCGGCGGTATACAATTCCCGGCGCTTGAAACGCAATAGCGCGCGCAGGAAAGGCGAAAAGGCGTGCGCTCGGCACACACCACACACGTACACATATACCATGTACGCGCGAGCATCTCGTTTCGCGCGCGCGCAAATTCAAAGCGGCAATTGGCGCAATGAGTGAGACTACGGCGGCGGTGCTTGAACGGGCTAACTTTGTAACGCGCCCGGGCTAACTTTGTTCCGTAATCTTCTCTACCCCTGTGTATATCCTATAGCTCATACTGCTCATAGCTTCTTCCCGCGGTCGCGCGTCAGCGCTCAGCAGAGCAGTACAGCGCCTTGAGCCATTTTCGCGGTATTCTACCTGGCTAGAGTGTTGTAGTGTGTGTGTTGATGTGTGCAAGTCTGTGTGCGTGGGTGTATGGTTAAAGAGACAATGACGCGGTGACAAATTCGAAAACGGGTGAATTGTTCGTAGAATTGCTAACCTATACTTAGATTAGCTAATAAATAAATAAACTTGAATTACCAAAACTTAGGCAATATTGGTCCATAACAAAAGAAAATGATTTATTTTTGTTGCATTAGGAGGTTTTTTTCGTTTGTTCGTTGTTTGTGCTAGATACACTTGTCACCAAATTTTGTTTATTTAATTTTCAATATTTATAGTAAATATCTCTCTGGAACATTGGTATTTTAATCGGAAACAACGCTCCCGAGAGATATTTTTTCCAAATTGCAAGTTAAGGGGTAGTATTTGAAAAAACCGATCTTTTTATACATTAATTTTTATTTACAAGTTATAATTAACTTAAAAATAAAGTTTTAGTTATGAATAAAGTCATAAAAACCGCTGCTAACTGTTTTAGCAATCTGCTTTCTCAAAGTGATTGGATGCATAATTATTTATTGAATATTTACTCTGAAAAGGTTATTTTATGAATATATAAAAAATTTACGTTGTAAACTTATAAAAAAAATAAAAAAAATTGAACCGACTTTTAAAAATTCTCTAAAAAGAATAAAATAAACCTTTTCGAAGTCTGACTTTAGAGGCATTATTAGTATATGTATTTAGACCCAATGCAGTATATGTTATAAATAATATCCATAAGATAGATACTATAAGTTAGTTTGAAATTCGGCACTGACTTCGAAAAGGTTTATATCGATTATTATTTTATTCTTTTTAGAGAGTTTTTCGATGTCGGTTCGTTTGTTTTTTAATTTTTTATTTTATACTTTTTAGTTGTCGGCGGACGAACATAACAAAACGCCAGTACTGATGTAGTACTGTCTCGAAACTGGCTCAGTGATGCAATGGGACCACTATGGAATCATCCTCTATCATTCAAAAAAAGTTTATCCACACATGATAAATAGATCCTGAGATTTTAAGCTTTAAAATTGGCAAGATTTTTAAGTAGTCGAGTAAATACAGTTCGTGGGCGATTATCGCGCCGCCAAAGTCGCCCGCCATACCGCTGCCCGTATATGCCTCGTTTCCGTGCGCTCAAGCGGTATTGGGAAAGAAAACTTCCACCGCGCCAACGGTGAACTAGTGAAACCCTATGCTCATAGCAGCCATGTTGCTTATTTTAACATAGCAAACTATATATATATATATATATGAATAAATAAATATATAAATATATATGTTTAAACTTCCAATAGTTATGTAACAATTGTGTAATGATTTAAAGGTGAAAAAGACTTTTTCAGACTCGAATAGCAATTTCAGAAATCGTGTTATTATTATTATTATTATTATTATTATTATTATACAGGCCAAGTAGTAATGATAAGCAGCAACAGTGCATGCAGGGCAACAGCTATTACATAGTATTTATGTCGGCTGTAGACGTGTGTGTATCATCGTCATTGCCATGATAACCACTTGTTGGGACTAGCTATCCGCAGCTGTGTATTTCTTAGCATTGTTGACACAGTTACACCATCTTTCTCTATTGTTTGCGAGTTGCATCCAATTCTCCTCATAACATCCTATTTCTCGTAGGTCAATTTTGATATTGTTCTCCCACCTTCGTCTCGGTCTGCCTGGAAGTTTTGCGGATGTAGGCTTCCCTACAAGCACTCCAAGTGCTGCTCTTTCATTTCCCATCCTAGAGACTTAATCACTCTGGTAATGTTTGGCTTTCCGCATAGCTCGAGTATTTCTTGATTATGTAAAATTCTCCATTCTCTAGTAATCTCATCTATTTTGCCCCCGAATATCATTCTAAGGACTCTATTCTCAAACACTCTAAATCTATTTTCTTCCCGTTTGGTTAACGCCCACGTTTCGCATCCGTGTAGAGGTACTGATATTATGATTTTTCTATATATTTCTAATTTAGTCTTCGGCAATAGTAATCGTGATTTTAGTAAGTTATTTACCCAATATAGACATGCATTTCCCGAATGCAGCCACTTCTTGATTTCTTTATGAGTTTCATTTTTGTGGTCTATTATCGTGGCAAGATATTTAACTCGTCTACTTTTTTGAAAGATTTGTTATACAATACAAAAAAATAAGATTTATATTCCAGATACGTTCATACATTAACCAAATATAATGTATAAGTATATAATATATAACAGGCAGTGTCTCATCAATTTAATATAAAAACAATGCACCATTTTTAACCGACTTCGAAAAAGGAGGAGGTTCTGAATTCGATGTGTATATATATATTTTTTTTCTTTTTTTATGTTTGTCCGCCGATTATTCCGAAACTACTGAACCGATTTGGATAAACTTTGTTTTGAATGAAAGAGGATGATCCCATGGTATTCCCATTACAATACTGAGCCAGTTTCGAGCCAGTACTAGGTCAGTACTGGCGTTTTGTTATGATCGCCCGCCGATTATTCCGAGCTTACTGAACCGATTTGGATAAACTTTTGGATTTGGATAAATAAACTAAAATTTGGCCGGCACAACTAAAAAGTATGATAATTTAATGAAGAATCCACATATAAAAACAATCAGAGAATTTTTAAGACATACATCAGGACTCAATCTCACACGTTACCAAAAGAATTACTACAAAACACTAAACTTTAAACACCGTTTACGTAATTTTCGATTGAACTCACCTTTCTCTTCCTGCACGTTTCACGAGTTCGTATGAATTCCACTGCCGCAATCAGTCAAACCCCAGCTTCTTTTAAGCCAAGCTCCATTTTATCCTGCTAAAGACGTCAGTGGCAGATAAAACGAAGGGTTCTAACGACGCGCGGCGATAAGCCATTATATGGAGGAGCAGAGCCTCGGGACAAACGCGAGTGTAGGTCTCGGTCAAGATGCGCGCACGATATCTGGGTTTGCGGGTCGTTCGCTCATTTGATGTATACCTGTATAGATGCCCGAATATAAGCTCGATCCATTGGCTCTTGAAGGCACGCCAGGAAGTCGGTCGATGTACATCGTTGATGAATTAATGTGTGTATTATATTTGACTGAAGAAATGATACGGTGATTAATTGGCGATTAAGAATATCACCCATTAAGATATCTAGGTAGCTATTTAGTCGGATTTATGATTTTCAAATATAGTTCAACTTCATTTGTTCACACTTTCTAATATTATAATACAAATAATATGTTTATCAGTCATTTTGTGTATGAAATCATCTAAAATTAATATTCAGCATAATGTCTGATAAATACGTTTCGGTCGTCGACCGATCAGTCATCTAAGCGGTTTAATGTAACTATATTAAATCCATCAAGCGCACATGGCTCAACAAAATCGACCAATTTTATGCAGGTTATTATACTAAATAAAAAGACAAAATAATGGTAAATCACTGAAGCTTGATTATAGTAAAAATGGTCATGCGTATTTTACGGTGGTAATTGGAAGACTATAAAAAGTCTAATATCTTTTATAAGTTGAGCAGTGTCATGATCATAATCAATTGTATTAAGAATCCGTTGCTAACTGCTTTAACAGAATGCGTTCTTAAAGAGTTAATTCTCAATCTTTTTATTGATAACTTGCATTGAAAAACTGGTTTT
This sequence comes from Gastracanthus pulcherrimus, assembly GCA_949152435.1. Lineage (NCBI taxonomy): Eukaryota > Metazoa > Arthropoda > Insecta > Hymenoptera > Pteromalidae > Gastracanthus > Gastracanthus pulcherrimus. The sequence goes on along the minus strand of OX424575.1, from coordinate 153,861,143 downwards.
ACTGAATGGAAATCCAAGAGGTGCGATTGCTTCGTTTTTATCTCATCTATGGAATGATCTTACTTCGTAGTACTGCGAGGCTTCTAAAATGTGTCAAAAGAAAATTAAATTTCGAAGCGGCAAAAATTTAGCAGGTTGAGGACTTTGAAAACAAAGCTATTTTATTAGCTCAGAAGTTAACAAAGCTTTAGCCGCTTCGAGCAAAATGATTGATGATGAACGAATGCCGAAGAAATAAATAATTATTACAATCATAATTGTTGTTTTATTTTAGAAATTAGACTTAGGCTAATTACATAAGGTTTATAGATCAGTAGACTATTATTTTTATTTCTGAGAATATGCGTTTATAAGTGGAGGAAACAGTCCTAAACTTTTCGCGCTTAAAATAGGTATTACTATCAATAACTAAATCAGCCAAATTATAATGCGATATATTATAAATTTTAAAATGTTTATGAATGTTTGAATAATCTATGAGTTATGATGACCAAATAATTGAATAATATACACATGGGCAGGCATGCATATATATACATATGTATATATATTCATACATACATTTATATATTTATTTGTTTTAACAGGTTCGCGTCGACTAATGTATAAGCCGATTTTCGCAATCTTTTTCAAAATTTATTTAAATTTCGAACATTTAATAGAAACACAAAATTTCTGCATCATTTTACGATTGCAAAGAATAACAAAATCGGTTACATAAATAGTTTTATTAATTTTTACCTTTTACAATGACACGAAAAGTAATGAAATTTGCGATAATTCGTGAGTCATTTCTGACTCATACCGGCGCGAACCTGTAGAATCGTTATATTCTGATTCAGAAACTTTGAAATCCTTAAAATTTATCAAAATTTTGTGTTCCAAAATCATATATAGGTATACTCTTAATGAAAAATATTCCTTTTAACAGACATTTTTTTGCCCGTGAACTAAGTTCGTTATCTCAATAGAAGTATGAAACATCTTATAGAACTATCCAAATTTCCAACTATCTCAATTTTTATTCCAATGCAATGTTTGAAATATTTATTGCAAAACTATTCTAACTGCTATAGCAGAATAATTTCTCAAAAAGGTTTTACTTCACAATATTTGTAATAAAAAATAAAAAAATCTTCTTGTGAAAAAGCAAATAAAGTTAAAATTTAAAATCAAAAATGTAATAATTATGTACTGCAGTTAAATTGCAATCGTCAATGTGTAAATATGTTATAAAATCAAGGTAGATATAAAGTTTTATTTTACAGGAGTTCTCTATTATTAAATTCTGAGACCTTAATAACAATCAGTTTGACTCTCGATTGAAGGAAGTCGATTACTGTCAAGCTACCATGGCTATCTGCAATCAGTATCACGTAATCTTTATCATTATTATGACAATGCTTGCAATTCTCAATTAACAGAATCTCATCAAATATTTAATATCCTCAAAAGCGCCAACAACCAATGGAATTAAATAACTCATTCCATCATAATTTTTTAATCGTCCAAGGATACGCTTAAATTACTATCAACAAAGTCTTGCATTAGGTTGCACACTAGGGTGGTCCAAAATTCCCAAATTTATTAATTTTCTGAGTGTAATGATTAAAAATAGTAGGAAATATAGAAGAAATCATAATCCTATTGTCGTTTATTTATATTAAAAATTTAGCATCTATTTATTTAGACCTAAAGTTGCTAAAATTCGTTTTTTCAGATGGATGTAGCAACCACTAAATAATCTCGAAAACATTTTACAAAAACGAAATATGTTTATTTTTCTATTTTCTACTTTTTCCAGGGGTTTATTTAAAGAAAAATAATAGGGATATCTGCTTTTATTTGACTTTAACACATTTTAACACATTTTAGCAGATGCCAAAATGTGATAAAATGTGCTAAAATATTCTAAAGCCAAATAAAAGCACGTATTCCTTTATCATCTATTGTTTACGAGTTGCATCCAATTCACTTCGTAACATCAGTCTGGCAATGTTTGTCTTTCTGTAAAGCTCATGTAATTCTTGGTTATGTAAAATTCTCCATTCTTGAGTTATCTCGTCTATTTTACCCGTAAATATCTTTCGAAGAACTCTATTTTCAAACACCCTAAATCTATTTTCTTTCCGTTTGATTAACGCCCAATTTCCCATCCATATAGAAGTACTGGCATTATGATTCTTCTATATATTTCTAATTTAGTCTTTCGCAATAGTAGTCGTGATTTTAATTAGTTATTTACCAAATATAGGCATTCATTTCCCGAATGCAGTTTCTTCTTGATTTCTTTATGAGTTTAATTTTTGTGGTCTACTATCGTGCCAAGATATTTAAACTCGTCTGCTTTTTTGAAAGATTTGTCCGAGACTTTCAAGCCGGTATCAGCAATCTCAGGTCCTGCTCTGCTAGTCACCATATAATAGGTTTTATGTTCACGTACTTCTAGGCCTATTTCCTTAGATGTTTTTATTAATATATTTAAGTTTTTTATTATGGTTTCTCTGTTTTTTCCTACAATGTCTATGTCATTCGTGCTATGCTAACAATTGCGTTAGGGAGTCATTTATTACAATTCCCTCGTTACTTTCTTGTACCGCCCTGGCCACGTATTCTAAAACTAAGTTAAATAAGAGGGTTGATAGTGCATCTCTCTATTTTAGCCCGTTGCGAATAACAAATGGCTGTGATAGACTTTTACCTGACCTGACTGTACCCCGACTAATATCTAGGCACATTCTGATTAAATTGACTAACTGTTTTGGTACCCTTAGCAATACTAAGACGTGAAACATGTTACATCGTATTATTGAGTCATACGCTTTCTTAAATCAATGAATAATTAGTGTAACGTTCCACCGTATTGCCGTTTCTTTTCGAGAAGCTGTCTAACCGTGAGCATTTGGTCACATTAGAGAGATTTTTGTAATAGGTACAGATAAGAGAAATGCCTCTATAGTTATTACAGTTTGTTCTATCTCATTTTTCATGTATTGGGACTATGATTAGGTCTCTCCATTCTTTGGGTATTGTTTCTTTTTTCCATACGGTGCAAATAAGATTAGGAATTATTTTCTTAAGTGCCGCCCCCTACTTAAATAGTTCGGTCTGTAAATAGTCCACTCCTGGGGCTCTATTATTTTTTAACTTATTGATTGCCTTGCAGACTTCATGTAGGCTAGGATGCTCAATGTGTGGTTCAGCAGTGTGGATTTCGTTATTGTCTAAAGCGATTTGTTGTTCGCGTACGTTTAGGAGCTCGTCGAAATAGTTTTTTCACATACTTATTTAGTAACCCATTTATGTCGGTTATTAGGTTCCCATGTTCGTCTCTTAAGAAGTTCGTTTTACTTTGGGATCCTTTCCTTGTTAAGCTTATACCTGTATCAATTTCCCGAATATTATTTCTATTACTGTTTTCTTGTATTGCTGTGACTTTATTATTTTTCCACTTTCGTTTTTTATTCCAATAAATTCGTTTGGCTTGTTCCCTTATAATACGATAATGCGCGGCGGTGATTTCATTCGCGTTGTTAAGGCAAAGCATTCTTGCCTTTTGCCATTTTTTTATTCCGCTCTTCGCATTCCTCGCCAAATCACGGTTTTTGTTTGTTCATTTTCCGCTGACTTAACACCGTCCTAGCCGTTTGTGTTATAGAATTTTTTATATTTTCTCAGGTACTTTTGATGTTATATACCTTTTCTCCAGGTTGCCTACCCTATTGCTATCTGATACCTCTAGTTTGCGTGAAAACTCCTCCCTATATCTAGCTTTAATTAGCGGGTCATTTAACTTTTTGAGATTAAATTCCTCTGTTAGGCATGTTTTATTCTTATTTTTGTTTACCAGTAAACGAGCCCTAATCTTTGCTATAACTAGAAAATGATCTGAGTCGCAATCGACTCCACGGTACGTTCAGTCGTCAAGAATGCCAGTATGTCGTCTTTGTCAATTAAATCGTGGTCGGTTTGGTTAAGTGTGCGTCCACTGGAACTTCTCCAGATTACTTTGTGTCTATCTAAGTGGATGAAACATGTGCTTTTGACTATAAGATTCTTAGGTCAATGAACATCAATAAATACGTATTTTTACCATCCACTTTTGAAGGTCAAGAACTCTATGCGATCATTAGTGAATTCGAAATTAATTTCCGCGTGCATTAGTCTATTATTTACTAAGAAACCCGTCCCTATATGCTCGTCTTTTTTCAATCCACTATAGAAAATTGTGTATTTGTTAATATAATCTACCTTCGGGTCTTCAGATCGTTTGACCTTGTGATGGTGCAGCAATATTGTTTTAGCGTAGATAACAAGAATATTCTCTATAAAGAAGACCGTATAGGACATTATAAATAATACAGAAAAATTTGTTTATTTGGTAATGTGAATTATTAAAGGTTTGCTTTATCATTTAGTTTATATACTATTAATGAAAGTTAATTCCAGTACATAAATAGAATATTTAATTTCGATAATACATAATTAAATAGATTTACATTTAGTAATGCGTTAAGCAAAATTGTATAATAGCAAAAATTACTATTTTTATTCATGCTTTAGAAACATATTATTGTTTTTTTATTATAATTATCATTTATCAGTCATTTTTGTCATATTAATAGTAACGATTCCAAAATAAATTAATATAAGTTAAATAATTTTATTTCTGAAATTAATATATTTTTTAACTTTTTTACATGTACGTCTTCGTAACTAGTAGGTTTATCTTAGTGACTATTGCCGTGGGACGTCTATGATCCTTGATTGACAATTTCATGCACTTACCTAGATCGCAATAGGAGTCATATGAATAATTGTTTTATTTGTAGCGTGCAATTGAGTTCAGCTCTGAAATACATATATTAAAAGTGTGGTATATTTATGTTTTCGATAATTGAAATTGATTACATATAACTAATCGAGACCCATATCACGTAATCTGCGTTAATATACGCAGCACGAATAAATGTAGTCATGCGCTTTAAAACTCACTCTCACGTAAATTACGAGATAGCGAAGTAGGCTTTGATCACTAAATGATTCCTAAAATAAGTGATAAAAATTAGCAAATGTGTAAATTATTGTTAATTTTTTACACTCACATATTGTTGTATAAATGCAACAGAGAGAGATATACTGTACTAGTCTTCAACGTTTTATGTAATTATTTTGTATTTATTCTACGAAATATTATAATTCAATCCACTGATTGTTGATGTAACCGAACTCTTGATTGATAGAATAATGTACTGACTTGTAAGTAAGAGAATAGACTACTATAAATTAATAATTTTCTGACGCATAATCTTGACTATCAAATCTGTAGTATAGTTTGTCTGTTAAATACTAATATACATGCACCTGCAAGGGGCCTGCGGCGGCTCAGTCGGTAGAGTGTCGGATTCCCACGCCGGTGACCCGGGTTCGAATCCTAGTCTCTGCCGATTGATACAAGCACCACTGTAAAAATTACATGTGCTTTGTTTACAAACACACCGCAGACCCCCGTCGTCGATTAGCACCACATGGGAGTACAAACATGGCGACGTTAAAAAAAAAAAAAAAAAAAACATGCACCTTCGGTTGAACTAATTTAAGGTTCGGTGCCCGTTCATCATAATGCCTGACCATTCGCATGGCACACGTCGACACCTTTCTCCTTCTCCAACATACAATTCCGGAAACACAACTCCGTATTTCAGTTATCCCAGTGTACTTGATTAGTTGCGATTTATGCCTAAACTGTACAATTTTCAAATTATTAATGACCCCGGTGTTCACTTTTTGCGTTATTTTTAGTCACCGATCTATTTCGACCTCAGCAGCAAATTAACTTTCAACATGGAGAACCTATTAGACCGCCGACAAGATGCAGGCAAGCCATAAATATGAAAATCAATTCTATAACTCAACCCTTCATTATTTTTCTGGGTTTTCGAAACGAGTTTAGAGCTCGATATTTATTAAAGCTTGTTCGTTAAATGTTTTAGTGCATTCTTTTAGGTGTTTAAGCTAATTTATAAGCATTTCTTTTAGTATGAATTATAATGAAATTCTACGGCAATAAAATTATTAGAATTTCTGAGGAACATTTGTCTTATTCTATGGCACAAAATATACATTTTTGTATTCGGTTAAAAATACGGTAATTATGTTATCGATATTTTACGATTGGTACGTGCTCTATGAATCATTAAATTTATATTATTTACGGCTTTAACTTATGAACGATTATTTTAGATATAATATAAGAGCATGCTCATCCATTATTTTGTAAAAATTTAGAAGCAATAGTTTTTTGCAATAGTAAAAAAAACGAAAATATGATTTTGAAAATAACAGTACTATTCGTATTGGTACGTATGTATGACGTTTACGCTTGGGGGATTGGTTTACAGTTCGGTTTACACCATGGTCTAGCTGGACATCAAGGACTTCCTGAACATCATGGACTACGTAGATTTCATTTTCATCATTTAAAGTATAATTATAATCATCATGAATCTCATGAAAATCATAATCATGGTTCACTTCCTGAGCATAACAATCATGGTAAGAAGAACTTCAATATAGAAATTAATTTTAAGGACATGTGAAACACCGACTCGATTTCTACCTTACTGATTTTTATATAGTCGCATATTGACAAAAACATTGTTCTACTACAGTTAATAATGAAATCTTTTGAAAGTTTAATTGAAAACTTATGTACGCATACGAAGGACATAGAAAAAACTTCTTCCAAAAGATCTATTTATTACAGAGAAAAGTTTATTTAAAAGTGTAAAGATAGTAAGGTAGTTTATGATATGTTATGTGTCATTATTTAAAATATTACGCATTAAGTTATATGTGTCAATAAATATTTTATTTAACAATATTCAGACAAATATTATTTCCATGAAAGACCTAAACTGAGTACACAGACCGAGGAACCCAAGAAAGAACCGACAACTGTTTTAACAGAAGCGCCGAAAGAAAAAGAAGAGAAAACTACTACACCCTTAATTGATATACGGTTTGGTATTTAGGAAATTACAACGGAATATTTAGCCAAAAGTGAAGAGCTATATTAATTATAATTGTAAGCCAAACTATGTCTCATCTGTTTTACTACAGTATCTGTAGTACAAAGTTGTATACTCGCTACGTAAAAAATATAAGTAAATTTGTATATTCAAATTTTGAGTAATCTCCACAAATATATAAATGTAAACATTTATTTGTTAATTAGTTTGTTAATTACGCAATCACGTAAGAATTACTACGCATATCTTAATAAACCTTTAACAATTATTTTCGTTTGAATACAGAGCAAAATTTAGGCCTCAAAAGAACTGTAAATAATTATTTGGTTTTTCAGTATATTTGAAAATGCATTATCTGATAATTAACTTTTGCTTCCTCAGAGAGGAAGCTTTGTGATGGTAAAAAGATAGTTTGACTAAAATCATTATAGAAACATGTTTTGAAACATTAGGAATAAAAATACACTATTTTTAGAAAATGTATGTATAGATGTGTGTATGTGTATGTGTATATCTGTGTGTGTGTGTGTGTATGTGTGTGTATCTGTGTGTGTACGTGTGTGTATGCGTGTATGTGTATGGGCGTGTGTATGTGTATGTGTGTGTATGCGTGCGTAAAATATTAATATTGCGTTCTTTATGTCACCTTGAATCATAAGAGGATCAAAGTTCCTTTAATAAATAAAGTATTGAAAATTTTATTTATTCTGACGTGAAGGATCAAGGTTTTGAGGTTTTGTAACGGTAAAATTTAAGATATTATTGTGTTTTATAGCACAAAAATTTTCAGAATGATTGCTTTTAAACATAAAAAGTTTTTCGGACCCGCAAAAAAAGTCTTTTTTTGGGTTTAACCCAGATCTGCCCCCTTAACAGTCTTAGGGTCATAAATTTCACGGCCGCAAAAGATCTTATAGTCAAGACCACGTGCTTCAAGCACAAGGATATACACAAGGCAACGTGGACATCGCCGGACGGGGCCACGCACAATCAAATCGATCATTTTCTGATTGATAAGAGGCGCCACACCAATGTACTCGACGTAAGGACCTATAGGGAGGCGGATTGCGACTCGGATCATTATCTAGTAGTGGCCAAATTAAGAGCCAGATTAGTAGCCGGTCAAAATAGTAAGCGAGCGAACAAAGTAGAAACCTTTGATATTGGAAAACTACGAAGCGGGGTAGAGCGAATCAAGTAGAAGTTAGCAACCGATTTTAGGTGCTCGAGGAAACGGATGCACAGACGGGAGGAGATGACGATCCTAACAGGTTATGGAGTGCTATCGAAAAAACTATAAAAGGGACCGCGAACAAAGTACTGGGTAAGAAAAAAAGGCCGAGGAGCAAACCATGGTTTGACGAAGAGGGCGAACTCTGGTTTGAAAGGCGCAAGAAGACTAAACTAGATAGCGTACACAATGAAAGCGGTAGGGCCGTAGAAGAATACCATGAAATAAGAAAGCAAGTGGGTGTGATTTACAGAAACAAGAAGCGCGAGTATCAGAAAAATGAAATTAGAAAAATAGAAACTAATAGGAAGGAAAATAATCCGCGCGAGATGTACAAAGGAATAAACGCTATTAGGAAGGGTTTTCAGAGTAGATCGCAGTTAATGAAAGATAAGGATGGGAACCTCGTGACAAGTGAAAATGAACTATTGAAATTATGGAAAGACTATTTCGATAAGTTATTAAACGCGCATGAAAACTCCGAGGAAATGGGAGACGAAATCCACACTGCTGAACTCCATATGGACGAACCGACCTACAAAGAAGTAGAGGCCGCGATCAAAAAGCTAAAAAAAAAATAAGGTCGCAGGAAACGATTCTATACCAGCTGAATTACTTAAGTATGGGAGCACCGCGCTTACATCTAAAATTTTTGATCTAGTGTGTGCTATTTGGAGAAATGAAACAATACCAGAAAATTGGAAAGAATCCATCATCATACCGATCTTTAAAAAGGGAGATAAAACAGACTGCAATAACTACCGGGGAATCTCACTTTTAGCTACTTGCTACAAAGTTCTGTCAAACGTAATACAGGCCAGACTCACACCATTCGCGGAAGATATAATAGGAGATTATCAGTGTGGATTCCGGCGCAACAGGTCAACGAGCGATCAAATGTTTACCATAAGACAATTATTAGAGAAAAAGTGGGAATATTGCGAAACTATACACCAGCTATTTGTGGACTTTAAGAAAGCGTACGACTCTGTCAAACGAAGCAAAATGTATGAAATCCTAGTGCTCCTTGGCGTACCAAAAAAACTCGTAAAATTAATTCAAATATGTCTGAACGGAAGCACTGGAATGGTCCGAGTAGGCGGTAATGTATCCGCATCATTCATGATACGCGACGGTTTGAAGCAAGGTGACGGGCTTTCAACGGTACTCTTTAACTTGACGCTAGAGTATGTTGTTAGAAAAATGCAGGCGAGCGAGCTAGGCGCAACACTCAACGGAACAACGCAGATTTTAGGCTATGCGGATGACTTGGATATAGTGGGAGATAATGGTGAAACGGTGGCGAGAAACGCGGAAATTCTTATAAATGCGGCTAAAGACACTGGGTTAGAAGTGAGCGAATCGAAAACGAAATATATGATCATGGAGAAACTGGGCATTCGCGAAGGAGAGGGGGATCTCAGAGTCAGAAATTTCACTTTTGAAAAGGTTAGCGAATTCAGATATTTAGGTACAACTATAAATTATCGAAACGAAATTAAAGCCGAGATTAATAAGAGACTTCATTCGGGTAATGCCTGCTTCTACGCTGTGAATAGATTACTTAAGTCAAAGCTACTGTCGAAAAATGTCAAAATAAGGATATATAGGACTATAATAATGCCGGTAATGTTGTACGGATGTACAGATTTAGTGATTACGTTGCTAAACTGTAGACGTTTACGTCTAGTAGTGAGATTGTAAGATTACAAAATGCGGAAGAAAAGATTAGACTTTTCGTAGTAACTGTAACTGATTAAACGGATTTAAATAACGTAACAATAATGTTTAATATATATTTAACAAAGTAAACATGGATACAAGTAGATATAAGTTTAAATGAATACGTGTTAAATAAAAATTATTTATTCTTAACTTAGATTTTATTACCAATTTTTATACTAGAAAATTTAGAAGGTACATGTAGGTTTAAAAGAGCAAATAAAATAAACATGATGGCAGTGATTGTAATACCAATAACAGAAATGACTATACGATCTATTTTAAGTTTTTGTTAACGCGACTTTTGACCTTAGTTGCGGCATAAATCATCCTTATTTGATCATCGCTTTGTCGTAACCTTCGATTTCTACATAACAGTTTCGGAAGTCATTATTCGTATATCCATTAGGATTTTGTATGCTCTTTTTGTAATATTTTAACCATTTAAGAATCTGTTTAATAATTTATATGCCTTTTATCTATATTTTGTTTCACATTTCTGGATAAAATAATTGGTATTTTATTAACACAATCAAGATAACAAATGGTTCTTGGTTAAAATAAACGATGTTTTAATCCAAAGAAAGAATGTTAGAGGCAAAAACAAATCTTTCATAAATCATTCTTTTGTGTTATGTAAATGAAAATAAAATAAACATAGCATAGATGAATTTCAAGCGATGATCAAGAAACACTAAAAATTAAAAAAAAAAAGAAACTTATAATACGTAACACGTCCATACATAATACGTCCAATAATAATTCAAACGCGCGTGCAAGTGTGGATGCATCGTGCGCGAATGAGACAACAGATCAGGATCGCTACCGACCGCGAAAAAAACTAGATACTCCGACGTTTGGCACATCGCAGAACAGAATCGTCAAAGGAATATCGTTTATTAATGCTCATCGCTGCCATTGTCATCGCACATGAATGAACTCTTTGTGAAAGAAGAATACTTACTTTTTGTCGAGCGTGTATATTATTATAGATCGTAGTACTCGTCGTAGTATGGTTTCTTTAAAACTTTTTGTCTGTTTGGTCCGTCTTGCTCGATCTTCGTCGTCTGCTTCTATTGTGGAATAACGAGTTCGTAGCAAGCTATTACCTAGGTTGAACTAGGTAATAGTTACTAAACTGACCGGTCCAACTCGTCCACATTCCACCAGTACATACGTATTTAAAATTCTAAAAACGTATATATATGTTTATTGAATTGCAAAAAATATATTTTGGAGCATGCCGTACGGGATATGAAGCTTACCACAAAGATGAACATAATTCAAAGATTTGCGAAAATAATTTTAATATTAGAAACTTTATTTTTACTCCTTTATTTATCTTCTATTCCAATTTCGGATGAAAAATGTTTTTTTAAACCACAGAATATTTATTTTTCAATTTTCATAAATTCTTAAAATTTAAAATTACACTTCTATATTACAGGGCGAGCTTCTATCCAACAGGGAAAGACTCGCTGATTTGAATTAGCGGGTAATCACAGGACGAAGGAATACATGAAAAGATTCTATTTATGAGCCAAAATGATAAAATTTATTGGGCTCAGCGAGGGGAAAGCATTGCGGCATAAAACCCCTCTCGGTGTTAAATACAAACTGCGGATAAAGGAAAAATTAACGAGGTGTGGACTGTGTGTACTATGTGTGACAAGGAGGCTATATAGCGACTCCTGATAGTCTGCAACGGTTCTTGGAACCGTGGTGGAATGACGCTCGTCGGCGTTGCACCGCACGAGGTCGTGCGAGCTCTCCGGGAACTCGGTGTGTTCACAAAAGAAGAGAAAATAGGAAAGAAAAATGAGAAGACCACATCCTCGATTCCCGACGATTCGATTTGAATTGAAACGGAAGAAAAGTTGCCGCGAAAATGTCTGGCTCAAATGCGCAATGACGCGTGTACATCTAATGGCGTTCGAAACTAGACTGCCGGTCCGGGCGCGTTGCGTCTAAGTCCACGGCTCACGACCCCCCAATCTAAGTGCCCCTATCAACGACGTCGCGGTTTTTGGCTTCGCGGGACCTCGCGTCTCGCCGTTGGCTCGTCGCGCGCGCACGTGACGACAGATGTCGCCATGTATTCTACTTCTCAAGATTTCCGACGAAACAACTTCTTTAACATAAAGAACGGTAAAGTATATGTAAGATACATTAATTAAAAGGAAATTAAGTCATCTTTATGAATGTTTGCATTAAGTTGACATATATAGCGTATAAACTGACAGACATAATTTTTCAATTTATACAAATTTTAAAATTTCAAACTCGAATTTCTATTTCTAAGATACACCAAGCGAAAGGAAATTATGCCTATTTAACGAATATATACATATTTTTGACATATCAAGCTCATAAAATAATACTAACATTTTCTTTCATTTTTAAAAAGATTTTCTAACTCATAAGGTTTTTGAAATAAGCAATAAGTTTTGACAATTTGGGTTCAAAATTTAATCAGTTTCATGTTGGGTCATATTTGATATACCTATAAAATTTCAGCTGATATACGGTGGCCTTCAAAAGTTATGGTGACAACAAAATTTGGCATAGTGTGTTTTATGCACATATGAATTGCACACATATTAATTCTGCACAAATTAGCATTGGTCAAATATATCTATATATAATTTGATCAATGCTAAATTGTGTACAATTAAAATGTGCACGATTCTTATGTACATGACAAGCACTATGTCCAAAATTTGACCACGTACATCCATATATACACACACATACACACATACATACAGACATTTTTTAAAATCTATATCTTTCGATTTAGCTACCTCAAAGACATCGAAATCCATCGCAATATCAGATTTAAAAAATATCATCCTTGCAAAGCTTTCTCTTTGAGAAAGCAAAAATATTTTACAGGCTTTACGTGAGTATTTTTAAATTACTATCTTCTTTTAAATTCGCGCACTTTTTGGTAGTTGCACAGATTGTAGTGCCGTACTGCGTAAAGAAGACGCAACATAATCATACGTTCTTGAGAGTATTTACTTCCAAAGCAGTCAAGAAGAATAAGTGTTTTCAAGATCATAAAATATACTAAAAATAGATTACTGCAATATATTTATTCAATCAGATAACTCATCTTATTTTATCAATAGCTAATGTCATTTTTGAATGTGTTAATTTGTGATATTTTTTTTTAGTAAATCAGCATACTGTACCAAGGAAAAAGAAAGATCTCAGTTAACTACTCCTGAGGATAAAATAACTTTGAGTCAAAGGGATAACATCTAGAAAGATATTCAAATGTATTACTGGTATGTAAACTACTTTTACTTCTAAGCGTATGATTTTTCTATTTGATACTGAAGTAACATTAATTTCTTTCAGGTTACAATTGGTATGCTCTGTATGATTGAGATGATGAAATCATGTCTTGTATTTGAGAACAGATGCTGAAGTGTAACTTTAAATATAATTTTCTTATAACTATGTTTTCAGAGCTTGCGCGTAACTTGCGCACTGAACCGGTGCATGGTTTTTGATGATCTAGGTCTTTAAAGGTTCCTTTGGAATGTTATGTAGAACTAAAGCTATTTAGGAACCTCTAAGAATTGATTATCGTGCGAGTATTCTACTCTAAGTGTGAAAATATGACAATTTTAATAATAATGAAAATTATTTTGGCTTTCAGGTCTTCAAAAAATTTAAATAAATTAAAATTAGTTTCTCTAACTAGCTTCAGTCCAAAATGACATACAAGAGGAACAATTTAAGATTAGCATGACCAAAATTCATGTATTGCTTGAGTCTGTAGGTTACGTGCAAGCAAAAAATGTTCATAGACGCATATCTTTCCCTGTAAGGAGGGGGGGGGGGGGGGAAGGGTCTATATTATACTTATATTCTAATTATTTTCCTATTATTTTTACAGATGGAAATCGCCAAAAAAGTGCTATAGGTATTCTACCCATTTAAATAAGAAAAGTTGTTCCTCATATTTGCTGGTAACAGGGGGTTTAACATCACGTTAAAACAAGCAAAAAAACATGAATTTTACTTTGTACTGAAAAAGCCGCTGCCAATTCATTAGCACTTAATTTCCTTAAACTTTATAAATTGTTTCAATATGAAATTATTTATTCTATTTAATAGATATATAGATAGATATATATATATATATATATATATATATATATATATATATAAGATTTATTTTGTACATGTCAAAATATATTGAGCAATATACATACAATTTTGATACATGAGATTATTCATATCACATCCATATTACGATTTGTCGCGGTATTTCATCATCTTAGTTAAAAATTGCCCAATTTGGTTAAAACTGTCGCGTCACGTTATAAGACTTAAAACTAATTTAATACTAGACGGTATAACACAGTTATATATTATTATTTAATACTATGGTGAAAAATAAAAATAACAAGTCTATTGTTTTTTAATATGTCGAGATACATGCATATATTTAAATGTTGTAATTCAAACGTATGCAAAAGTATAGAATAGATTATGAAACAATATTATTGATTAAAATATTTTTTAATATATATAATGCATACTATTTTTACAAATAACTTTAAGATAACATGATAATATATAACTAAGAAAATCTTAAAAATATTCAATAAGTATAATTATTCGAGTTCATTATTTACAATAGTTTATTCAAACTTATTTTAACTGTGAACCCAAATTTTAATACAAATAATTTTATTCCTTACAAATTGAATTGAAAACGAAAACATAAAAAATATATCGATTAACTAAAAAGTGCTCTACAGTCTTCTCTTATTTTGAAACTATTTAATATAATATTCTTTTTAGAAGTTATTGGAGTAAATGCATATATTTGTGATAAAAACAAGGATTTTTTAAAAAAGTTCTTTACGCACACCATTTAGACAAAATCTATTTTAAAAAATTTAAGAAAATTTTCAATTATAGATGGACAAAAATTGATATTTTGGACTCTGTTTAAACTGAATTTATGGCACGAAATAAATAAAAGATTTTTTGAACCTATAGTATAGAAAAATAAAATGATTAAAAAAATTTACAGAATAATCTTCTCCAGTGTCCTAATCATCTCAATTTTTTTCAAAAATTTCCCATCATATATTTCAGAAAAATCACCGTTCAAATAAAGAATGACGTTTCCGTGTATAACAAAAGAAATAAAACACCTTATCCAAAATTTTGGATGGTAAAAAATAGTTAATTTTATGCTTTTCAAATGAATTTCCGAAAAACTAAAAAGAAATATTTGTGTGCCTCCTTTACGTAAAAAAAACAAACAAAATGAGCCCTGAAACATTAAATTTTACCGTTGATTACTCGAGGTATCGATGCCCATATATATATATTATATACATACACACGTACACACGCACACAGACACATATACACATACACTCACACACAGTCATCCATACGGACATTTTCTAAAAATAGTGTATTTTGATTCCTTACGATTCAAAACACGTTTCTAACATGTTTTTAGTAAAATTTTTGTTTTACTATTACAAAGCTTCCTCTTGGAGGAAGCAATAAGAATTAAATTATTTAGATTGAGAAACATTTTTATTTTTTTAATTTAAAACAAATTTAATTTTGCCTTGAATTAAAAAATAAATTGAAACTTCTTAAACTTTGAGGAAAATAGAAAGGACTAGATTTAAAATACACGAAAAATAAGCGTCTTTCGATATCTATCTGTTACTACTGCCATGTATTAGTGAAAACGTTATATATCTAGCTTTTTAAACTTTTCTCAATCTTAGAAAATATAATGTTTTTAATTAAAGGTCTTGTTACATCCTTTAACTAACGGTAGGTATAGGCTTCATAAGTTTCACTAGTGAGCGGGAATTCCTTATACCTTAAGAATCCACCTTTGTTCTTTAAAATAAGAAATACTTTTTGCTGTATCTGTAACAGTCATAGTTTAGATCAAAACTTTAGTTTAAATTTGCAAAACTGAAAAAGTAACCGTATTACATTAAATGGCGACCTGTGGCGTGAGAAGTTAGGTATTTGAATTTACAAGCATGACGGCAAAGCTTTTGTTTAAGAGACCGTGATGCAGTTAAATGTGATTGTTTCATTGGCTTGCATGGGTGAGATATTTTTCTTAGCCCGAGGTTGAGAGAAACGTACTGGAAATTTCATTATAGAGCTCATGCTGATTAATTTAATTTGGATAATAATTGTGTTTGTTATTTCGGATGAAATATTTCCTTTACTTTAAGAAACCAGTTGTTTAGAACAGCAATTATGATATGCAACGTTTTTAATAAATATAACTAAGATATAAATATAGAGTTACAAATAGAACATTTTTTATTTATAAACTGATAGTAATTAAAAATTTCTAAAAAATAAATTAACTTAATGAGAAGTTCAGTAGTGCATAATAAAATGTTCATTAGAATAATTAATGAAATGTTTATTTTTAATTTTCACTAAACTTTTACACAAAGAAACATAATTAATGTTCAGAACATAATTAATATTTTCAAATAATTTAACTCCACAGTAAAACGTACACAATTAAATATTTCAATTAACGAAGACACTAATTATTTTCTATACATTCTTTTCTATAGTATTTATCTTATTTATCTTCTTTGAGCTTACATACAAAATATTGAAAAGTGAAAGAATACTGTAACCGCTAATAGCTTTTTCAAACAAACCTATTATCGTCGCACTTTGGCAATAACACTAAAACGACCCGTCATAATCCTAAACCCACAAAAAAGCTATCAAAAAAGAGAAAACTCGCAAAATAACAATTTTGCGCTCGTAACAGCAATACACTAACAATACCTTTGATATTTTCAGCGTTTTTGCATTTACGCGACAATCGCGTCACAGTTTTAACTCCCGTTGCAGCGCAAAGGTCTCATTCTCCCCACCCTCATCCCCTCCTCCTCTTTATGAATTTTTGCAGTTAATACGCCATTTTTGCGGGAGTTTGGTCGTTAAACGCAGTGTGGCTGCACTTATGCGCCGAGCGGGGGCCAAGACTTTTGCCTGCTTTGGCCTTTGCGCGCCTCTTGCAAAGTAGGTCATATGCTCGTTAATTCGCCAATGAGTGTTTTTTGTTTGCCGAGTTCGCGCGCGCGCTACACTTCAACGAGCGACAAGTTGTACAAGTTTTTATTGAGCTTCGCGCGCCCCTCGTGCGGACTTCTAAATTTACGACGCCCAGTGTCAAAGTGCACGGGCGAGCGACCATTTAGAAATTACGCCTCGATTTAAAATTACGATATTCCGGTCCTTATTGCGAGCGAAAGCGGGCGCACTTTTGTGTAAGATTTAATGCAACGACTGTGTTTTTGCATTTTCCGCAAGTCGCGACGTTACGAGCGTGAGGGGGAATATCTGCACGCGGTCATTATAAAATATATGTGCGGGCATGCGGGCGACGTGAGGCGCGCGAATTTTCGGTTTTGCATTTTAACGATTTTGGACGTTTTAACGCAATGTTTTAGTCGATCGCATGCGTTTTTTAACGCGGAGATTTGGGGCGGCGCGATAATGTTTTCGATGGAAAGTTCGTGTAAGCTGAAGTTGTGCTCGTCAATATAAATCAGACGTTCGAACAGCTTGGTTTGTTTCTATTCCATTGATATGAATAATATCGATCTGTTAATATGATAATATTTACATGTTTAACGTAGATTTCAGAACTTTTTCTTAATTCTGATCAATAAACTACATAGTATATGAATTTTGAAGTTTAGAAAATATAATAGATCGAAATCCATGTATTCAAATTATATCAGGTAAACAAATAAATATTATACAGTTTCTAAAATATTATTTAATGTTTATTGTACAACTGTACTTTCAACTAATTTTATTAAGTATTGTTAAGTATATATACCCGTATGCACAGAGATAAAATAATGTGAAGGAAATAAAGTAACATGTGGAATTTACATTTGGTTTCAAAATTTTGCTCGTCAGCGTAAAAAGAATTTGATATTTTTACATTTTTTGTTGCATATCTTTGAAATCTGTTCAATTTTGCGCGTACCTAGATCTGCCTATATGTTTTAACTTTTAACAAGTGTATTCATGCTGACTAAACGACAATTGAAAAAAATTGAATGCAGATCGAGTTAAAAACAAGCGACTCTCCACAGTTTGTTAAATGTATAGATAAAATGATAAACGTTAAAGACTTTTACACGCTTCACAAATTTAGATAGAAGAATTTTTTTCTCATAAAAAAGTTTTTCTAACTTTGCACTATACATAAATTTAACATAACAATAAAACAAGCTTTATGTTGAAACACTTTATGGTTTACCGAAAGTACGCTCGGATAAGGTGAATCAAGTAGGCAGCATAATTTAATGCAAGGCTATATAATATTAGATTACAAAGTTATAAACGTCTGAAATTCATTTCCCGAAAAACTGAATAAATAAATAATCGCTTACGCACACGCACGCGCACTCGCATACTCTCGTGGCGCACGCAAACACATGTAGGCTTTTACAGCCACCTTTACGAAAATCCCATGACGTGAACCATAAAATTATGCAATAAAAGATAAAACTCCCATTTGACCCACAGCGGGAAGCGCACGTCGACTTTGCCTGTATATAATAAACACATACAAGACGGGCGCTGGCATGGCGCATAAGGGTGCTGCGTGGCTCAATTAATTATTTATAGCTGTATTAAAGTAAAAATAAATAGTAAAAAGTATATTCAGTGTAAGATAATATGTATGTATAAATGATTTTTACTATATCTTATGGAGCTTTCTTATTCGTATTGAAATAGTATATTAAGCAACGAGGGCGTAAAATTAACTTCACGCACGAGTCACCGCGAAGAGTGAGTAATAGTACATTGTACAATAAGGGTAGAAAATGAGCTATTTCTAGCGAGGGTGAGATATTCAGCACAAGTCGGAGTCGAGGGCACCGAGGCTCAGAAAAATAGTTTTTTATTTTTCGATTTTTGAGTTTTAGTTTTTTTGGGTTTTTTGATATAATAAAAATAATATCATCGATAGAGTGATAATGCATTTGATAGAGCATAAAATTACCTATCTTTTACAACCGCTAATTTTAGATAGGTTCTTTCCCTTTTTTGTTATACACGATAAAAGTCATATTTAGTTTAAATGGTTATATCTAAAAAATTTTGATGGAAAATCGTTCAAAAAATTTTAGATGATTAGGAATTCAGTGAATCTACGTACTAACATCTGATTACAGTTAATTTAAATATTTAAATAATTTTAATAAATTAAGTACAGAGAAAAAATTGCTGTAATAAGGATTATTACCTATCGTTCTGTAATTTTAGTAAAAAATTATCCTTTGTTATACAATCAATGATAAAAAGCACACCCTTTTTGAGGTATTATTTATAAAGAGATATAGCAATTTAAAATTAATTTATTACAACAAAGAATTTCATATTGGACCAATTAATTTAGTATGAGGAAGCTAAGTGCCAATGAATTGGAAGCGGTTTTTATATGAACGTTAATATTAAAATGAGTATAAATGGAGATACATTTACTTTTATACCGAAAAAAATTTTCAATCTTAGCCCTTTAAAACTAACATATGAATAACCCCATACATCCGTTTCATCAAAGCCCAATCCCCACACGAGAAACGTAAAGTACCCCACATCACACTCTGCCTATTTCGCGCGTCCAACTGTAATTAGATTCTGCGGCTACGCACCGCGGTCCGTTTGACGATGACCACCTATACCGCTCTCACCTCCATACCCGTGTAAATCGGCAAAAGCGATCCCGCGACGACGACGACGTCGATGGAACTCGCGACTCAATTATGAGAGGAACGCGCCCAGGTCGTTTTTGCCCGCGTCAATCGTCGCGCTTTCCGCTCGATAAAACGCCCAGAGGAGGGAGGAACGTATGCTATCTCTCTCTCTCTCTCTTGCCGCCAACCCCTCCGCGCATTAACGATTACGTCCCTCAAGTATATATACGCACGGCAGCAGCTAACACGTCGTTCGCTCTCGCGGAGCGTTAATAGCCTCGACGATCATCTTGCGCAATTGCCCGTTTCGCACCGCGCCACGGCTTCTATAGCGCTGCGCTGTGCGACGTATATTTTAACACTGAGCGGAGCCAGCGCCTGCGAGCCCGGCAATATAGCTTTTTTTATATCTGCCCTTTTTTCGTGGTCGTTTTTTTTTTTTCATCTTCTTCTTTTTTTTTTTTTGAAGTTCGGAGTAGCAGGGATCTCGACGCTTTTTATCGCGAGCTTGAGGGGAAAAAAGAGGAATTTATGGCTCGAATTTCTTTATATCGAGTATAGCGTGGGCTCCGTAAGTGTGTGCTAGGTAAGTTTTTCTTGAGATCTTGGAGTTTTTGTTTATTTTTGAGTTGTTTTTTCGTTATTATTTTACGAGGTGATTTTTTCATGCATGATATATAGGATTATTCATTTTTGGTACAGATAGTTATAACTTACATTGATAGGCAGAGAATATGTTATAATTGTAGCTGAAGCGACCGCAATTTAGACTTACTGCGATTTGCCACATCAATAAGTACGATTGTTATTATAAAACTAGGTAATTGTAGATGTATCAGTAACAATTGTAGAATAGATTGTAACCAGTACCAATAAGCACATTTGTAGCTTATATAGCTTTTATAGCTGTAAACTACTATTTTATGAATGCTAAAAACAGTTGCAATACAGAATCAATAATTCGTATTTTTCGTATACAAAAATAATAAAACAGTAGATATATTCAAATCTTTTTGTTCCATCGAAACTATAAATAGTCCAAATAATAAGTTTTAGTGAATAAATAAGTAAAAATTGTTACAGTACGAAATGAAATGTTTAAATTTAAAAAATAAGCATAACAGCTGAAAGAGATAGTCATAGATCTATTGTTTTGTCGCAGGATACACATCGTTGACCATTTTTCACAAAGGTAAAAGTTATAAAGAAAAAAATTTACTTGTTTACAGCTTTTCGTAGCGCAGGTTATTTACATTGCTGCAATATCTCTTGTATACTATTTTTCTACTTTTTTTGACCTATATTTTTGTAACGTCACACTTTGTTGAGTGCGCAAAGTTATTTGTTTTTGTCCATGTGAATTTATCTTCGCTCTGCGTACATACATCTATTAATAGAATGTATGCATTTCAGAAATGTATCTAAAAGTTATAATTATATAGCAATTTCGAGTTTATGCTTGATTACGAATGTTCTCGTATAAAGTTATATAGTTTGGTACCGGTACACGCATTGCTCTCAAATAAATGCTCTATAAAATCAGGTCAGTATATTACGAGTATTTTTTAACTTGATAAACATGATCATCAAGCTTTGATATATATTTCTTAAACGAATGCTGCATTTATTGATTCACCTATAGAAAAATATTTCTTTACGAAAGATTATGACGAAATCAAAGGTTATTTCTAAAAATATTGTTGTATTTTGTTTGGGAAACTTTACTTATTTGAAATGTTTTCTGTTCCTCTATTTGAAATGCAGATTATTTTTACATTTTACAACCCTTGTGATTTAGTATATATACTGTTTTCAACACAAAAATATAAATGCACTTTCAGTTTCTTTCAGAGTTGCATACTGCCTTCAAGGATTTTATCCTCTCATATTCGTTATATTGTTTTGTTGTGTTGAATTTATCCCACCTCAAAAATATTGGACTAAAATATCAACGATCTATATACATATCCCATCTTACGATGCATATTGCAGTGTCAGACACATCAATCTCCGGAAGTAACAATTAAAAACAAAAAAAACACTCAACCTATCCCCAAACTACACAAACGAAAAAGTCACCTCTACCCACCCACTCATCCTTACCCAAATTTATGTCCTTACCACTGAACACATCCCCCTCGCACCCATCCGCCCGTCCACCCAATAATACCCAGCATCAGCATCCCGCTAAAGTAGGCAAACGCGAGAGCTGCATCACGCGGGGATTTGCCGCGTGCAGTCGATGCTCCACTACACAGTACACCGACGCGCATTCCACGCTGTCACTTTCTCCCCCTACCCCCATCTACGAGAGAGACAGACGCACTTCAAATCCCACAACATCCGCCTGTATTCCCGGTCTCTCCTAACGCAGCCCATCACACCCTCCTCCCCTACACGCAGACAGCTCGAGAGAGAAAGAGAAGGAGAAGGAGAGGGAAGGGGGAGAGAGAGAGAGAGAAGTCGAAGCTTGCGGTGCGATGCTGCTGCGCTGGCTCTACTCGCGGAAGGATCGCGAATGGCAAAATTTATGGCGTCATCCGTCACGAACAGCCTGCGGCCTGCCGCCGTGCCGCCGCTCTGGATGGAAGGTAATTTCGAATTTGATTTGCGCGGATTAGGGAAGTGACTCTCTCTCTCTCTCTCTCTCGCGCTCTTGGGAGTCGTGGAGGGAGGGGGGAGGGGGTTACGTTATAACGTTCGCCAGCAGATGTTACGATCCGCGATGAAATGGCCTCGACTGCAGGCCGCGTATACACGGCCTCGATTAAGGCCCCTATCGGCTCGTTTCGCTGCTAGTGCCGGATCTACACGACGAGATGGACGATATAGGCCGAGCGACACCGGTGAATTTCGGCTGCGTGGGTTTGGGAGTGCGCGTGTACGGTCTAATCAAATTGTCCGAGTTTTCGTTTGCCTGTGCATTGTGCATGGAGGATTACTTTTCGCGTAAACGGTTGATTGTTTGCTCGGAGGTATAGGACGATGTAAGAGATGACATTCAGAGAGTTACGGTCTATTAGGGAATGGTTCTGTTTGTTCTTGCGAAAGTCGGGATGATGAATATTCTTGCTTCTGATTGTTTGCGTAACTTTTTTATGGTAAATAATATTACTGAAGTTAATTTTTCCATTTCAATTTTTTATGAACCATACATTGCCGTGATGATAAAATTTAACTTGGCGTATACAGTAATGCTCTTTTCATTCATATTTTACGTTTTCTACCAGTTTTATACCAGAACCGTTTTTTATGCGCATGCACTTTGTACAATTTTAAAATAAATTCCATTGTTCTTATATTACCCATCTTCCTAGTCGTTAGATTTATATTCTAGTAATTATCAGAATATATGAAACAAAAGATTTGATTTTTCGTACATATAAATAACGACATTAGGTAAACTGAAGGTAGATAGACTCGTTTCTGGATAAAACTGGGATTAAATTATACTGATTTTGCAGTACTGATTTAAAATTCTTCTCTATTGATAGTAAATCAAGACTTAATTTTATATATTTAAATTTAATTATTACGTGTAAATTAATTAAAGTTTTTAGTATTCATTATAAAATCATAAAAATCAATATATATATATATATATATATATATATATATATATATACTAATGTTAGGGGCGTTTGATATTAATAAATAAAATGAAATAGAAGAAATAGATTGTTTGTAAGAGTATGGGATGGTTCGTTATAAAACGTTAAGTGTAATCAGTACTTGAGTATACTCTATTGATATATTATTTCTTAGTACTATATCCTATAGTGTATGTTCCTTTTGTTTATATATATATAGATAAACAAAAGCAACATACACTATAGGATATAGTACTAAGAAATAATATATTTATTGAGTATACACAAGTACTGATTACACTTAACGTTTTATAACGAATCATCCCATACTCTTACAAATAATCTTTTTCTTCTATTTAATTTTATTTACTAATATCAAACGCCCCTAACATTAGTAGAGTGTCTGCATGCCTCGTGTATAGAATAATAAGGGTGCTCCGGCCATACTCAGTTTGTGTCGGCTAGACCTCGTGTCGCGAGGACGAGTCGATCCGTCGGCGATTGGTGAGGCCCTCTGAGTCCTAAAAATGATGCCGGGCAAATTCGGGATCATTCAAGTTTACTGACATTAATTTGACATGGTTATAATGTTGCTTTAAATTGTCGTCATAAAAATTGGTTCTCTGTTTGCTCAATTATTCGCCATAACTCTTTTCGCTTTACGCACGCTTGAACATTCTATTTATGCTTCAAACACTAAAACAAATCGCGCACGCAGACTATTGATTCATGAGTCGCACTAAGCTGGAGACTGAACGTATCTCAGGGTAAATTAACTAAATGTTCTTATGTTTGAATTTATGCGCTTTCATCGTGCGCTCTTTATTTTTGCTTGTGAGAGAGACATAGCTAGATAGATAGATAGATATAATGTTTATTTGTAAATATTACAAAACATGGTTTACATTTAATTCTTAGTATAAAATAATATCACATATAATTTCCATGGAAATATCAGATCGTTATTACATAAAATATCACATCATTAGTAAACGTCAAATAAGATTGCACGTACTCGAAGTCAGGTCGAGATAAAATATTACACACTGTCGTCAGAAATGTAAACATAATTCTTAATCTAGTCATCAAATCTATCAGTCATATAATTAAAATTACATACATACATTTAACAATTTCTTACTTTACTCATATTAATAAATACTTGCATACTTTTTTAAAGCTGTTGTACTTGTTGATCAGTGAAACAAATAAATAAATAGATAGATAGATAGATAGATATATAGATAGATAGATAGATAGATAGATAGATAGATAGATAGATAGATATATAGATAGATAGATAGATAGATAGGTAGGTAGGTAGGTAGGTAGGTAGGCAGGTAGGCAGGTAGGCAGGTATGCAGGTAGGCAGGTAGGCAGGCAAGGCAGGCAGGCAGGCAGGCAGGCAAGGCAGACAGGCAGGCAGGCAGGCAGGCTTAGACTCGTTCTTCTTAAAAAGAGATCTCATGTAAACTGGTTCTTTGATGTTAATTATTTTGTAGATGGTGATCGCCATGAAAATGGCGTTTCTCGAGTCTATGCTTGTCCATCCTAATTTTTTCCTGTAAGGGGTGATATGCTTATCTTTCCGGTATCTTTCTTGCATCATATTTACTGCTGCTTCTGGTAACATCACTCATCAGCTCTTTCAGCTCACACAAGTAACATCACACATCAGCTCTTTCAGCTCATACAAGTTACATCACACATCAGCTCTTTCAGCTCATACAAGTTAGATCACACATCAGCTCTTTCAGCTCAAACAAGTTACATCACACATCAGTTCCTTCAGCTGATGTGTGATGTTACTTGTGTGCGTGCTACTGACGGTTCATTTATGTGCGCGCGTATATATATATATATATATATATCACGGTACTCATATTATTGGCTCATATGATTTGAAATAAGCAAAAATTTAAGATTGATCGATTTGTTTTTGTTTTATACTGTTTTTTCATTTTTTATTATATATTTGTAATAAATGAATCCGTTGTTCATAAACTCGAACAAAATTGCGAAAAAAATTTATTTGGAAAAGTAATATGTATGCATTTATTATATTCATAAGAAAATGTAATCAACAATTATAGTGTTGCAAAATTTATTATTGTTAATTGAAAAAAATGTAACATGATATTCAAAACTTTTTAAGTTGCATTTTAAATGCAATACTTTGACATAAGTTTATTCATAGTTGACAAATATTCTTGAATTTTTTAAAATAAATTTTGTCTAATAGGTGTGCGTAAAAAATATTTTTATTAATACTCTTGTTTTTATTACTAAAATATGCGTTCAGGGATCATTTTACGTTGGACTCTAAAAAAAGTCTGTTTTTGTGAATTTTTTACAGGTACTATTATAGATATTGATATAAGATTTGTTAGACTTAATAAATACACTGTCAAATTATATAAAAAAAATTTCTATTTATTTTAATCACTTTTTACACACAAAAATGACGTAACTTCTCGAAAAGTAGGTATGTGTGCGCCGTAGTCGAATGCTAAAAGACAGGCCATCTGAAACAAAAAAATAAAACGGTTCTAGATTCAGTATGACTCTGGCTCTATCGCATTCTAGGATTTTTTAAATTTATGAAAAAATAACAAAATGGCGAACATTTAAAAAATAAAAAGAAGAAAAACATTTTTTTCACCGTTTTTGCAATAAAAAAATAGTATAAGTGAAAATTATAGAGAAGTCCTAGACTGCGACAGAGTCATAAGTATATATACAGAATATGTGGTTAAAATTTCATAAGGATCGGTTGCGTAGTTTCGAAGATTTTGACTACGAGCGGTCTAAGAACGTTGTTTAAAAAAAAAACGTTTTTAAATTTTTCTTTAATGAAAAATCGTAAAAAAAATTATTTAAGCTTAATCAGTGATGCCTGTTACATACAAAATGCCTTCTGACTGTCCGAGAAGTTCATTTTCTTCCAATTGATATTTTGAAATTGGCAAAGTAGAATGCTCCCTTAACTCTAATAACATGTCGACAAAATTTTTGTATTAAATAGTTTCAAAATAAAAGAAGACTGTACAGTATTTTTTAGTTAATCAATATATTCTTTATGTTTTCATTCCAATACAATTTGTAAGGAATAAAATTTAATAGAGTTAAAATTTGGGTTTTCAGTTAAAATGAGTTTGAATAAACTATTTTGAATAATTAACTCGAATAATTACATTTAATGAACATTTTTAAGATATTCTCAGTTAAATATTATTTTATCTTAAATTTATTTGTGAAAATGGTATGCAGTATATATATTAAAAAATATTTTAAACAACAATACTTTTTCATAATTTATGCTATACTTTTGCATAAGTTTAGATAACTAAATTTATATATATATATATATATATATATATATATATATATATATATATATATATATATATATATATATATATATATATATATATATATATATATATATATATATATGTATATTTCGACATATTGAAAGGCAATAGATTTGTCATTTTTATTGTTCAACCCAGTATTAAATAGAATAAATAATTTCATATTGGAACATTTTTTAAAGTTTGAAGAAGCTAAGTACCAATGAATTTATAGTGGTTTTTTTAATGTAATCCATTCCTTGCACACCTTTATCACACCCCTACTTTTTTCAAGCCTCCTTAGCTCTTATGCTCCCGCATCTTATTCTCATTTATCCCCAAAGCACTACGTCGTAGTACTCGCAAGCGTAGTTCAGCGTGGCGATCTTAACTTGCTGGTCCTAACATTTATTTTCATAATTTTTTAAGAAAAAAACCCCTCACACGTCTCCTATTACCCCATAATTTTTCCACATTACTCCTTTTACTTTCTCAAAGAGAAAGCTATGTAACAATGAAAATTTTTGTATAAGAGATTTTGATAAATCTTTTGATGTCTTTGAGGTTCCTTAGTCAGAAAAATATGTTTCTAAAATATGTCTGTCTGTATGTTCATATGTATGTATGTATGTGTGTATTTACGTATGTATGTGTGAAACTAAAATTTGTGCCACCGTAACTCTTGCAGGGAGGCTTGTTACGAGCTGAAATTTTGCACACATATCAGGTACGTTTGAAATTAGATCTGATAGAAATTTGTGAGCGTCATGGATAATATTTAAGACGAAGTTTTAATAGAATAATTAACTTTTTTATTATTATTTTTTACTATAATTGCTTTTGAAAAGAATTAAGAAAAAATTTGGGAATTTTTATTGAAGGTATATATATATATATAAAAAAGACATAAATTATAAAAGCGCGTACGATTTCCTTTTAACATTTTTTTTAAACTGTTCTTACGCTATTTTTAAGAAGAAACTAGAATTTAAAGAATTTTTGAAAAGTAGCTATTTTAACAAAACCATAATTATTTTATTTCGGCAGTTTGTATTTATATAAGAGATAGACATAAATTATTAAAAGGCGCGTGATTTTCTTTTGATTTGTCTATTAAAACTGTTTTTACGTTATTTTCAAGAAAATAAAACGTGAATTTGAAGAATTTATCCATTTTAGTCTAAAATAGCTATTTTAGCAAATCGAAATTAATTTTTTAGTAGTGCTTACTAAAATATATAAAATAAATGTAAATTTTTATTAAATAATTCTTTTAAGGCAACTCTGAACCCTGAAATCATAAATTAATGTTAGCATTAATTTATTTAATCAGAATTTCCATTATAAGATTCTATAAGTCGATTAATCAAGATCTCTCATTGAGAAAGCATTCTGCTAAGGCAATTAGCAGTGTTTTTTTTCCTGTTACGCTCCCGCACCCTTTCATCCTCTTCCCATTGGTTTTTGAAGCAGTACGTCATAGTAAACTCACGAAAAGTCCAACGTGACGCTTTTGCCGATTACAATCATTCTTTTAATAATGGATGATGGATTTTTGTATTCTGACTATACACGAGATCAATCAACGATTTTGATTACGTATCATGTTACATTTGTTTTTACTCTTTTAAAAATACCTTAATTTCTTTTTTTAATAATTACATATACGGGCATTACTGTCCTTAACCAGGTAGGGGTTGTAGGTTCGATCTCCGCCACCAAAAAATCCGGAAAATATTTTCTTAAAATGTCCCCGAAAAATTCGGACTAACGGAGATTCGAACCAGTACCCCTTGAACTGTCGTTGTCTTAAGAGATACGCGTTTACCACTTGAGCCATCGACCGCCCCCGATTAATTTGATTCTAAATTTCTTCGGTCAAATAACTTTTTGTTTTGCTTACTGTTTCATCAATATCATATCAATAACTGTTCTCAGTGATTCTTGATCAGACACTTTCATAAATGTGTCCTTTTTCATTTATGGATCTTTTGACTAATTTACTTATTCTTGAAATTGCTCGGACTAAATTTTGATGCTATCTTCCAATTTGTTTTTCCTACCATTAATTAAGAAACTCGTATTTATGATACAGTTGATTTTTCTAAGTTCATGATATCTAAATCTATATCATTGTTGTTCTAAACCTCTATCACAAATATCACTGACCTTAAGAAAGTTCGATAGTGAAGTCAAAATGATATGATGTTTCTGAAAATTTAATATGTCATTCTTCTATAAACTCAACGATAGCATGTGAAATTTGAAAGCATTATCGTTTTAAAGATAATTGGCTTCAAAGTTTGACTCTTATAGACGGGCGATTTTCGATATTCGTTTACAAATGATAAGAACGAAATAATAAACTATACAAAATATTGGAAAAGTATTAAAGATTGTGTTCGCGAAATTTTAGAACGAATGAGAACATCGATTCCGAGTACTAAGCGAAAACACTAAATAAAAACACAAGCTTGTCGGCTGCGCGAGGAGGTGCGCGGTAAGAGGGGAGCCGGTGTGCGATGCGGGTGGATTCTCCTTTTCTCGCCCCGCGCGGGAGATCTATCTAAGCTCCTTAAAGGACTCATCAATTGGTTCAATCGTGCTAGGCATTCGATTGCATGCCTCAGTGTTATCATCAGGAAACAATTTTTTTCTTGTGTACTATATATTATAGGTGTGTAAGACTTTATACGTGCAAAGTGTAATAAGTCCTGTTTATCTGGATTTGTTTGCTCAATGCATAGATTTCCTTCCAGATAATATTTTTATCTTTCATTCGTTCTATGATTATATTGATATAGCCAATTTTTCTAATAATCATGAAATAATCCGTTAAACACTTTCAAGTATAGCGAAGCCTTGAAACAACTTCAATTTGAGAAAGAATTTTTCCTCTCCCTTAGTATTATTCCAAAGTTATAAATTAGTTTATGAAATTAGTGCCACCTTATTCAAAAAGGAGGTGTAAATTCTGAAAAAGTCTGTAATAGGACAATTTGGCGAAAGCTGTGAAAGGGAGAGGGATTTCAAGTTTCAAAATCGTTTCAAAACCATTTCTTGTAGAACTTTTTCCTCCATTTCGCAGCTTTCGAGTTCTAAAAATTACCAGCTGCAATAGCACGAGATACCAGCACGAGATTCCAAGAAAAGAAAGATGTATATACTTCAGGTCTGAAGTATACGCGCGTTATATCATTTCGCTCCGTCGATTTATCAAGACGCGTTGGCAATCATAAAAGTGCACTGAACAGAAAACGAAGTAAATAAGAGAGAAACACGTCTAATGCAGCAAAACAGCAATCATCGATCGTACTACAAAGTCTACTGCCACGACACAAGCGTAGAATAAGAATGTATACGCATCAATTTGTAAACTATACTCTTTACTTGTTCTAAGGATTATTATGTTTTAGAAAACATGTTTACTTAAAAAAGTCACTTAAAAAATCTTAGTTATTAAATTATTACATATGTTATCTTCTTTACCACGTAATTTTTGGAATAACATTTTCAAATCATGAGAAAACATTCTTCAATATTATTTATTTCACGTAACTATATGTACTTATCTTAACTCAAGTTATTATATAGAACTAAGTCCTAAGTATATACAATGAGGATAAGTTTAACATTAATTGATTATTTTAATATTTTTATTTTAATGTGAAAAAATCCTATTTTGAAGTACCTATACTTACTTCTAATAGCTCAAAATGAATCTACTAAAAAAGAAAATGTATTGTCATCTAAACTCTACGTTTTGAAGTATAATCATAGTTAAAAAATTTATCATTATAACTGCTTCAGAAAATTCAGAACGATTCAGACTAAAAAACGTTATAGACATCTAAAGTACCTTTCGAAATATAATCAAGGCAAAGCCTTTAGCTGTGTAATCCCACTTATACACGCCAACACTCCCAGCGTTAAAACTTCCGCAGCTAATCATCAAAATTCAGACCCGCTTAAGACCCCCCCCCCATCCCCCATTAACCCACAATCCGCAAAAGCAGGTCATGCTCCTCGATACAGCCCCCCGTCGGGCCAACAGCTGCTCGATCGCGTCATTTTTCGCGGCAATCAAACGCCACTTGCGGGCAAGTCGTCCGCCCTCAGTGTGTATATACACTTCTCGTGCGTCTATCTCGGCCCGCGGCCCTTGGCAGCAGCGGCGGAAATACACAACAAGCGCACTAGCACAAACAACTAGTTGAGTTCCTTGCGCGCGCGCTCGACAAAACGATTCGAGGGAGGGAGGAGCAGGCTGAGATGGCGCGTTAGGATAAAAGCGCACGAGACCATCCGGATCGGAGCAGGGCGAGGAGGGAAAGGAGGTAAGGGGGAAAAGGCCGTTACGGGGGGATGAAGTAAATCCAGTTTAGCAGTGCCGCGGCGCGCGCTGCAAGTTCGACGATAACCGGCTCGGCTGCATGGAAACATCCTCGTACAATGGCCGCCGAGCGCCAAGGCGCAGCCTCGGGTAATGGGGGGAATTCGCTGCTCGGGAGCAACTAGTCTTCCGCCTTCTCTCTCTCTCTCTCTAAATTCTCCGGCTGCTTTCTCCCTCAATCTCTTTCCACTTTCTCGCTGTGTGTGTGTGTATGCCTCTTTCGCGGTGTTCGAGCCCGGTGCACGAGGTCGTTCATTTTACATTGTTGGCGCCGCTGACTTTGTGCGCCTCGATTCCCCCTCCCAACAAAAGGCCCCTTTGTACAGTTACATGAGCGGTAATAATGTCATTATTCCCCAAAGCCGCGCGCGGTGGGATGAAGGCTCATGCTCAGGCTGCTGCTGCTGATCGCCACGTGGATGTAAGAAATGCCGGACCGAGATGTTTGCTTGATTAATCGTGGATTTGTATAATAATGTGAAGTGGCTTTTGCACAGGTGCGTCTGGGAATTGTTTCTAGGTACGTTTGGCGAATAAAGTATTTTCTTTCTTTTCAATTCAAAGCGTTATGTATTTGATTGTCATTTTTGTAGAATGAAACGAATTAATTTGGTTTTTAGTATGTTGCATACAAATTATTTTTTTAAGTATCTAGGTAGAGTAATCTATATAAGGGAAACTGGGGTAAAGTGAACATAGTAACTCTAAAAGTTTTAAAAAATCTATTTTTCAGACTTAAAACGTTACTTTTTAAGTTGCACAAGAAACTCCTTACATCAATAAACATACTAGTAACTTAAAAGAAAGTCATTTATTGAGTTTAATATTATTTACCTATTTTTGAAAAATACCTGTTCAATTTACCCGGGCTATTCAGTGCGGGGTAAAGTGAACTAGAGGATAGAATTAAATATTTTGAAAATATTTTACTAGTTTTTGTATTGTAAAAACGTTAATTTAGGCAATAATAAAACTAAAAAGACATATTAAAACCTTTAAAATACTGTAAAATACGAAACAGTTAAATATGGAGGTTATGTTGGCTGATTTTGGTATAAATACGAAATGCGTTGCAACAAAGGCTTTGTACTACACTGACACACATCTTGATTAATGTTTAGTAATTAATAAATTAATAAATTAATTAATTAATTAATAAAGTGTTCATCTGGCCGCGTATAAATTAGTGCTATCGCTTTATTATCCGGACCACTTTACCTCGAGACGTCAATTCTTTAAAATGTTTGTTGAAAAAAAGAAAAACCTATTTTAAAGCTCTGTATTCTTGGTAATAGTAAGTAAAACGTATTTGAAGTAATTAGAAGAAAATTCGACAAACCAACTTTCTTTTAACGTTGATAAACATTTTTTTTTTCCTTCATAAAATATTAATGGTTATGTAGTGAAACTTTTTAATTATCATCCTAGCATAATTATCTTCTACTAAAATTAAAATTAAGCGTAAATAATAATTTGTTGAAGAAATAATAAGCATGATTCGCTTTACCCGTGTGTTCACTATTTAAAAGAATAAGGGTAAATCTTGTGATAGTCATTCAGCTTTGATCATGCACCCAAAGTAGGCAAATGGTATATGATTAGAAAGGGTTCGGCTTAAAGATGTGCCTCGTTAAAGTTTCAGGTTTCATCCATTTTTGGTTCAAATTTTAAAATTTGTTATAGAAAACACGTGTATCTTCTACATCTATATATATGTAACTGAATATTCTTTCTCTATTTTCTTTCCATGTTATTTTCTTCAGCCATGCGGTGACTGGTGGTTGGTAGTATAATACAACTATCTAACTAAATTGACTGTACCCAATATGACCCATATACCTGATATGGTCATCCATGGCTATTATGACTATCCTAACTATTACGTGATTTAGCCGGTAAATAGCTGATAAATTATGTAAATGATGGCAATAAAAGCTTTTCTATTTCTACGTAGTATATATTACCTAGTAGTATTAAAAAAGGTATTAAATTCATAAAGTAATTATGTTAAAATTGGTGAAAAATAAGCGGAAAGCTCATGAATTTTATCAAGTGGAAATTCATTTCGTAACTATAGCTAGAAGCTTAATGATCTGAGAACTTTCCAGCCAATTACGCAAAGATACGAAGACACATTTTATGAGAGCTTATACTGAACTGTGAAGCACAATTGTTATTATTATAAGCTTAATAAAACATAAAAATGTTTCTATGAGACTTATTAAGATTCTGCTAAATACGTGAAATATACATCATCATTTTAGAGTGTAGGCATAGCTAATGCTGGTCATAAATTAGATTTAATAAAGAATATTGAATTCAAATAGTTGTCACAGCAAAATCTAGTATAACATATCTCTAATGTAAATATAGTAAAAATTTTTGAGTAGGTACGTATGTATTTAGTGCTTATAATGGGTTTAAATGAATAAAACACAGACTTTATAGAAAATTCAAGTATAACGTTAAATATTATAAAAAGTAACTATTAGTTATAAGAAAAGAAGCAGTAGCCGATTTACACTTAGTTTTTTTAAAGTGTATGGATTACTTTGCTCTATAAAAAGAATCGTTATTATTGCAATAGAAGAATCGCTTGGTTAAATAGAACGCATACAATTTTTGTTTATAATTGTAACATATCACAAGAAAAAATAGCGCACGATCAAAAAAACGTAATTTCAAAACCGTCGGTGTCGAATCAATGAAAGCAACTTATACCTTCATGACCCTCAAATAACGATACAAGACCTTCGGAGTCGAGTCAAGCATTTTAACTACATATCGTCTGGCTGTTGTCGGCAACACGCAAGAATTGCGCCCACAACTCTTTACAGTCGCGGAGAATTAATGCAAATTCGGTTTCTATACGCTCAGCGATATCTTGTAACGCGGTTTTCGGCGTACGACAGGCGGAGCGGGAAAGGGAAAGAGAGGTAAACTACGTGCTTTCCCCACCTACGCTACTTATATATAGCTCCCACGTACACTCGGATCGTTTAAGCGCGCGGATAGCAAATCTGCCCCGCGACTGCTCCACCTTTCCTCTCCGCGTGCTGCGCCCAGGCCACACACGACATGTATATGTGACAAGGTACGCCCTTCCTTCCACCCCCGCCGTTAAACTGCTGCTGCTGCTGTAGTTACGAGGGCAAAAGAGGAAGAGACATATACATATGCACAGCGGCTGTTGGGGAAGGAAATTCTGATTGTGCCGCAATTAAATGAAGCGGATCGTTAACTCGCGAGAGAGAGAGAGAGATATCAAGGCGCTACGACGAATTGTTTAAACTTGTAGAGTGGATTTCGCAGACTCTCCCTCTCTCTCTCTCTCTTTCTCTCTCGTACGACTGCAGACTGCTATGCTGCTGCTTTTGCTCTTGGCTTCGTGCTTCAAGATGCGCGCAAAGGAGGTTTTGCCTGGTGTCTCTATCTCTCGTGTGCGGAAGTCGCGCGCAGAGCTTTCGCGTAGGTGAAAATTGATTTTGCTGGGGTTGTAAGTGCCTCAAATGAAATTGAAATTAGAGCTGGCTCTTCTATTTTGGGAGGAGAGAGAGAGAGAGTTGAGAGTGAGAGAGAGAGAGAGAGAGAGAGAGAGAGAGAGAGAGAGAGAGAGAGAGAGATGTGAGAACCGCGAGGCGTTTTATGATTTAATCGTATAGCATGGTGCGAGCTTCTGCATGCTTATGAGATTTCGCGGCTGCTGAGTTACGAGCATTGTGATAGGCTGAAATGAATACTTCTTTATAGGTAGTAAATCGTGACTTTGAATACGTCTCATAGACCTGAGCTCACTTTTTATGATATAGGCTGAGATTTTAAAGTTTTTCATATACATTATACCTTTGGATACTATTTTAGTCGTTTGCTTTAGTAGTTACTTGTATGTACCGTAGGCTGCCTTGGACCACTACTATAAAATAACTCTTATCAGCTCTATAAAATATCTGGAATGTTAGTTCAGCTGATCTAACCATACTAAATAATATAATTATTACAATGTTTCATCAGCAATAGAGGTCTTATAAAACGCCTTTTCCCCTTCTACTAGCACATTATAAACTGGAATTCAATTTGGACTTAATTCATGAGTAAACTAATTAGCTGTGGCTTGTAAAAGATTTGTATTTACGCGCGAGTATGTCCCAGGTGTCGGTATACATGTAGACATCACTTACTGACTGCGTCCAAGAGAAATTCAAGCCGCGTTAAAGGTTAGTAGACCAAATGTGTCAAAAAACACTGTTTTGACTATTAGCGGGGTGTCTTAGGCCACTGAATGTTTAGTTGTTTTGGTATGTAAATATTTTATATAGTAGTTTTTTTGAGTTTCTAGGACTAAATTGAGTAATTACAATTACTTATGAAAAACACCGCAGCCAATTCATTGGCGCTTAGCTTCCTCAAAATAAATTAATTGTTCCAATATGAAATTATTCGTTGTAATAAATTAATTTTAAAATGCTATATCTCTTTCTAAATAATAGATAAAAAAGGGCGTGCTTTCTTATCATTGTTGGTTTGACAAAAGATAATTTTGAACTAACATTATAGAACGATAGGTAATAATCCTTATCACAGCAATTTTGTCTCTGTACGTAATTTATTAAAATTATTTAATTGTTTAAATAAAATGTAATCAGATGTTAGTACGTAGATTCACTGAATTACTAATCATCCTAAATTTTGTGAATGATTTGCCATCATAGATTTCCGAGATATAATTGTTTAAACTAAATATGACTTTCTTCGTGTATACCAAAGGAAGGGAAAGAGTCTATCCAAAATTTTCGGTTGTTAAAGATAAGTAATTTTATACTCTTTTTAATGCATTTATACTAATTGATCATAATATTTCTAACATACCAAAAAAACTTGAACGACTAACAACACTCAAAAATCCAAAAATCGAAAATTTGTTATAAAAGAAAAACGAGGTGATGAATCTTTAAATTTCTTATTAATTTCGAATCTTTATTAAAAAGCAAAAAAATAGCCATATTTGGTAAAAAATGACCGTGTTATACTCGAGATAAAAGCTGCAAAATTTTTTTTTCAAAAAATACATAATCTCAAATATCACGAAATATATAGGTTATTGTGATCTGGGCAAATAACTTGTTCAAGAGATATTAGAGAGCTATCGTTTTGAAAACTTTCAGATCAAATGCTGCCGATATACTCCAGTATTCGCAACTAAATAAAAATCGATTTTTCTTACAATAAAAATCTTTTTCCTTCACAAGAAAAAGATAACGCCTCAAAAATTTTACAGAATATTCTTATCTATATTCCTAATCATCTCAATTTTTATAAAAAATTTTCTTATATTTCATAGATATAACCGTTTAAAAAAACTTGATGATTTCGTGAATAACAAGACCAGGGAAATAGCTTATTCAAAATTTCGGGTAGGAAAAGATAGGTAAGTGTATGTTCTTTCCAATGCATTATCCCTCAATCGATGATATTATTACTATAGTATAAAAAAAAAAACTAAAACTCAAAAATCTAAAAACCGTTAAAAGAAGAAATATTTGGAGCCGCCTTCCTTAAAAAGAAACAAAAAAAATGAACCCCAAAATATTAATTTTCACTGTGTATATTCAGAGTAATGTTGATCCATATCCATATATACAAAACAAACACATACACACATCACATACACACACATACGCACGTACGCACGCACGCACGTACAGACACATACACACACACATCCATACAGGTATTTTCCAAAAATACGGTATTTTGATTCCCATCTCAAAACATGTTTCTAACATGTTTTTAGCGAAACTTATTTTTTACTATCACAAAGCGTCCTCTATAAGGAAGCAAAAGTAATGTGATCTTTCATAGAAGCATTAATCAATCTAAAATTAACCTATAATCTTTTTAATTTGTTCAATTGCAAATCGAAAAAACTTATATTTGTCTTTATAAAATATCTTTATTTGTCTTTATAAAATATCTTTATTTGTCTTTATAAAATATCTTTATTTGTCTTTATAAAATATCTTTATTTGTCTTTATAAAATATCCTCTAATTTACCTGTCTTATAATTTAACATTTCTGTATATTTCAAGTGCAGATTTTAAAGGTTTTAATACACTGATGTTCTTAAGGATTTATGTATCCCAAGTGAATTTGGTATTCACACAACCAAAAGAATCATAGTCGAAGACCAAATTATCAACTAAAAAATACCACAGTGATTACACAAAACACGCAGTACTCTTAAAAACCTCTCAAACATAAAACACGCTCATATCGATAATATTAACATTTTCACGCTTCAATATCCCGCCATTAGCACTGCAAGCTACTGTCAATCTTTCACCCCTCTGCATACGATCACCTGCCATTCACACACTGCAAAAGATTCCATCATCGCGCGCATCATCCCTTCGATCACCCATCTCCTCTCTCTCGCCCCCCTCGTCCACATACAACCGCTAATAACGACGTGTAGTCGCTGTGCTCCATCCCCCCCTCGTATCCATCTTACGAACATAAAATTCGACTAAAGGTTGCCACCCAAGTACACACAACACACACACACGCATACACACGCACACACATTCCAGGCTCCTAATATATCCATCCACGTGTCCCCGGAGCAATGGGCTAACCGTAACGTTGACACGCGAGCTCGTCGGGGTAATGGATGCGCCTGGTGAGCGAGAGCAGGCAGGCAGGCAGCAGCAGCAACAGCAAGGCCTTACCCTCTGTGTCTCCCTATACAGATATATACGCGCGTGTGTACGCTGGCTGTGTATGCAGAGGCACGCGTCGCGGTATCTCGGAACGCTTAGCTGCCGCTGCCGTCGTCGTCGTAGTCGCTACTGTACCGCTTTAGGACATCGCAAACCTTGTGTACATCGTAGATACAGCCCATATTGGGTTGGCCCTATCCTCGCTCGCCGTTGTACTCGTCGTCGTCGTCTGTATGCACCGCTGTACGCAGAGAGACGGACAGAGAGAGAGAGAGAGAGATGAGGCATACTCGCTCCTCGTGCAATATGCGTGGCTGTGTGCACTGCGTTCGGAGTGAGCTAGAGGAGCGCGGGATGCTGTTGTGTTTGTTGGCGTATACCACGAGATTGAGATGGAAAGATGCGATGGGAGGGTTGGGAAAGGTAAGAGAAGTTGGAGATTGAGCTGGGAGAGGGTGGACAGCAGTGGGTAAGTTTTGTGGCGTTATGAGCAATGAATTTTGTACGTATGACGTCTCGCGTTGGGTGGCATTCAATTATGCTGCTGCTACCGCAATGTTAGTTTATCTGATTTTATAGGTTCGGCATCGTGGTGGTTGTCGAAACAATGTTTAACATTCTGGTGATATCGAAACAGTTTGAGGTAGCCAGAATGAGTGGTATTGTTTAAAGGAATACGAATGTTTAAGGCTCTAATAAAATGCTTGCTTTGAAGCTAGACACTAGAACAACTTTTTAGGTGAAATATAAATTTGTATGTTCGAATGTGTATCAAAATTGTTAAAAATTGGCTACGGAATCTTCGTTTTTCTTGAAATCACGTTTTCTGAAAAATGCCCTCGCGGTGAACATGATATTTCGGAAACTACGTCACCGATTGATTTAATTTTTGCACCCTTGTTTGTCATCATATTGGCCGGTTCTTATTACGACGGATTTATTATTTTGATGAAAAAATTTTATGCCATTAAAACCAAAATGTAATCGTGAAAAGAATTTAGTTTTTGATACAAATCCCACCATTTTCTGTTAAATCAAAATTTTGCTAAACCCTTCGTCCAAGTACTGCTTATTGTGATATATACTAACAGAATCTTTTTGAATTTTTAATTTCAAATGAACTATTCCGGAGTTATTGTGTTTATTGCATATGAAACATGTTTTGGGACTTTCGCTGTCAACCCATTATTTTTTATTGTTTTGTCATGAACAAATTATTATAAGTACTTTAAGACATGCACTTCAATATTAAATATTGTTTATTTAAATAAAATTTATTTAAGTTAAGAAAGAAATTCGTGAATTGTTGCTCAAATTACTATGTATAACCCCTTAAGAATATTGTGAACTAAAAAATGTCAGAGTATTAAGTTTTTAAGGCTTAATATATTATTATAGTTATATATATATATACATTTATGATAATGACTATTTCGTTAAAAATTGTATGTCAGTGCTCAAACGTAAGTTACTCAATTTTAACAGTGCACTAAAACGTCCCTATGAGCAAATTCATTAAAGAAGTGGTGTCAAATTAATAAGTTGATCTAATTTATGTACTTTCCAATCACTTTTACATATTTTACATATTTCGTAAGTATTCCCGCAAAAAGCAGAATTTCACGAAAAGAGACAACAAATTGAAATATATTTTGAAATACGATTTTCACTTTTAAAATAATTTTATTATATTGATTTGACTGAAATCAAAGGATATATGTATTCATGTGATATGCTCGCGCTACCGGCGGATATATGCTAATAATAGAAAAATAATCTACGTATTGAAAAATACACGCGATTTATACTTCTCGAGAGTTGAGACTGAATTTTTCACCGAAAGTGTGGCGTTCCGCTATGGACGCGTACTGCCTTTGCGGACGTTGATTTTCAAAGGAGTGTAAGTCTGCGGATTTTTCCGTCTCCTTTGCATAGTCTGAAGTCCCTTTGGAGAAACTCGCTCTCAAGTCGAAACATACCTAATATTTTCGCGTATCCGATATTAATTTGTTCTTAATCTTTTATACTATTGTATTGTATTATATACTATTATACTATACTATACTACTGTATTGTTTAGCTATTGCTTTAAAGTATATTAACGTTGTTAAAAATAATTATTATTTAATTAACAGAATTAAACTCGCTGTAATTTACTTTACAAAAATGTACACTATTACCATAGGGATCACCAGTAAGTTTAGAATACAATATTTTATATATTAAAAAAAAGGTCTGCTTTATAGGTATGAAAAAGTGAAAATTATTCGTGCGTTACAGAATAGTGTATAGTGTCCCAAAGACGAGAAGTGGGTCTTCTTTGAACGAGTGTGGAGTTTGAATTTTTTAGCAAGTTAGAAACATTATTATTAATTTAGTGTAAATGCATAAAAAATATCATAAAATTACTTATCTTTTACAACCGCAAATTTTGGATAAGTTCCTTCTCTTCTTTTGCTAGTTTAAACGGTTATATTTCGGAAAGATATATTGATATATAAAGATATATTTTGTCCCCACATCGCGAGAAAAAAACAAAAATGTGAGTCCAGAACCATTAATTTGTAGCGTGTATAACTCGAGAGACATGGGTACACACATACACACACACACACACATACATAACCCCACAGACTCATACACACACTCACACACAGACACACAGACACACAGACACACACACATGCTCACACACGCACACACAAACACAGACATACACACACACGCACGCACGCACGCATGCACGGGCGCACGCACGCACGGATATACGTACGCACGCACTCACGCATGCACGGATATACGCACGCACACACACACACACATCCATACGGACATGTTTTTAAATAGTGTATTTTTATTACAAATGTTCCAAAAAATGTTTCTAACATGCTTTTTAGAAATTCTTTTTTTTACTATCACGAAGCTTCCTCTTTGAGTAAGCAAAAACTAATCCTACTGTTACTGAGTAAAAAATGTTTGCAATTTCTCAAACAATATCTTTTAAGATTGTATCTAGATTTCAATTTAAATTTTAATGTGAACATATTTATAAGAATTATGTGGGGCGATCAGATTCACAATGAAGTAAATCCATTTTATATGCTTTTGAAACTGTTGTAAAGATTTAAATATGAGCGATATTAGTAAGTAAAATTTAATGAAATTTATCACTTCAATCAATACTTGAATATGGTATTTATTAATAACGTAGTTTAAATCAGATAAATAATGACAGGATTTATAAATATTTTTTAAATTTAGATTGACTTGTACTAAACTTTGCGAATAGATTATTACGTTATTGAAATAAAAATTTCTTGTATCCTTACTTAATAATAAATAATAATAAAGGATATTAGTAGATAAATATTATACATGTTGAATTTTTTTGCAAAACTATAGCCGTACTCTAAGGCCTAGACTGTTGGACTTTGAAATAGTTACAAGTACTCTTCTTCGAGTGCTCTTGCAGTTAAAGGCACAAATACCTTTCTAATTAGCACTAGAATGTTAGACGTCTTATGAACTAGCGAGTGAGAGAAGAGCCTGTAACATTCATTCAAAATTGACACCTTGAACAACTTGAAAATGTAATTAATC
Source organism: Gastracanthus pulcherrimus (assembly GCA_949152435.1). NCBI lineage: Eukaryota > Metazoa > Arthropoda > Insecta > Hymenoptera > Pteromalidae > Gastracanthus > Gastracanthus pulcherrimus. The sequence continues at coordinate 153,819,742 of OX424575.1, read as the reverse complement.
AAAAATGTTTACTCATATACATTTATATACTTATAATTTTCTTAATAAGTTAGATACTAATGCAACAGCAATAAAATCATTAACAAAATGAATAAATAATTGTGAATTTTAATTTATTCAACGAATTATCTCAGTACAAGGCAAGCGAATTCCCAAAACTTAGACAGGCAGACTAAACAGAGCTAGGGCAAAGCTAGATAAAGGCAGAGAGTTGAAGCGCAGGCAAGCAAGCAGCCGGGCAAATGAGGAGTGAGAAAATACGCGTGAGCGGAACATGCAAGGTGTTGTAGAGACGCTTAGTCCTCGAGATGACGACAACGACGACGGCTGCATCCACAGGACCTTAGAGTCAAAGACGCGAGCGCGACGCGACTGGCGGTTGGTTACATTGGCCTCATGCCTCCCTCTCGGCTCTCGTCACTCGTGAAATTGCAACTCACGGGGAGTCGCGTTTGTTCTCGAGCCCGCCTGTAGGTATATAGATACGTATACGTATACAGGCGAGATTACGCGAGGCGCCTGCGATGTGTATATATACGTACTTATATATAAGCGTTTGAGGGGAGAAAAGGAAGGACACGAACGATGGATCGTTACAGGTGTATACGTGACGTTCATTTTTCATGGCCATGGGTTTCTCCTTTTATTTACTCCTGTTTTCCGGGATCTATCTTCAACGGAGGGGGAGGGGGGTACAAGAGAGTTTGCTTTCTAAATTAATTGCAGCTCGAGATTATTAATCGCGCGAGCTCTTGCTTTCTTTGCAGTTCATCGTTAAGTACTCGGAATTTATCGCTTTTTCCGCGGGCTGGCTGTTGTTCGGAATAATATTCGATAGGCTGTGGTTGATGTGCATAGGGTTGCAAGTTGATTATTTGAAAGATTAATTAGGTGTAGGTACCGAATCCTGGGTATTGTTTACGTTCATAACAGATTTATTTAGTTACGCGAGGAAATATAAAATACACGTCTAATTTAATTTGATTGAAAGGTATAATCGAGATTTTTATCGCTCAGTTGAATAATTATAATTAAAAAAGGAGAATAAAATATTAGTGTGAAACATTATCATTAAAAGAATGTTATATTTTCAGTAATTCATTAGTCAGAAACTTTTACAGCTAAAGGCTCTTTATGTTCGCAAATTACGTAAAAAGTTTCAACAAGTATTGGATTTATAACAAGACTTAATAACAATAAGCTTACACTATTATAAAGTTTTGTACTTTAAGAACTTTGAAAGCTATAAAAAAATACAATCTTAGTCTAATAAATTCTTAAATTATTCAGTTGCTGTCTAAGTACATGACGAGTTAAGCACAATTCTTATTTCTAAATTTATTAAAACTGAATATTTATTGGATTGATGAGTATTAAAACATCCAGGGAAGCTGGTAGGCACATTTTTTCGAATTCTGTACATTTAACCCCTCTTTGCAGGATTTTTCATGTCAGCAATACATTTCAAATGTAGTAAGTTTTTAAGAGCAAGTTTAAATTCTGTTTAATTTTAAAGTATTTGGGGTTGCTGATTACGAATCTTAAGTCAGAATTACAAAATTTAAAATGACGAATCCAATATCATTGTGCATATAACCAATATTTACCGTTTTGAATTATCAAATTCTGCCTGCAGATTTGTTATTCGACCTCAAACACTACCAAGAAATAATTTTTAAGCTAGTTTGAACAAGAGAAAGCAATTGATTAACTAGTATACACATTTCATCGATTATTATTTATAACGCATATATTTCGAATTTATATTTCAGATTAGAGCTACATTATAAAGCATATACCTTAAACTTTAATTTTCGTGGTCGCAGAAGACAAAGTAAATTTTGTCAACACTATATTAAAAAATTACTGGACAAGTAATGTGAACATCTTAGTATGACGGTGGCTATAAAATATTATTCAACAAATTTATTTGTTTTGCAGGGACTTTTACACACATATCATCTTTATTGTACATTTTGCTTTATTTCACATGAACAGGTGGCTCAGAGGGGTTGAAATTTGCTCTAGATGTTTGTGTTTATGTTTCAAACATATATATGTAACACTATAAAGTTATATCTAATACTTTAGAAAATTAAAATGTCAGTACCTATTATAACAAATTTTTTGTATATGTTAAATCCAGATGAACATTATAAGGTACATCAATGGGTCCTAACAAATAGGATTGCCTTGTAACAGTTTTATAATCTAAAAGTTAGCGTAAAAAATAACCTCATAAATGATACGTCTTTTCTAAGAGACGTTATTCTTATTAGGACCCATCCATATATTCGTTGACAAACAGATGTATTCCACATTTAAAAAGATCATCAATTACAAACTTTGACCCGCAATTCGATAGAAAAGAAAACAATCAACCCCTTAAAAGTCCAAAGAAAGCCAAAAAATCTCCGAAAAAAACTTGGACGTTCAAAACTTCCAGCCCATAAAAAAGCACGCGAAGTCACTTACCGTAAACGTTTCCCCGCTTTATCTGGAGAAAACTCCGAAGCTGCGCTTCCTCGCATTCCTTCGTAGAAGAAGAAGCCCCGGCTTAAGCCGAGCGCACAGCTGTTGCATTTCGCAGTGTCATTTCAAGCGACGCGCATATAAAGATCCTGCAGCAGCATCCTACACGGCTGCACAGCGCGCATTCCCTTATATATTTATATCCAATCGCTGCGCACAACCACATACATACATGTGTATATATATATATATATATATATATATATATATATATATATATATATATATATATATATATATATATATATATAATATATATATATATATATGTAATATATATACGTATATGCATGCACCCGCACGCACACCATCTATCAGTGAAATGGCAAAGTGTCTCGAGACTCGCGCGCGCGCTTGGAAACGTCAACGTTCAGGAAGTTACAATCCCGGGGATGGGTCTTTCTCCCTCTCTCTCTCGGATCCTGGATTATCTGACTCCATTTTCTCGCTTGCTCGCGGAGCATTGTTTCGAATGAGGAAGGGAGAAAGAGAGAAAGAGAGAGTCGCGTCGTCCCTGTCGATGTATGATAAATCTTCCATGGCTCCCTCAGAATCGATGCAGCTATCGTTTCCGCCCTCTCTCTCTGTATATGTATATACACGCGCGGAGCCCGCAGTGAGATGCAATAAGAACGTCGGTAGATTGAATGTCACTTGGCCCCTGAAACTCGTACGACTGCGCGGCCGGTGGGGGTCAACTGCGGATCGATTCAGCGACCCTTCATTCTGCACATATACGGAAGATTCCGCAGCAATTTGCACATTATTTTTCTGTTTGTCTCGGTACTGCACTTTTAATGTAGTCTTAGCATTGGGTACTTTACCAAAAAGAGATAATTTTCCTAAAAATGTGCGTAATATTCATAAAAGCTGTATATTTAACAATAACCACTTTAAAGCAATGTTTAAAAATAAATACTGGTAACTGGTTGGGTTTGTTGATTTACAGCGTTACTAATTGTATGCCTATTTACTTATTTATTTATATTTTTAATATTCTCTAATTCAACAAATATTTTAAATATTGGTGTAAAACTAAATATTGTCTTGATTTCGGTTAGATTCATGATTTCACATTCTTATGTGATTTTACTTTGATATCATATTAATTTCATAACGAGAAGTTCTTGTTTTTACAATGCTTAAGGCTTCTAGTGAATTCTCGAAACGAATCTGCTGCAAATTATTTCTATCATAAATTATACCACCATTGATTGTTTTTATGTGTTATATAGTAATGCTACGGTAATGCTATGGAATTGATATTGTTAATAATCGATTTGTTCCGTGTAAAGTGTCTGTAATTCATGATTTGCAGTAAAAGTCGATTGGAAAAGAATAAAAAAGGTCAGATCAACCACAAAAAATGTAAATTAAGAATATTACCAGGTCCTAACGCTATTAAAGATACCCTGGTAGAAAGTTAGAAGAAAAATTATAGCTAATATCTGGCTAGAATCTGCTTAGAACTATGCTTTATGCAAGAACGTATTTTGTTTGTAAATCTAACCTATTTATATTTTGTTTTGAAAAGTTATCAGTTTTTAAAAATATACATTATTATTCTTTATTGAATGTTCAATATAGTATGCCGGCAAAATAAATATTTTTATCAACAAATAACAACTTACAAGATTATAGAAATATGTATATGCATTACTAAAAGTATTTGATAACTAATAATTTCCTTTCCGAAAATTAGTCAATCATAACTTAGTCAAAAAAAATTTTGTGATTGATGTCGAAAATAAAATTTGTTATAAAACTTCATGGTAAAACTACAAATATTTGTTTACCGATTCTTTAAATTTCGTCATAACTTGCATTATTCTGTTTTTATTGTTATTTTTAAAATTACTACTATTATATTTAAGGTAGTACTACCGGTAAGAGATTGATGGTTCAGAAAAATCTGAAATTTAGCGTATGAATAGATTTTGGTTAAAAAATGTCTCAATTAAATGTTGGTGAACTTTTGGAGCGTGAGAAAAAAGTTATAAACATTTCAATTTTCATAAATCGCACATCTTTCTCTTCAAGTCTTGATTGTATAACACTGACGGTTCAGAATGCGCTCAAGTTTGACGGATATTAGTTAAAAAACTAAAGAATAATTTGAGTGCTTGTAAATAAGGATTTAGAGCATGTGAGCATAGTAATGAATAAATGAAAATAAAAGAAAGGTTCATTTAACCCCAAAAACGAGTCAAATCAGCTTCCATGTGAAATTTTTTATTGATAATTATGATAAATAGAATTGCTTAATGAGAATGTATAATCATTATTTGGTGTAAGTTGATTCATGCAACTTCTGTTATTAAGTATATCTCGCGAATAAACGCAAGAAATAAAAAGTGCACTTATTTTGTCTAGCGACCTACCGGTCGTATACTCCCTTAATGTGGTATGGAACTGACATTTCGCGTTTGAATAGCTTTCACAACATGACAACTTGACAAGTTGACATGCAAACTTTTCCGCATATGAGTTTCATGTTTTTAACATTTAGTTATGTAAAATACATTTTATTTATAAATAGGCAGCATTAAATAGTATTTAATAGTTGGATTAACAGTACTACAGAACTGACCTAAATTTTTGTACAAAAAAAAAGCAATGAATCAATTCTCATACGTACAGTCATTAAATCTCAACAGTTTTTTTGATTCTGTTCAACTATTTGTAACATAATTTTTGAAAATTCATCGTTATTGGGGTTGAATACTATATAATGTTAAATTTTTTTTTCACAAATTTAGTGCTGTATATACGTTTATTTAGTTGATTCAGGCGTTGAATGCAGTTTTATATAAATGAACATGCTATACGGAACTGACATTTAAGACGTGTTTTGTTGATTCATTTAAAAAAATATACCATAATATTGAAAGCATTTTTTTGAAAACAATCTTTTTGTCACGAAAAGAATCCTCTAGGTATTTATTTTGAGAGGATATTTTGCGCGACAAAGTCTCGTTCAAACTGCGTGGAATCTCCCTTTAGTAGTTCGGTAAACATAAGTATTTCTTTTCAATTTACCATTATTACAACATTATTATCGAAATTTGAATCTGTTCTAGTTCTCTGTTGATTACTATAAGGACAAAATATCATGCTATATAATCACATACGATTTTTATAATTGCTATTTTTTCTATTTATCATTTGATGTTTTGGCGGGGACAAAGCCCCGTTTATAGTTGCACAATGTACTATTATAATTTTAGAAGGCTGTGATATACATACGATGAAACACTGAGAACGTGATTTTTCGTATATGTAACGCAAAATATAGCAGTTACGGTGGAATTACCCGTATATATGTATCAGCGGGGGATTCGTGTATATATATTCCTTCTTTTGCCACCCGTAGCTTGATGCGCTCGCCTCTTTCTGTATGTATGTATAGATGTATGCAGGTATATACCGCGCGCGCGCGGGAGCGGAGACAAGCCCGTAATTGAAACGCTTCTTTTCCGAGTGTGTCCCCGATAGGTGCGCGAGTACAAATAATGACTGTGGCGGATCCTTTCTTCTTTGCGCCTTTGTATAGGTAAAACGTGTGAAATATAAACGGAGAGTCTCGTTAAATTGATTTTGCATTGTAATTCCTCGCGCTTTTATTCCGTGTAATTGTTATCCGTTACGCGTGACCTGGATTTGACTTACAATTTCAATTGATGTTATAGAAAAATAATCGTGGATGATAGATCGTAGAAGATTTTGATTGACAAAGTAAGGTGGCGGGTTCTGTAAGATGCTCCTTCAGAAATTTGCGGTTCTATTTAAAACGAAAAGAGCTATAATCTATGCTTTGTTTCATATAAAAATGAATGAATTATTATTATTGAATTAATTTATGAAAAGTTACATAAATTAAAACAGTTGAAAATTCTGAAATTCATTTTCGAATGTATAATATTTAATATTCAGAATAAATTAATATTTTTGCACAAAATAAAGGTCATAGTCGTTTCCGTCTACTTCTATTTTCTTTATGATTTATTTTTCTACGCTTTTATTTAATTGGTTTTGTTTTCTACGTCAAATCGCGCGATCGATTTTTTAGGCACTTCATAACAACTTAGAGCTTTAAAATTTTTCACACGTATGTGTTCTTGATGGCAATAGAACAATAAGAAAAAAATGTTGTTACGACTCATCTGGACCCAGAAATTTAACTTTGTTTATTTTTTACATGTATACAGATATGCTTTGTGCGTGTATGAAGATGATTCATATTTACAAAATAAAATACTACGTTTGTGCATTTGTGTATAATGTATAATATGTTTGCATGCGTATGAGTATGTGTGTATAACCGAGATGTGGTAAAAAAAATTTTTTATGTTAATTTCAGTTTCAGAATTTAATAAATAAGCTCGGCTGTTACAAAGCGTCCAGGTACTGGTACATTTACCTTACATTCGGGAAATACATATTTTCACTTAATCAGCAAGTGGCTAGAATCTCAGCTATTAACTTAAAAACTTTCAATTTATAAAACAATAATCTTAACATTTTATTTTTTACAAATGTAATTCAGGGGAATCAATACATGCTGGGGATAAAATCAATAATTTTCACTCATCCGTCGTTTTTATCCCTACTTTGGGCAAGCTACGGCGGATCACCCAGTTAACTGTATCAAAATGCTAGCATAGTTATTAAGGGCGTATGATCGCCATAATAGCTATAGTCAACTAATATATATAGTAAATGGGTAAATCTTTCAACCGTACTTACGACTCGAACAACGCATGGAAGGAACATCCCAGAGGTGCAAACGCTTCCTTTTTGTCCCCTCTATGGAAGGAACATCCGAGAGGTGCAAACGCTTCCTTTTTGTCCCTTCTATGGAATGATATCGTTTAATGATAATGTGTGACATGCACTAGCAGAAAACTACATTTGCAGGCGGCAAAAATTTGACAGGTTACGGACTTTGAACTATGCGGCAACTTCATATGCATCATTATTTTCCAGGCCATAAGGAAGGGAAATTTTATAATTTTTTCCTCCACTAAATTTGTAAAATAAAACAACAATTATAATTGTAAAAAGTATTTATGTCTTCATCATTCATTAATCATCAATTTTCTTACTGGAAGCGGCTGAATTAGTTCTGTGAAGTTGTCACAAAATAGAATAGCTTTGGTTAAAAAGACTGCACCTTCTTAATTTGTACCGCTTTTAAATTTATTTTTCTTTTGGCATATCCTAGAAGCCACATATTACTACCCAATAAGATCATTCCATACAAGAGGTAAAAAGGAAGCGATCGCACCTCTCGGATTATCATTTAGTATATTTCTCGCGACTTAAGTACGACGGAAACATTTCCCCATTTACTATATATATATTAGTTGTCTATAGCTATTACGATCGTAGGCCCTTAATATTTCTAGAAATATTCAAATTATCTGTCTAAAACATTAAATACCTAGTTACATTAGAATACATAATGAAATAATTATTGTATAATATTACCAATCCATTATTGACAGTAATCAAATAAAATCAATTTTATTTAAAAAATCCATTATATTCCATGAACTGTTATTTATCGACAATAAGCTACAAACTTTATTAAAACAGCCCATTACGTACGCAAGTATATGAGAGAAAGAAATAAAGAAATAAAGAAATAAATAAGGAAACCGCTTTTCCGCATTTCAAAAAAGTAGATCTCATTCGCAAACTTCTACACTGCACGTAAAAATGAAGTGCCAAAAATGAAATTACACGCACATTGGAAAATCATTTCCATCCCTATCTTGCAGAGCAGAAAGCCATTGGCATCGATCTCGCGCCCAGCATCATCGCGCATAATAGTGCGCACGGAGCCAAGGATAGTGGCCTTAATTAGACGGATAATTCGAAGCCCCCGAGCATATATATACAGTAATACACCGCACCTACATAGGCACACCCACACACTGAGCGCCAAAGATGCTGATTGCGGTCTAGCCAAGCGCTAACGAGCAGATGTTTTACGATTCCTGGCCTCGCGCGAACTATGCGCACTGCTGTACCTACAATTCCTTTCGTGCAGGGCGCGTGTATATAGTCGCGTATATAGCATAGCTTTGACGCCCATCAGAAGGGGGTCATTAAGGTGTGCGCACGGGTTAATATTGAATTCAAGATACAAAGTTTCAATCAAGCAGAAGGGCTTAGGTACCGCTGCTGCACCTGCTGCTGCATTCTCGCGATGTCTAGGTGTAGCTCCGTCTGCTTTTCGGTATAATGCACCGATGTCTTAGAAGCTGCAGCTGTAGTTGTCTATTAGTTTGGGTGTCTCTAATAGTGTGGGGAATATTTAGGTAACGGTCTTTTGGTAAAGTTTGTAAACGATTAAACAGTCTAACTTTTTAAAATATCTTATGTGCTTATTTATTCGGATAACCATACTTAATGACTTAATCGAGAATTTAATTCAATTAGAAAAATACATTAGATTATAATATGCTGGCTAGGCATTGTACATGTCGATGTTTTTAATAGATCGAAAATATAGTTTTTTTGATAATTGAAAGCTTAGGTATAAGACCTTATTAGTATAGATAATGATTACATCAAGGATTTAATTCATTAAAAAATATATATATTACGTTATGATGTGCTAGCATCATTGTAAATATCGATTTTTTTAATAATAATTTTCTGAAGAACTTCTACTATCACAATAAAAACTTGATAATAAAGAGATAAATATACTGTGTAATATGATATTTTAAAGTTGCAAGCTCTTTACTGAAGAGTAAACACTTAAATCTTTATTTCTCGGAGCATTCTATTCATCTTCGCCTCAACTTTCTTCGTTACTTTGTATGCGTATAGATGGCTGCAGTCATAAGCTTGCGCGGTCCGACGCGCGAGCTCCACTCGCGAGAGCAGATAAACGCCCTCTAACTCTTGTACCTGGTAACTAGTAATTAAGCGAGGCGCTGTAGTGTAAACCGGCCCTTCGTCTCCTGCGCGCTGCTCAACCTTGCTCATCTCATCTCCCTCAGTTTCTCATTGCTTCCACCTTCCTCGTCAGCCTCCTACAGCTTTCCGGGGTGTATAACTCGATCTTATATCAGCTATCCTGTTGTGCAACTGTTACTTCTGCTGATGATTTTTATCTTCCAAACTCGCGGTACCCTTGTTATCTCGTTATAGTTATCAACGTTTAACTAAAAATGTTTATGAAATACATTTTTTGCAACTGATAAATATTATTATACTCAAAATAGAATTTGGTATACATTTAGTAAAAATTTATATACCAAAAAAATTAAAAATTCTTATATATATATATATATGGAAAATTATATTGTAGGCATCGTATATCTCAGTTGCGCAAGCCATTATTGTATCTTTTACAAAATCAATTCTCTCAGTTTAGTTTTCTCCATATTTTGCAAAAGAGTAAATTCTAGGAAGGATAACTGTTATAAGAATTTATTTATTTTCGAAGATAAAAAGAAGAAGAAAGACTATCTTATCTTCACTTTTTACTTTTATTTTACAAAACGCTCACCAGAAAATTATGTTTATAAAATATTTATTATGTAACATAATGAAGATGTTTTGTGTATACAGATAATACTGTTACGACCGGATTCACGATCACAAAATATACCGTTAATGTAGTTCAACAGTTACCGATGCGCATGATCTGAGAATATAACGCACTAGTGATTACATTTGATTTAATGGAAATTCACCGAAGTACACAAAAACAGAAACTAATAATAAAATCAAACTAGTTGAAACGCAAACATGTTTATAAAAATACTGTTCTGCTCACGGTTTTTGAGCCATTGTTTTCCGGTAAGCCGCAAAGCGAATGTTAAAACAGAGGTTAGAGGAAAGACGGACAGTATGTTATTCTCTCTCTCTCTCTCTATTTATCTCTCTCTCTCTCCCTTTCTGTCTCTTTCTCTCTCGTGTGAATAACTTTTGACATCCACGAACATCTTAAGAAATACGTAATCATTTAGAGAGAGAGAGATAGAGAGAGAGAGAGAGAGAGAGAGAGAGAGAGAGAGAGATTCGCTTTGCGGCTTACGGGAAAACCACGACTGGAAAACCGTATATATATATAATATAGAAATACATGCGCACTCGTCACCGCCAGCCAAAACCCGTCGACGTAGGGACTTGAGATTTTGAGGATATATGCGACAACTGAGGCAAACATGGGCTGTAATTATAAGTTTTTTTTCTTATATTTATATTAATAGAGTCGTATAAAACTAATAGATAATTAATATGATCCATTTTAAAATGTATACAGATTTTCTTATTTGTTGTAAAATCTAATTAGTTAAAAGCGGTAAAATGTGTTTTTCCCAATACATTTCTCAATATTTGTTAGGAGACTTATAATTATATCTAAATATTAATTTTACGAATATATTCCAAGTAGCCCCTAAGGGAGTGAATTTCAACTTAAACACCGGATATGAAGGGACTTTTCGATTTTTGAGTCTTAAAACTTAACCTTTTACTTTATATTATAAAGCACATACATAAGCTAATTTAACATTTTACTTTATAATACAATAAGACTAACATACATAACATATGTAAAAAACTATTATCACTAGATATAATTGAACAGTTAAAATAATTACTAGGCTACGTATACTTATTTCTGTGCTCGTACGTATTTCTGTGACCAGCGAAAAATTTTCTTTAAAAAATTTACAAAAACAATCTTTAGCTGGGTAGAATAATATTTTTTAATAAAAATTACACTTTTGCCGAACTGCAAAATGTTTTTATGATTTATTTAAAGAAAATTTTAAATTGTTCCTGTAGGACACATACATACGTACAAATAAACACATAAATAGGTATACATACCCTATATAGATGGTATCCCATAAACGTACTCTCTTAAGAGCTAAAACCTATAAGGAAACTCTCTCCGAGTCTCCGTTACGTCGAATTAATCAGGCTAAACCGGCTATCAATAAAGGTAAACAAGCAACGTCATCCTCCGAATCCTTTCATCGTCACGTCCAGTCACTCACGAAGTCACGATTGTTTGCCAGCTTTTATACGCACGGTGCGCTCGTCTCGAAAGTGCGTCGCGTCGTGCGCACAACTCTGCACGCTACATCTATACACAGAGTAAATATTTGAAAATTAATGTTCGTTACGGAGAGCTTTTTCGGCCTCTCCTTCTCACTCTCGCTCTTGTCACACGAGTCGCTTATCGCACGGGCACAACGGCCACTAGGACGAAAAATTCAAACCGTCGATCATTTACATGCGAACGGTGCACTTGACATGCGAGCCAATTGATTTTTTCCCTTGCGTCCACCCTTCGTATACCTGTATACTCGTAGCTAGTCGTCGTTGTTGGCGTTATTGTTTTTTTTCGGGCTCAATTAACGCGCGCGCGAGCGCGACACGGAAACACTTTTTGCCGCGCCGTATCGCTCGAGCCCATCGAAGTAGGGCCAACGCACGCGGAGCGATAAGGAAGCAACAGCAGCAGCAGCAGGCACCGCGCCTCGGCGTTAAAGGCTGCCTTTTTCTCTTTTTCTTCGATTCTTTTTTTGTTTGTTTGTATAGTTTGGAGTCTCTAGGGGGTGCTTTTCATAATTTTAGGGGGGAGGAGTCGAGGGGCGCGAGCGAGTAAGCTAGTTTTGACTTATGGGTTTGCTGGGTTTTGACGAGCACGTGTGTGCTAATTAAGGGTTTCGGTTGGTAAGATTTTGTTTAGATTAGCTGGAGTGTGGGGGATTGGTCGGAGGCTCAAATTCCGAGCTCTGGAAAATATTTCATTCGTTCCGCAGGGATAATTTTTTGGAGAGTTCTAAATCATCACAAAGTGTATCGAGATACGGATACGCATTATAAATATTGATTTTCAATTCTAGGAGTAATTGTAATGTACTATGAGTTCATTATACTTTATTTATACAGAAATACTACTTTTACTATCCGACAATTTATTTTATATATTTGCTAGTTTTATTAGAAGCAAATCGAGAAGAAGATCGAGAAACTGTGTTTCATGTGACTTTATCCTGATTATATCTTTGATCACACAAAATGAGGTGAGTTAATTTGGGTAAGTCAATGAGATATTTATATTTGATGTTATTTCTTTCAAATGCACATAGGGTTTTTACTATCATCGTATATTAGTAAAAACTCGTATGATTTAGGTCTCCTAATAAATTATAGTAAAACTTTCTTAATTCAAATATCTCGAAACATAAAGGTCTTTGTGATCTGGGCTTAGAACTCGTTCAAGATATGCGAAAGAGCTAACGTATTGGAAATTTTCAGATGAAATGCTGCTAATTAACTCAAAAATTCACAGCTGAATATAAATCGATTTTTTCTTACAAAAAGATTTTTTTCTCTTCATAAGAATAAGATACATCCTCAAAAATTTTACGGAATATTCTTATTCATATTCCTAATCATCTCAATTTTTGATTAATTGAATCGTCTCAATCGTGTATAACAAAAGAAGGGAGATAGTTTATAAAAAATTCGTGTTGGAGAAGAGTAGGTAATATTATGCTCTTTCAAACGCATTTACATGGAAGCGATCATATTATTTCTAACACACCAAAATAATTAATTCATTAATTTCAGAATATGGTATAATAGAAAAACTGTTATAAAGCGAACACGAGTCGATGAATCTTGAAATTCTCTTTTAATTTTGAATCTTCATTAAAAAACGAAAAAAAAAATTGCCCTGAGTAGCAATCAATGAAAGCGTTGTTCTTGAGATATAATCAAAAAATGTTTCAATAAATACATAACCTCAAATATCTCCAAATATAAAGGTCATTATGATGTAGGCAAATAATTCAGCCAAGAGATAGTGAAAAGATACCTTTTTGGTTACTTTCAGATAATATTCTGCTGATTTACTCTAGTAATCGTTGGAAAGAGAAAATGGATTTTTTTTCACAAAATGATCGTAGCGTTTGGACTTTATGAATCTTTCGAGGACCAACGCTGGGCGATCCTGCAAGGATTTAATTAGATGAGAACAATGAACAGTGGACATTTTTTTATTTGTCAGCCGATTATAATTTTGAAGGTCTCATTTTGTTCCTTGGAAGATGTCATTGGGACATACCCATATAAAAATTAAATAATATCGAATAACCTGCAAAGTTACAGCCTATAGTTTATACTTGTACATGCTCAAACTTACAAAAACACGTGTATAGACTTATACACTATAGGCTGTAACTATGCAGGTTATAGTCGATGTTATTTCATTTTTATATGGATAAGTTTCCCTGAAATATTTCTAGGAACAAAATGAGACCTTCAAAATTAATATCGGATAACAAATAAAAAAGAGTCCACTATTTTGTCAATTTTTTCTTTTTTAAAGTCTAAATTTGACGATATCTAATTTTATAATAATAGAATTTCAATAAAATAATTTTTTTTAGTTTGAGAAAAATCCCTTATTTTATAATATATTGACTTTCATATCATTATGCGAGATTAAATTGTGGTAAAAAATATTAGTGTTTATGACATATATCTACGCGTACAACCCCCTTAAGGGGAGGTCGAAGCTTATATGCGGTTACGTAGTTACCATCAATTTCGTATTTTTCAGTATTCACATTCAATTTTTAATTTTTTTCAATTATCACAATTGTCCGGTGTTCCTTAGTAGATTGAAAACACCGGACAACTAGAGTTTTGAACTTTTATGAACAATTAAATTAGATCAATGTAAAATTCAATGCAGAAATCTGTATTCGGCTCCGACCACCCCTTAAGCCTAAGTAACGATTTTAACCATGTTTTAGTATATCTATATATACTATACTTAAGTCTGAGTGTCGACTATGAAATCGGTCCAGAGGTCGCTGGTGTCAATTAAATATTTCCGGCGTGAAGGTAACCCCCATAAGAAAGCATCTCGAGCTCGTGAAAACCAGACTATAATGATATATATAATTATATATAATAATATATAATTACTTCAAAATTCTTAAAGTTTAAATTATATAAAGTTAAATATGGTTGTGTATAATTATATATGAGGATATATATTTATATACAATTATATATAATCAAAATCCAAATATAACTATATATAATCATATATAAGCATATACATTTATATATACTTGTATATGCTTTTATATATAACAATATATAAGCATATATATTTCTATATGATTATGTATAAAATCATTTTTACTCGGAAATTATATATAATTATACAGACACAAAATCCATATATAATCTCTATATTAATAAAATTATTTCGTAGCGCATAGGGGGGCAGGGGACGTAGACCCTCTAGTGTATAATTGTATATAATTCTAAAGGGATTTATAAAAAAAAGAAAAAAAATGCGACGCGAACTCGAAACGAGAATCTTTGACTTAGCAGGCCGTACTTTAACCAGTAACCTGTAATATGTCTTGTTTGTAAAGCATCTGAATAATTGTATACGTCATACCGTAAGATACTTATATATATATATATATATATATATATGTATGTAAGTAATTATATATATATTATTATATATAATTATATATATCATTATAGTCTGGTTTTCACGAGCTCGAGATGCTTTCTTATGGGGGTTATCTTTACGCCGGAAATATTTAATTGACATCAGCGACCTCTGGACCGATTTCATAGTCGACACTATACATATATATATATATATATATATATATATATATATATATATATATATATATATATATGTGTATATTCATATATAATTATATATGATTGTATATAACTATATATCATTATATATGATTGTACATAACTATATATCATTATATATGATTGTACATAACTATATATCATTATATATAGTTATATAGAGAGAAAACCTATATATATATATAAATATATATATAATAATATATATACTTATATATAGTTATATATAAAATCATTTTTACTCGGATTTTTAAATACTGTTTGACCTACAGTAAACTAAAATTTATTTTTAGACTTAATAAAAGAAATGATACCTTGATTTTCTTAAAATAAATTTTATTTCCTTTAAAAATATCTAAAATATGACCCAATTAGATATATATTTTGAAATTTGAGAGTATAATACTTCTCTTACGATTTTAATAAAAGTAATTTAAAATTCCCTATTTTGATGCAGTAAACTTGATCTGGCCCTTTGAAGCATTTCAATTTTTTTAATATTTTTGCATTTGGTTATTCTAAATGCAAAAAATTCTCTTATAACAATATCTACAAGAGGAGCAGTATAAAGGGAATCAATTCTTTGAACGTTTTACAGTAGCTTTTCTTCGTAAGTACTTCACAACCCATTCGAATACTTTTTTTGGTAGCTAAGATTTACATTGCAAATTTAAACTTTAAGGAGTTTCTTTGAAAGCTGAAGTTAAACACAGTTTCAGAATGTCGAGTACAAGAGAACAGTTATATTTTCATCTGTCAGAGTTCACTTTGTTCACAAAGCCATTTAGTTCTACCTTAATCCGAGATTTATTTGTCAATTAAAAAGGATTATATGTTGTTTTAGTCATTACGAAGTCTTTACATTTGAGGTCAAATTTGGATTATGAAATTTTATTACAAATTTTAATAAAATTTTGTTGAAATAAGCTATGTTTTATTTAATGTGTCAATTACACAATAAACTGTTGTCAATTTTCTTTAGATATGTCGACTTCATACTGCTGTTCTACCTGGAATTTTTCAGCCCGAAATACGGTGGACTTCAAAAGTCATGGTGACCACAAAATTTTACCATATACGTACATACACGCACACGCACACACACACGCACACACACATACATACATATACACACATACATACATATACACACACTCACACACATACAGACGCACCCACGCACGCACGCATGCACGCATGCACACACGCACCTGGACCTTGCCATCGGCCACCATAACTACCTAGATAAAATTCGTTATCGGACAACATAGTCACCTAGATACCTTCTGTGATTAGTACGTACATCTAGATACCAAAAACTACGTAGCGCACGACCTGGACCTCGTCATCGGATACAATAATTACCTAGACACTTACTTCGTTCAGTACGAGTATCTACATGTACCTGGACCTCATCAGCAGCCGCCACGTCGGTTACCTTTTGTCTTAAACCTCTACTTGAATAGTTTAAGTACTATTCCCATCTCGCACCGGTCTCCCCACGCGCGCATCGCAATCCAGTGCTTTATTCTGGAAAGGCTCTAAGTCTAAGCGACCATGCATTAATTAAATATATATATATATATATATATATATATACAATATAACCTCCCGGTACTGTTAAACTTGGGACTAGCTCTCCTACTGCACCAACCAGCGTCGAGCACCAGGGACGTATATAGGTCATAATAATTACTTTTCCTCGTACCTTCCTCATAATCAAATTTTCTCAGTTCAATTGACTTTCATGCAGTTTTGTTAAAAAAAAATTTGTATAAAATCTATATAATAAAATTATATAATTCTCTTTTATAAACTTTTCTATTAAATTTATTTAACATTATAAAAAACTTTTTATTAAAATTTGTTTGCTTAAACATTTATATAAAACTTTTTCTATCACATTTTGGTTTAAACCATTTCATAAAACTTTTTCCGCATACTTGGGATGCGGGCTTCGCAGATACATAAAGCCATCCCTAGAAAAACCACAGTGCCGAAATGTTCCGCATTCACAGTGCTCGGAGATTCTACTGTATATATATATATATATATATATATATATATATATATATATATATATATATATATATATATAAAATATAGATTCACGATACCTTTTTACGTGAGGCTATTCAAACATTATATTTTATATGAGTAACAAATGTAATAATCAATCATTTTTATTTTTAATTAATAATTATTATTTTTGTGAATCATAGTTTTTATAATCTTACATAAGTTCTTACATTTTAAATAAATACTTGCATTTAATTTTAATTTTACACATATGCTTTCCTTCGCAAGAAGTCGTCTTGGGCATTGCATGGATGGCTTTTTCATCAGTACTTATCATGCCAGTCTAAGGTGCACATATTCATAGTTGGCAATCTGTTGACAAGCTGTTGCAGTCCTATCTACATCGGTGGTCGGAAAAATTGCATCTGTCTTCAATGCTTGATAAGAGAAAGTATTAACCATTTTCGAACAATATTCAAATTATTTTTATCTGGCAAATATGAGTTGAATCGACTAAAATGTTAACTAAAGATTAGTGAAAGATTATCTTTCGAGAACTGTCATAAACCATTCCTTTCGAAAAAGTTTATCTAAACCTAAATATTTTTTAAGCATGAGAAATTTGTTAAAGTACTTAAAAATTCAACCACATCCATTCACATTTGCCACAAAAAAATGAGTTTGAAAAGTACTCTTTTACATTCTCTTGAAATATTGATGCGGCCATGATACCGAAATTATTCAGGAAATTTAATTATTCGTCTTTAATGAGATTCATTATATTCAAGTACACAATACGTGCATGATTTACCAGTATCATTCTAAAATCACTAAAATTCACCATTCCTCTCAATCGTACACTCTTCCTCTCAAACAAGTTACAAATTACTCAAGACAATAACAGACGCTTCCCCAGCATACACATACGAATCACGACGTGTATAAAGCGTTTAACGTGCCCGCTCGCAAACTTCTGCGTACTGCAACTGCACTCCCACCATCTGTATACATCAAACGCGGGCCATTTTTGTAGCTATATGGCGCGGCCCGTAACGCTCGCGTCGTATTTATCCAGTTAGCTCTGAGAGAGAAGGCGAGAGCCAATTCGTGACTGACCCGTCTATACCATATATACATATGCGTACGTACGGTTCGACAATAACGCGCGATGCTCGAGCTGTTTCGCCGTGGTATATATACCTACCCGCTGCAGCAGTCCTGCATGTCCTCGTGCGGTCTGTTTACGTGAGCGAGAGCTTCGAAGTGCCTCGCGCGCGCGCTTGCAAGCTGTAAATGAATTATCGCGCGGTTTATCCTGTAACTCCGGTGAGAGAGCAAGCGCGAGGCTGTATCAAAGTGAATCGAGCGCGAGAAATGAACGAGATGCTAGAGCATGGTTGGGTATATGGGTGTTTGAGTACTGTAAGTGATTTTCATTTGATTGTGAAGAATGGAAGTGGATGTAGATGATTAAGGATTGAGAAGTTTGTTACATACGTTGTCATTTGTTGACGCGGCTCGTTTTAGTCTCAGGTTTTTGGGTTTTAGAGGAGATACACTTGAATTTGAAACTGTTATTCACCATTTGGAGTCAAGGTGGAGATATATGCCGATTTTTAAAAAAAAAATAAAAAATGTAATCTTGGTTTTTATGGTAAAATAATAAATTGTTGACTCTATTTTTGATACCCACTAATGCAGAAGTTATTATTAATATATAAGCAGAATTCCTTTTTTTCTTCTTAAAATTATCAGTTTTTTAAAAATATTCAGCTGACTGTTCTCCCGAGTTACAGTTTTTAAACAATCTTGTTTCGCTTCTTTGTACTCCAAATAAAAAAAGAATTGGCTTGTTTGTTTTTATTTTTTATTACATAAATTTATTTAAGAAAATTGTTTGATAAAGGAAGAAGTATCCCTGTAAAACCTCTTCCTGCATTATTATCTGTAAACAAGAAAGGGGCGTTGTTGATATTTAAAAAATGTATTATATAAAAAATGTAATCATCTTTTAAACACATTCACCCTTAGGCAGACTAATTCGAAGCCTGAGATATTTGATTATGAACATTTATGGTTTGTATGTAGCTTTTAAACTGACGATGGATCAATTTTGGTTTTACAGAAAATAAATTGTACTTTGTTGATCATATGAAAACTGGATGCAATACCAAAGTTAAAACTTACACTTTTTACTCTTACGCTATAATAATTACATAATAATATTAATATCAGCTAATTTCAATAGTATAGAGTCAAAATAAAATTAACAACGATTAATTTAACCTCAGTAAAACCTACATTGGTCAGTCTAAAAGCTGTTGGCTACCTGCACATCACTTGCGATACCACGAATTTGCGATAAACTTGAGAACCGCACGATTGCTAAAATACGTTGGGTTATGTGGAAGGTTACACATAATATTCTTTTTATAAATTACTATAATTTCAACCGCCTTCAAACTTCTTTGTATGGTAAATATAAGTTTATCTGATAAACAAAACTATGCCACCGTTTTAAACGTCTGGTGATTTAAGAAGAAAAAACTTTTCTAATTCTCCCATTAAGCTAATACATTTTAGCAAGCGAATAGTTCGGAGATTTGCCACCAAATCAGGTAAAATACGTGGGGCGCTAGTGGCATACACGTAGCGAATACACAAGCCATCAATGTTTATAATCAAATAACTTAGGTTATAAGAAGGTTCAAGCTCTGACTAAAGGTGAACTTGTTAAAAATATAAGTCTATCATGGGGCGCGCTAGCGCCCGATAGCAAGTATAAGTGTAAAATGGTCCGAAGCTGTGCGAACCTGTACTAACCTCTTAAAAAATTTAAACATTTATATCTAAACACTGATTGAGTTTTGCGTAATCTTTTATATTCTTAGTTTCTAGTACATTTACTACGCCGCCTTCTTTTTTACAGATGCAATTGCAGAAAGAAATATTTAAATAATATTATAAAAAATAAGAAATATAAAAAAAATATTTTAAAAATGTTAATGAGTATATTTTTTCTGAAAACAGATTAAATGTTACATTTTGTGTTTAAATATATTATGTACATATAAGGAAATTGAAAAATCATTAAAAGAAAAGAATTACCCAATCTAACCCAATAACCCATTACTACCCACTGTCTTCATCGGTGTCTCCCAACATTAACATTTTCATAGTTACCATAGGATATCTTTTCAAATTTTCAATCCTTTGACCTAAAAAATTTTTTTACATTATTTGCATATGTATTCATTTCTGTGACCCAAAAAACTTAAAGTTTTTTTAGTTTGATCCAAGAAAATAACTATTTTAAGTTGTGAAATCATTATTTTTATTAATTATCTTTAAGAAAAATTGAAAAAACTTTTTTTCCTTTCGAAGGTTCCTGAGTCAGAAAAATAGGATTTTAAGAAAGGTCTGACTGTACGTATGTATGCATGTATGTATGCATGTGTGTATGTATATATGTATTTATGTATGTAGCTATGTATGTATGTATACATGTATGTATGTATGTATGTATGTATGTACTTGCATGTGTGTGTGCGTGTGTGTATGTGACAAATATTGTATCTACGATAACTCTTCATGGAAAGCATGTTACGAGTTGAAATTTTGTATATATAGTAGGTATACCTCAACTTAGAACTGATTAGATTTTGGAGCTGATTGGAAAATAAAAAGTTCATTAATATATATTAGATAATTTGTTGAATTAAAAAAATTCTTTTTCTTATTTTATACGTTAAATATTTTAAAAATCGGCGATACTATATGCACGATAGAAATCATTAAATTGGTTGGGCTTGGGGATTTTGCATGACTATTGCGTTAGTTAGTTATTTTTTCTTTTTGAGGAGTTATACTTCAAACACTTGGTAGAGTGACAATGGAGCCACTTCAGCCAGAGGTTAACTCTTTTTCGATCTGAGTTATCCCGACATGGGGGAAAATGACTCAACGCGTTACGGAGACGGCTATTGGGCTAGTTGGTTATTTTGTAAAGGGGTTTTACATTTAATACGTGATAGAAAGACAATAGAGCAACTTTAGCCAGACAGTTCGACACGGGGAAAATGACTCAATGCTCTACGGGGGCAGCTATGGGGTTAGTTGGTTATTTTTTAAATGGGTTTAAAAATGCGGATCTGCGTACATTGCTTTTGCTTGTTAAATATTAAAAAATTCGTGTCACCATCATATTCTCTGGTCTGCTGAGACGTCATGCGTGACATATATTATAGGTTAATGTTATGTATTATTGAATATATTTGAATCATCGAATTTATTTGTTATTTTCACGACATTATTTTATATAACAGGTTATGGTTTAAGTGAATATGTCTTACGTAAATAAATATAACTAATTGGTGCGGATTGTATTTATTTACATTTGTACGACAATATTTTCCTAAAGAACACATGATTTTCGTTATTTACACGACCTTTTATAGTAAATAGAAAATCTGTCGTGCATCTAACTTCGACCGTTAAAAATATGTACGATTTTAAAAAGATACGTAATTTCCTTTTAATTAGTGTATTTAGCAATCATCTTAAAGCTATTTTAGTGGAGGGAAAAGATATATTAATTTCAAAAAATTTGTAAAAATAGCAATATTCTCATTTCTCATTTAATCTATAACTTATAAGTCTTAATGAATTTTCCGCGTCCAGCATACTGAAAATTATTTAAAATTTTTTAATTTACTGACTGGCAATACATAAATGCATTATAATGTATAATAAGTTAATTTTAGCATTACTGTATAATTAAAGTGAATTTCCATTATATAATTTCAAACCTCGATTCTTCAGGACCTCTCTTTGAAAAAGCATTGCATGTTAAAGCAGGTAGCAGCAGTTTGTTTGTTTTGTTTGGGATATAAGGATAACAAATTTTTTTGGACCCCATTTTTTTGTATTCTAAGAGAAGCGATACTTGGAACATTTAGAAGGTAGAAAATGCTTAATCTAAATTAATTTATCAATTTCATTATAACTTTGCTAATTTATTGAAATTTGTTATCTTCTGAGTTTAAAAATATTCCTTTCTCTACAAAGTATAAAAAAAGTTAAAAGCAATCATTTGTTCTTTATAAAAAAATCGTAGAGATCCACTTTCAACTTCGTTTTGAGGTTTTGAAATCTTATTAAGTTTAATAATAATTACTACAACTGAAATAAATAATTAATTTTTTGATAACTCGCAAAAATTTTGTTCTAACTTTTATAGTCGAAGAATAAACGTATATGCCGTATTATGACGTTTACAGTGTTTTTCAATTTAGTCTTATATATTTTTGTTAAAATTAGTTTTGTCATTCTACATTTGATCTTATGTGATTAAAAAATTGTATTTCTATTTATACAACACGCAATGAATTCTGTGATAAAGATAATCTTTTTAGATAATGAAATCTCGGAAGCAAAGAAATTTAATTTGAATTTTGTCTAGAGTGTATTTTTGGAATAAAGTAGAGAACTGTACGACATTGAGATATAAATGTATACTTTTCACATATAAGTTATGCAATAGAGAATTTAAGCAAGTTTTCTATTTCTAGTTAACTATTTCTTAGTTCTATTTTAGGGATATTCTATGTCGTGCATCATTGATATATATTGTGTTTATTTTATGTACTTGTATTATTCCATTCGTCGTCTGCTTTTTAAATGTGAATAAACATAGATTTGATCACATAACAAGAAATTTGTTTAATAGCTTTTTATGAACGAATAATCAATATTTCAATAAACACACGGGCATACAGACAATGTTTCTTTTTGACTTTTATTTGATACAGTGAGCAGAAATATTGTTATTGTATTTAAATAAGTGATTACGTTATTATTAATATACAACAATAAAAAGTTTCACATTTAAACCAATATTTATGTAAGTAAATGTCTACATCACGGTCTTAATAAACTCGGCCTATATCTACTTAAACATTTAATTAGAAAAATTGCTGAATTAATTTACAACAAAGATTCAACAACAATCCTCATTCGCTTAAATGAAACAGCAAAACATACTCTATAAATAAAACATATCTCATCATCTGTATACGCTTCCTTTTAAAATACTAAGAAACGATCTTGCAGAACCTCACCTCCAAAGAGTTGACATGTCGTAGACGTATATTTATTATCATATTCACGTGAAAGCTCGTCTCTCGTTCCAAGATGAAAACAGACGCACACACATATATATATGCTACCTGCTATATAGCAGGTAGAACCTCAAAGCAAAGAGATAAGTACAAAAAAGGTATAAGATAGCGGACACAGCTTGGTCATCCCTGCTATATTAATGTATACAATTCTTAAAATAAAAGAGATCTAACATCTCTTATTAATAAGTATGACTCAAAGCACCCTGTTACGTAATGCAAATAAACTTTCTGTTACGCATATGCGCACCGCAATTTTACCAAGAACAAGAAGGGCACATGTAATGTGCGCGTGCATGTGTGCATATGAGTATGTGCGCGTGTGTATGCGTTTATGTATGCGTGTGCGTGTGCGTGCGAGTGTTTGCGCGCGTGTGTGCATATGTATTCTATAACAACTTATAAAGGGTTTGACACAATATTATACATATTTGATTCCTATAGGAGTCCTTAAAAGTGTTATTGAATTCGGTCGATTTGTATTGTTTTTACAGCTATTTTTCTAAAATTTCCAATTGTTCAATTTCTGTTTCCATGATTTTGAAATTTGAGAAAACAATACAACAGTGCCAAGGCAGCTGATAGCGGTTTATTTTATTGTAAAATGTTGCGTGCAAATTAACCATACAAATAATTTCTCTCTCTCCCTCTTACTCGCTCTATCTCTCTCGCTCCACCTCGCGCCTGGGCTAGTAGTATCAGTCGGCCGGCCGCGCTACACGGGAACTACCGCTGCCTCCACTACTATACCGCTGCTGCTGCTGCTGTTGCTGCTTCCACGATCCACCCTCCACCCCTCGTGCTCCACATAGAGCGAGAGCAAGCGAACGCTGTACCGGGACGGGAGAGGAGGGGGGGGAGGGGGCGCGTGCACACGAGATAGAGACAGAGCGTGCGCGCGCGCGCGGCCGGAGGTTCGCCGGCCGTCCGCCCACGGCGGCGCGGGCGCTGGCGCTGCGGCCTGCGCTCGGGTCGTCAGTCCGCCAGTGCCAAGCGGCCCGTACGCTTCGCGACAACCACGGCGCGCGCGATTTGCCTGTTTACCACGCGCCAGCCGCACGCATCGGCCTACCCGTCGACACGTTTCTCGCGCGTACCCAATAGAGTGACTAAAGTGTGCGTGCGCGTGTGCGTGCGCGTGTGCGTTGTGTCTGACGAAGTACTCGGAGCTTGCGAGAGCTTTAAACATGCGGTGACAGTGTGAGCAAGTGTGTAACCGAGATTCGGCGTCGTTAGGAGGCTGCGGCTCGTGCATTTCCACCTGTGCGCGCAGTGGGATATACGTGTACGTGTACGTGTCCGGGTTTTAACGGGGGATAGTATCGCTCTCGCGGGATTAGCGCGTTCGCGTGTGTGTTTTTTTCGCGAGTGACAGTGACAGCCAGCTGCGACGCGCAGTCTTTTCCCCCCCTTTTTTGTTTGTTTCGTTTGCCGTGATTGCGCTGAAACTGATGGCTGATCGAGGTGCCGTCGTTCCAGTGCCGTTGGCGCCGATCGTATCGTCCGCGTGATTATCGGCACGGTAGAGCAAATGGGAAGATGGTTAAATGAGAGACGCGATGCTGTGCTTGTCCTGCAGCGACGACGACATGGCGAGTAGACGCAGAGATCGCACGGGCAAATAAGGGATAGGGTGATGATGCACGTCAGCCAGTGATACAAGTAATCGAGAATCGTCATAGCGGACGATGACGAGGAGGACGACGAGCAGCAAGTACGAGGACAGTAGTTCGCCGGCAGCGCGCGGCCCCGAGCCCCGGTCGCGCCCTTAAGAATACTCTTCTTCTTCCTCGGTGGCTCTCGTACGGCGGAGGAACTCGAGGGGTGTTTGCATTATATTGCATATACGGTGAAAGGTGCGCGAGAAGAGGAGAAAGGGATCGATCGGAAGCTGTGCAGTGCAAGGTGCGAGAGTGGTGTTTTGTTGTTGCTGGCGTTGTTGTTGACCTCGATGTGCGCGAGGAAGACCAACCGTGTGTACTGAGTTGTTGCGGCTCTGCTCTGTTGTTTGGTTGTTGTTGGGTCATCGGGTGCGCTGTGTGACACTGAAGCTGGCCCGGAAAACTGGAGCTCCGCGACGGTAGCGTTGCTCGAGTGTGTTGGCTCTCGCTGTTCCTGACTCTTTGAGGATCGGATAGGACACGAGGTGGGTATTTTATTTTGCTGTTTTGAAAGGAATTTTAATGCTCTTGGTGTGAGAAATATCGGCTCTTTTTCAATTCCCTGCATTACTAAATTTGCCAAATATAGAGCGTGAAATTGCATGAAATTAGGCTTCATTAAATCGGATAATTACTATTAAAGCTTCCTATATAATACGTTGGGAGTCGTGTTTTCTTTTACAGTGATTTTCGTTTTTGAGAGAATCGTTGCGATTTAGTGTTTGATACGTGAAAAGTGATGGACATTGCTTGTTCATTCAATGAACTCGTTACTGAAGTATTTTTTTATCGATATCTTTAGGATTGACGTTGAACGTCATTTGTGGATAGGAAATGGAGCAATCAGCGTTAGACCAGAGTTATAAAGATTCATTATTTTGATGGAAATGAGATCGTTCGTTTAAAGAAATTATAATTTTTTTATTATTTTTATTCCAGACTTATGTAGGTATTTTAAACGTTACTATTATTGAAAAGGAAATTCAAAGTTTAATATACACTTGAAAGCCGTAATATTTTCTTTCCTCGCCATTTTAAACGAGCTTTAAAGTTGATCTCTGAATTGCTTATGCGCAAGTGACATTTTATGTCAAGATAAGAGTTATTGAAGAAATGTTTCATGGCAGTAGATGTTCTTACTTTTAAATGGACTTTGACTTGTTATTTTTTATCTCTGCAATGTCAAAGTTTAGTGGATATTATTAAAGATGACAAATTGTTTAAAATGTATACGTGTATAATGACAAATATAACTTATTTTTAATATGCTTATTTATTAATGAACGGGGCAAAGGTTGCGACAGAATTAATGGCAAAAAGGTAGTGAAGGTGGTCAGGTCAATGAACTAATGAATAATTGAGGTTTTAATCTTTATTGCCGAGAAAATTTATGAAGCTGTAAAGAAATATGAATATTCGCAGCACATTTTAAGTATAATAAAAATAATAAATGTAAAACCATTTGAAACTTTATTTTAGTATCACGAGAAAAGTTATAATTATAATTTAAATAGGATAGCTAATTAAAAAGTATTACTATATTCATTAATGATTTATTTTTAAAGAATTCCTACGTTTATTTATATTTGGTGTTGAAAATGTAGGTCAGTCATATGATAGATATACTTACTTCATATTTTTCATCGGTAAAAATCGAAATTTTATCATACGGCTCATTGAGCACTGCTAGGATGCATTTTTGGAAAATACGTATGATGCAATTTTGATCGATGTACCAATTTAGGTCTACAAGAGTTCAATTCGTTTGCAAACTTACCTGTAACTTGCAAAATTCTTGCTTTATTTGTTTAAACGTTCAATTTTCGTAGATAAATAAATGATTTATCTAAAGATTTACAACTGGGTAAACTAGCAGAAAGACAAAAATAATATGTACGAGTTTAGTAAGCCTTGGTTATCGACTATCAAAGATGAGTATAGTTTAAAAAAAAAGCTTTGAATTATTTTTAAAGCAATATTGCTTCAAACATTTTACTATATTATCAGTAGAATGAGTCCGGCTTCGGCTAGCCAAAAATTTAAAAACACTTATGCTATTTGATTATGTTATTTGATCATCAATAGGTTTTGTCGTATAAAGCTTTTAATATTTTTATGAAATGCCATTATCATTATACACTATATAGCTCATTTGAAAAAGCATGTATACATAAATAACCCTCAAACGGCTACGTGGGGTCACTTTTGACCCCAGATTTGTCTCCTACAAATAAAAAGCAAGTAAGCAAAAATGTGCACATAGGGGTTTCTAGTGGCGTAGATTCCAAATCCGAAATCAAAATTTAGAAAATATTTGGTGGGAACCACAATGGCGGTCGTATCGAGAGAAAGTTATTAACTTTTCAACCATTTTGTCTCAAATTATTATTTAGTTATAAATTGAAGGGACTAATTGATGGCCATCCGTCCTTTATTTAATAAAAGATTGCAATAATTAGTGTAAACATGTTTATTTTGCAAATCTGACGTTGGATTTGAGCGACTTCTAAAATTAATGTGTACAATGATAGTCAAACAAATTTTTCAAAACATTTCATATTGCAAAGTATAAAATGAAAAATATAATAGACTAATACAAAATGGCTTTATGGATCCAGAAAATAACAATTTATATACATTCAATAATATATAAAACTTATTCTTACAGTTTCAGATTCAGACAGTTAAAATTTTTTATAATACATAATTTATCAGCATTACTTTTTTCTTAATTCATTAAATTAAAAAACAACACGGCTACATTTTCGCTTAATTTGAGACTGAGAAACAGTTATTCAGTTAAAACTGAATTCAGCGTTTCATTTATTTTTTCTAATTTGACGAACGATTCACTATCGCCAAGAACCCTTTTTTTTGACAGCTGCAATAGATTTTTCGATAACGTCTACGGACCGTATTCGTACGTAGGTCGATTTCGAAATTATACGACGTTTGCCACTCGGGGCACACAATGTTTGATTGAATTTCCATAAATTGATGTAATGAAGTTCGCTAATTTTAATCGAGTTTGCAAATAGAGCGGCAGCATCAGCAGCAGAACCAAGCGTTAATGCATCGCTGTTTTTGCAAAGCTTTTTGTCCGTTATCACGGTCCGCCGGATCTTTTTTACGCTTGCCCGACGGCTCATCTCTCTATCTCTCTCTCACTCGCCTCTCGATGCTTTTTATGCGCGCTCGTATAATTAATAGCTGATGCACTTATAATTGCGCTGCCACCGCCGTTGACGCGATTAACGTATGCGCGAATTATAAAAATCGAAAAGAGCACCCGTGCGCCACGAGCCATCAATTCGCAATAAGGCGCGTCGGGGCGATGCATGCGGCTGATGTGCATTTTAATAAGCGCTCGGCTTTTGCCGCGCCACTCGCACTGTTATCGAGGCTTTAGCGCGACATGATTCAGTCATTTGTTTTTCTAAAAGTCCATTAAAGCCACTTAAACGATGTTGTAAATATTTGATTCGTGTTCTGTTTTTTTCGAAATTTGATTCTTGATCACATAATGCTCAGATAATTTGTAACATATACTTTCTATATAAATAACTACAATTTAATGCACCATTTTAATAATTCTAATATATATTTATTGTAATTATTATGAGATGAAGTTTAAATTTTTAAGTTATAGTAATTCCCTGAAATCAAATGTATTAAGAATCTTCTGAAATTTTGAGCAAAATCCATTTTTATTTTAAAGATCATCTCGTCAAAATTTCATATCTCCGTATTGTTTAGATTTTAGAGTATATTCATCCAAAGTTCACCTGGTATCGATTCTTTTTCAAAATAGTACACGACTTCAACGGAAAAATCATAAATATAAGTTAATTTAAACCCCAATAAATGAGCAAGTTTCAAGAAATGACTCAAAATCTGGGAAGAATTAGATTAAAACCCTGATAAAAAATATATTTTCATTTCCAGAAGCTGGTCAATACAGTAATGCCTTGGTAGAAATAGATTTAATTTATTCGCCACTTATTGACAGTTGTACTCTTGCGCAGACTAGAGACAAGCTTGTTTTTTGGTCATTTATTAAGCATCGATGAAAAGCACTTTGAAGATTATAAATTTACTTTTTGGAGTGCATATTCCATGCTATTTTATAGGTGTTAACTGAGCATTGTATTAGATTATTAAAAAATAATGTTAAAGAAGCTTATTAAAATATCCAAGGAATCATTAGTACACCCAATACGGATTGATTCTGACTACTCGAGCGCATTTGAATTTATCCTGCAAAGTATATCTATACATACCGCACATATAGATATACTTTGTAGGTTAAATTAAAACCCGTTCGGGAAGAATCAATTCGTGTTGCGTTTACTAGCTTATTCAAGTTATCAATATTATTGACTGTTGCTATGGAAACGTTTAATAATTTTGAACGTTCGATACCATATTAAATCTGGAAAGGTCTTTAATATTTTCTAGGCTCCTAAAAGATAAACAATTTTGTCCATTTTAAGTGCCTAGAACCTAGTTTTATAACTATGTCTATTCTTTTGGTTTCTACCAAAGTAAAATAATATTAATCCAAAGATCGTAGATCTCCCTTTTGATCATAGCTATATGAATCAAAAGTTAATTTGATCCTTTTATATTATTTTCTTTCATTTCTTTATCATCGAGTGTATGCTTGAGAGCCCTTGATTTCATTAAAATTACATGCAAATAACTCTTTTTAACCGACTTCAAAACAGAGGAGGTTATATATTCGATGCGTATGTTTTTTTTTTTGAGTCGGCGCCAGAATCAACAATTGGATTCAATCACATTTTATGATGGAATATAATTTATCATGGCATATATTATCATTTATGTAGTAAAAGTTTAGTAATTTGCAAAAACTTTTGGCACCGACTCCAAATAGTTGTATTTTTAATTCAAATGACCAGATTGTTGACTTTTTCAATCAAGACAACAATCATTTTATCATAGGCCTATTCTTTTCTTAATCTCTTTATTACAGTAACTATTATTTTTCACTATTAATATTTTACATATAGTTAGAGGGCATCTACCTTAATGCAAAAATAATTAGTAAGTCAGACAACAAACCGTTTTACCTAATTGCAAAGTAAAATGTTGTAAATTAAAACCAAAATTAAATTTTCATTAACATACACGTCAGATGTAACCCATAACCATAACTCGCATAAGGCATATCCGAAATATTCATAGGCGCCTGTACAAACGAGCGTCAAGATTCAGGCAAATTGCGCGCCATAAATTTGCCCGAAGCACACTGCGTGTGCGCATCTTGCGCGCGATCGACGCAGCCGTGGAGAATCGCCCCGTTTTTTCTTTCCGGCAGGGTGAAATTGTTTCACCCATCCCTGTAAACCAAAGCCCAGCGGGAATACTCGATATAGGCCTATTGGGAAACGCGCGGCGCGCTGCTGCTCCTTCCACGTCTATTCCACTATCAGATTAGACGAACTTGATTAAGTCCTTCCTCGGAATTTTTTTTTTCTTTTCGAGTTTTGTCTTAGTTTCGAGATTTAAAGGAGGTCAGGGAGAGCGAGAGAGGCACAGAGCGAGAGCGAATATCGGGGAAAAACTCGATATGGGCCTGCAGGGGTTTGCTGCCAACTTTTTTTTTCTCCCGGGAAGATTAGATCGCTGCGGAATACTTGCGCGCCCTCGCGCGAACCAAGTTTTCATACTTTCCGATTTTGATAACGCGCGCGATATTAATGCGTAGATTCGCCGAGAGTCGACACGATATTTTTATGGTTCTTGGGTTGGGTTTTTGTAAACGAGGGTTCACGATGACTTTAATTCATTTATTTAGTTAAATCGGGTCGATATTGCTGTTGTATATATGTATTTTATATCCTTTTTATAGCCTTGGTGGAAGATGATACGGTTTTTCTTA
The DNA here is from genome assembly GCA_949152435.1 of Gastracanthus pulcherrimus. NCBI lineage: Eukaryota > Metazoa > Arthropoda > Insecta > Hymenoptera > Pteromalidae > Gastracanthus > Gastracanthus pulcherrimus. The sequence continues at coordinate 153,788,759 of OX424575.1, read as the reverse complement.
GCAGTTTTCGACATGTTTTGTTAACCTTCTTGTATTATGTGCATCCTGCAGTATACAAGCCTTCAGCAGTTCATAAAAATTGATAGGTCGAGAATGTAGCAATATAGTAAATGTTATATATAATATTATGTTTATCAAATAATTGTAGTAAAAGCATATAATCCACTATAACTCTCATTTATTATTTTATCTTATCAGAATATCAAACTAATGCAAATGCTTCCTGAAACACTGACAAAAAAGACCCTGGGGTGAGATGCGACGATTTATTGTACGCTTGAAAAAAATATTTTAAAAGTCTTTTCTGAAAATTACTACTGCTAATATTAAATCAATAAATTTTAAAATAATGTTCATAATAATTTAAATTTTATAGCCATAAGTGATCCCTATGAAAATGACAAAGGTTATTTTTATGAATCATTCAGAAAAACTTACTTCCGGCTATTTATAACCTACCAAAACTATTGGATTGTTATATATGACCATTTGTAGATAAACTGTACAATAACATACAATTATTTATCGAAAAGAAGATCCCGGTATTTAGATAGATTCCATTTTTCTACATAAAGCAATTCTTTTAATGCTGGAAAACCTTGCGTGAAATAAAAGTTTTAATAAAGTTAATGATCGCATTGGAAACTCTAGACAAAGCAATCTGATTTTGCATTCTTAATAATGTTATATATTTCAACACCTTATCTATATGACTATCGGAAAAGATCGATCAGTTACTTGATCATGTGATAATCTTTAGAGCAGAATTTTTTTTTTCCATTATTTATTCATGAATTTGCATGTAATTAAGTATTTCGGAATAATATTTACATCCATTAAAAGGGTTGATCAATTAAGGAGTGGGCGAACAAAACCAGATAATTCTATTTTTCTTAATATTGAGAAAATTAAGATGAATTTTATTATTTTTCTATTAGTTTAAATGGTATAATGTATTTTAGATGCCTCGTTAAATGGCAGAAATGTTGAAATTAGATTAAAAAACCACACTATAGATGCAAAGTTATTATTCAATTATTATTTACTTACTAGTTCTTTCTAATTTTTGTTCACAGAGACAAAACAAATAAAATAATTTTTGGTACCAGTAAACTATTTTACTTTACTGTCTTTAAAATAGTAATTTACGCTTATTAGAATTATAAAACAGAAGCCACACATTAAACACAAAAGTTACCGAACTCAATCGACCGACAACAGCAGCGAAATTTCGTATCGCGTTACCAATCCCCAAAACGAAATATCAGTTCCGAGCATCATCCTTTCTTAAAAAAGAAAACAGCTTATACCCTTTCACACGCGAGCACTCACCTACCACTACCCACATATACACAAATACCCACACACAAACATACAGCGATTGTCAATCATCCCCAAAGAAAGAAAAGAAAACAGGAAGAGCCGAGTAGTCCAAGCCACGTATAGGTACTCCAGCGATAAAAATGCTCCAACTCCGCGCTCCAAACAAAACGAAAGCAGGAAAAAAATGGCGCCAAACAAGACGACAATATCTAGATACACACCGCTACAGCTATAGTTGCAGATCGTGGAGATACATTGATACCCGTACCGGCGCGCGTGTACCCCCGGCCAAACTTTGTTCAAAAATGCTGGCTCAGAACGCGAGCTATCCGGGCTATTGTGTTCGATTGTCATCGCGTGTCGGATTCGCGCGCGCGGTTGACGATGTAAACGTCGATTCTCTTCCCCCTCTCTCTCTCTCTCTCTCGCTCGCGCTTCGCTAGTCTAGTTCCCCTTGTTTTCGGTGCAGGGGGGGAAAAAGCGTGTAGAGAAGGCGGGAAAAAGAGCCGCCCAGAGACAAAGGTTATACATACATACACATTCACATACACATACAGAGAAAAAGAGAGGGAGAGAGAGAGAGAGGCGCTGGAAATGATGTATAACGGTGCGCGCAGAGGATATTCTTTGAAATTTTGCAAAATGGGCTCGCTGCCAAAGAATCCGGTCGCTCTCGCGCCTATGGGGACCTGCAAGCAGAGCTTTTTCCTCTCTCTCTCTCCCTCGCTCTTTTCCCTCGTTTCTTTCTCGAGCGCGGAGAGAGTTTTTTTTTTAACCCGCGGCCGATGTGTAACTGCGCGGTATTGAAAAGCCTGTGCGAAACGTGTCCGCGCCGCGGATTTGGCGCGTCGCGTCGCGTGCGCGAGCAGTGACGGATGAAGCGAAATGCTTTCGGTGATGGTTGTTCGCTGTTAGCTCTCTTCCTGTTTGTTTGGTTGTTTTATTTTTGGCTGGTAGTGGGAATTTATGGAAGGATATTTACGCGAGCACGTCTTTGTCTCGAAGTTGAGGAGGAACTTTGCGAGTTTTTAATGAAGCGAAGAGCGAATGATTGTGCATTGCGCGGGGATTTGCCTTTCTTTTATGTAGGCAGTGTTTTCTGCGTTTTGTTCGAAGTAGGTCGATTTTTTTTAGAGTTGCTGGAGGGAGCGAACGAATTGAAAAGATGCGATCGTATTGATAACGGATAATGAAACACTGACACAATGCAGTTTAGTGATTAAAAGTGAGAGAATAAACTTTTTAATGATTGCATTTATTCTATCTTTTCGAAAGAAACACAAATCGATTTTATCAAATACAATCTATGTGTATCTAGAATACCTAACGGTATGTGAGAGAAACTTAATTCTTAACTTATTTTTTTAAACGGATGATTTAAATAAAAATTTTAACATAAATGTCAAAAAGGACGAGTGCAACACAAAGTTACAATTTTATACGTTAATATATATATGAACATTATGTTCATCGCACCCCCAGAACAAAATTATTACAACTCAAATTAAGCATAACAATTTATAATAATAAAACGTACCAATGATTGTATATTTATATTACATAATATATACTTCTATCTACAATAACATATGATAAATAAATAATGAAAATAGTTGAATATATAAATATTCTTTGATTATTACCTAACTACAATTCACAACGACATTGTGATTAATATTAGTTATAGTGGAATGAGTGCAACCACTGGGACGTGTTCAATCACTGGTACGTTTACCTTAACTATTTTGTATAGTAAAATTATGTAATAAATATCATTACTATAATGCTAATTTATATTATTACAAATATCATATTCATTTATAAAGTTCAACAAAAATAAAATAATTTTGATTTCGTATGATAATTAATAAAATAATCTTCAACATTCACAATCATTTAAAGTTCTTTGTGAAAAGCAGTAACCAGCGTTTTTTCTTTCGATTTTGCAAATAATGTAATGACTTGAATTCTTAATTAATTTTTAATTGCATCTTGCAGTTTATAGCAAATTTATACTAAAAACGAAGACGAACACAGACAAACATTGACCTCGCAGAAACAAAAGTTTACGCTCAGACAACAAAGCACAGGGACACACAGAAAATTCCACCAGGCGCAAGACCCCCGCCAGAACAACGGTGAAATTGTGTTTATCCTCGCAGAGAAGAAAAGAAAAAAAAAAGAGATGGCCCGCGCGTAAAGGTGCTCACAATAGCGAGCCTCGCGCGCTGGTAAAACGTCAATTCCGACGCTTCAAATACAATTCCGTCAAAGTTTAAGCAACGTGCAGCAGCAGCAACGGCGGCGCCCCTTTACAAATCGCATTTCGAACCTGTCGCGCATATACACAGACCACCGCTGCATCGCCTCCTCCAGAAACAATGCGCACGACGTGTCGCGCATGCTCTTCGTCTGCTGGCGCGCGCTGACCCGAAGAATCGAATCAGTCGCAAGAAAAAACTACCTAACAAAAATAATTGAAAAGGAAGAAAAAGGAACGACGACGAAAAAAAGACGGCAAAAAAACGGAATACATGCACACACGCGTGGCGCGCGAGTATAAAAGACGAAGCGAAGCTGGAGCAGCGACGCGTGCGTCCTCTCTCTCTCTCCCTCTCTCACTCACTTCTCTTTTGCATTTTCATCCCCAATTTTTGCGACTGAGAGCACCCGCGAGAAGTACACACCTGTATACTGGGTATACGTATATATAGCTCGGCGTTGTGTATACGCGTGACAAAGGCCGCGGAGCATCCAGAAGCGCGGGGGCGAGGTCTACTCTGGGTGTTGTTGACTGTGTCTCTCGCAGAGCCGAGCCGAGCCACCGCGACGACTGACAAAATGAAAAGCGCCGGGTCAAAAAACTACCGCGCGCTAAATGTGTTGTTGTTTCATTTTTTTCTCCCCTCTTCGTGTCGTGGCCACTGCCTTTTGTGCAATTATGAGAGGCTAGAGTAACGGAAAATGGAGTGAAAATGAATTTGTCGAATGTGTGTTAATAGAATGGCTATGATTTCGTAAATTAGCGCATCCAGGTCACGAACTTGTTTAGTAAAAGAGATAATTGCTTTTCGTTTACATATTTCAATTGATTGGAAATTGATCATGTTTGGAAGAGAGATAGAACAATGAAGTAACGCAATCATTGTGATAAATAAAAAAGGTGTGTTTCAGTTTTTTATTTGTATGTGTATAGATCAGAAATGATTAGGCTGTTTCACTTGTTACATCATCAGCAGTATTAATAGTACTATTTAGATACATACAACTCTGCAATCCTAAAAATTATTATCTTGCATCATAGTGTCCGTCATCTTAGTAAATTAACATAATGTTATTAATACTATGTGTACATTTTTTAATTAACTTTCTTATGTAAGTTAAAATAGAGCAATCTTAATAACCTATTGTAAAAATATGTAATAGGCCGATAGTGAACTTTTATCAAAACACGACTTTTTAAATACATACTTTTAGAAAAAATAGTGAAATAGAGAAATTGATAGTGTAAATATATGGGCAGGTATATATAAAAACATCTCCTTATTCAAGTTAAGTAAAAGTGTACAAAAAGTAGGTCAATTCGAACATTGGAGATTTTAGAAAAACATAAAAATTTACAAGGTTATATACTTCATGCATATAACGTTCATATCAAGTTTTACATTAAAAAATAACATGAAAGTTAAAAATTATTTATATAAACAAGCTATTGCTTTAATATAGAATTTTAAATTAAAAAGCTAAAATTAATTTACTTATGAATTGGGATACGTATTCTTTGAAGTAATATACTTATTTACTTACTTAAATTTCAATAATATTAATAAACATTATTTAACAACCCATTTATATATTGTAACTTTTTTCAAAGTTTTCTTTTAAAATAAGCATATTGAGCTGTCATACATACAATTGGCTTGTTTTTTGTAATATACAAAAATATTCATATCCTTTTTATAAGACATCAAACAAATATGGCATAGCAATTTGATGAAAAAAGCAGAATCAAATCAAATTCAATCAAATTCTGAAAGAAGAAAATTTCTTTTCTCCACGTTTGTCGAGCATGCGATGTGAAGGGCGACGAAACGTGACTATGGTCGAGCTCTTGCTTGTACACAAAAGCATAAGTTTATCTTCAATGCACGAATCAACTCATAAATATTGTAATATTTAGCTTGCTTAACGCTGAAATTTCTCGAAGTAGTAGTAGAGTCGACTTATCATACCATTATAATGTTATGTTGCATTGTACAATACCAAAATTTCTCCAAACGACAGTGATCTTGATGTATCTTGTAATTTGTAACAATCACAAACAAAAAATGTTAAAAAGGCAAAGGTGTATAAAATTTGTATACATTTATATACTGAATTTTGAGCTTTTAAAAAGTAAACATAAAAATTTTAATTGCTTAGGAATTTTTGTTTAAACTTTTTTATACACATATACAAATGTATAAGAAAAATGATTTTGTTCTTTCTATGTTTAATCTGCTTCTTACAATTTTTTTAAATGTACATAGTAGTGCTTTCGTTTTTGTATTCTCAATCTGAAAAATACCAATAAAAATGTTTTTTGTAATAAACTTGTTTAAGAATAGGAAATATACATTTTTACCGTTTGAAAAATTGTTAAGAGTAATCTGGCAGCAATAGAGGTATTATATTCACAATATAAAAGTTGTAAAAAATGACTAAAACTATGTTTTAAAAACAACTTTTCAAATATAAAATAAAAGGAACTTTTTCATACGTTTCAAAATTCTGTACTGTCATAGAATATGTCATAGCTTTATCATTCACTGCATACACACCAAAATATAAAAATTTGAATAGACAAACATTTTTCTACCTTTTAAAGCGCACTTCAACTAAATCAAAGCCGATCGTAATGATTCTAAAATGTATTCCGCCCTTTTTTCAATAACAAGTCAGCAGCAAGCGAAATTCGAATGAGCACTATCCCCTGCATAAACACGACTTTTACTACTTTCGACATATCCTGTATCCTCTGGTCGGCGTCGCGCTCGCGTCGTGTCAATTCATAAATACTCATCTTACACTTTAAAGCACACATCCCGCGCGACGCACGGTGTACTATTACTTCTCGGCACGGTCCTCTCTCTCTCTCTCTGTCCCCCATTCTCACTTTTCTCCCTCTTAACACGGCACGCGCGTGTATTATTCGAGGCGAGTCGATGCCACACCACCGCGTGGTGGATTGCGTTCCATCTCCATCTCGCTCTCGACGCTGCTCTGCTCTCCTTTCCTTTGTCCCCCTCTGTTTTCCCTCTGCATTTTTTATTCCCCACTAAACTGAAGAGCGAAAGAGAGAGAAAGAGAGTGTGGGGGGGGGGGAGCTCGTAGCCCTTTATTAAAGTCGCGCGCACGAGCGCGAGGAGCCACTTTTTTGCTCTCTTTTCTTTTAAAGGTCTTAGGTAATGGCGAGGAAGGCACGTTTGAAGTGCTGCACGCTGCACGGCTCTCTTATATATACGCGTGCTCGCGATATTTCTGTGTTCTTATAATGTTGGTGCTGTAGTGTCGCGCGTGTGTATGAAGTTTCAGACTTATAGCGCAATTTTACAGTTTCGTTTTTTTTTAATTTATATGGTAGACTGGAATTTGCTAATTTCATTTATTGGTGAGTTTTTCAAGCTTTCTAAATATAATTTAACCCTTATAGTTGCGAATTTTATTTAACAATCATTAATTTATTTTTTGTGAATTACTTTATATATAAACCTACTCCTGCTATAGAAAAAATAGCGAAAAGAAAGTAAGGTAATTAAAAATAAATGGATAGCATTTCGCATATGAGTGACCATAACTGAAAGGGTTAAGCGGGTAATAGTAATGAAGAAATTATGTAGTATAAATGTTCAATGGCTTCATAAACTTTTTTAAAACTCTGCACTGCATCTCATTTTCTATTTTTAGTCGAATAACGATTGGAAATTTGATTTGCTTGAAATTATCTCTGATACACTTTGTATACAGTCAATGTTGGTAGAGAGGAAAATAATTTGATATATATAATGTACTTTGAATTTTAAATGAGTTTTAGTTTCCAATACGATTGGATATTCATGACTTTATTATTGATTTTATTTGACATTTGTTAATATTTTTAAATATTATAAATTGCTCTTACCCAATATTGAATTTAAAGCTCAGAATATTTAACTATTTAAATTAATTATTTACTATAAGTATACATATTATTATTTGATTGTAATATTGTTCTGTTCGAAGTCTAGTCGTCGAGCCAACTGTAGTCGAAGTATGATGAATAATATAATAGCTAATTCCTTAATGTAAGTTGCACCTCTTATGTCCATGAGTCTTATTGATGTTAAAATATAGTAAATTCGTAACTATTTGTCACGACTTAAAATGTCAGTTCCGCAGCATGGATGTTATGTTGTTATAACGATGTTTAAATATTATGCAGATTAGAAGAAATTATAGAATTCTGGACCTTTCAATTTAATATTTCCGATTATAAAATTGTTTTTGACACTCCGTGCGATAAGTGCTACTTGTACACACGCGTGTTAACGCAAGCATACGCAAAATTGGCACTTATCACACGAAGTGTCAAAAAATAATGTTGGGTACACGTGATAAAAATGATTCTCACACGAGTCTGATTGTCGCACTAGTATCAAAAAGTACTAATGCAAGTTTGTATAGTTTTCTTGCGTCAGATTAACGACTATGCTCTGTTATGAACGAAAAAAATGTATGTAAAGTTGACCCAAGTTACTTCTATACTTTCAGGAAGAAAGACCTAAGAAATGAAAACAGTCAATTTTAGATTTACTGATTTAGAATCAGCCATACATAAATATTGTCTATATTTCTTTTAATCAATCTTTTCTTTTAATCAGAACATAATTTACGATCATTTTCTTATATAAAGTTTTACCTCATGATTATTATTACAAAATGATTTGGAAAATAAAGATATCATTATTGAGTGTATAATTTAAGTCTTACAAGTCTAAATGAAATCATTATGAAAACAAGAGATGATGAGGAATTTATTAATTTATAGGTAATAAAACTTTTAAGACTGAAATATTTATGTTACATATTTATTATAGATCGTCACACTAATATATTTTGACCAATCAATCAAAATACTGATAATTTCTGTAATTATAAAAAAATTAAATAATAAAGCATCTTTCTAAACAAGTCACTATAACGTGCATATACATAAACTTTTACAAATATCGAGAACCAAAGTACAGAACAAAAAATCTCCCAACACTCGTTATAAAGCACCCTGTCATCCAAAAAACAAACATCAAGCAGAAGCCATAACCAGCAGGCGAATAATCTTAATGGACCTCGGCGGCGATTGCGTTCGCGTCACCCCCTGCCCGGCGCAAAAAACCAACACACACATTTCTCTCTCTCGTTCCCCCCTCAGTGGGCAAAAAAGACAGAAGAAGCGTTTGATTCTCGAAGAGCGACGCTGCACGGGAGGTTTATAATAAGCAGGACCTGCACTTTGACAGAGTCATCGTCATCGTAATCTCCGCGGGCGGTCGCGACGTAGGCATTGTGCGTGAAAACAGTGAGAAATGCAAAGTGCTTGGGGAGGACGGGGGGGTATAAAAGGGAAGAGGGGGGAGTAGCAGAGACTAGGAGAGCGTAATAAAGAGGCATTTGGAGAAAAAAATGGAGTGTAGGAGCGGAGAGATAGACACGACGCGTTGGTCTCGTTTCGTCGAGGAAGGGCGTTATACCTGCTGAGGGAGAATCTGGCGTACAGGGGGGATTCAAGTTTTATTTGCAAAAAGCTTGTGCTTTCTATATTTTACTGTGGTTATAATATAGTATAATATGATTTTTTTTGTAATTTTGCTACATTATAATTATTAACATAATAATATTTTGTGGAGTAAGGATGTAAGAATATTCGAACTCAAATTAATAAAAAAAAGTACATTACAATGTCGGACGAAAACATTTTCTAAATATAATTTATTGTTTTACGTGGAATAAATGGGTCATAAAGCTGGTCTTCTATATAATATTTAAATACTAGATTCGTAGTAGTACTAGATTTATAGTCGTCATAATTGTCGTCGTCGCTGTATAATGGTTCAATTGCCCTTTCAAAAAGTTTTAAACTTACAAAATCGTATGAAATTTAGCCCGAGTATAGTTTTTTAGCTTGCTGATCTATAATCTTCTAAAATATTGTAAAATAAACTCAATTTAGACATAGATTTAGTATCTATGACTATGTTAAGGATTTATTACATCTTATCTGCAAATGTAGTTTGAATTATGAATTATTATTTAATTCTATATGAATAAGTTTTCATATAAATAACATTTAGAATACTGATTATCAATTCAAAGAAGTATTAGCGAGCAGGGATTTGGTTGCTAATGAATTATTATTACGGCATCAAGGATTATCGTTCTGATTGAGAATGATTTACTTTGAAATCTGTTATTTGCCCAAACATTTGTTTAGACAACTTTAATACTAAACTGGGTTACTTACTGCATACTCTGCATGAAATTTGGAATTATTGAGTCAAATACGTTTTGGTGAGTATTCAAATTTTGGTTAGCATTTATATGATTAATGAGTGTTTCAGCTGTAATTTTGCTATGCGCTCGCATGTAAACTTTGACGGCTGGTATGAAAAGCCGTGACATGAAATTTGGATAACTAGGACTTCGAGCGACCCTTTGAGCTCGAAAAGTTTTCATCTCATTCTCCATATATGTATAATATGTGTGGTGATTTCTAGACCAGGTATTAATTACTAACTTGTCATGTAACTATTTAGGTTTTGTATAATGTTTAATTATAATATAATATTTTATTTTGTATTCAAGATGACTTTTTTCTATTTGCTTCTATTACGAATCACTAACTAAAAGAGCGCTAATTTGTAGTTATAAATATACTATTGAATTAAATAAATGCCATGGTAGTTTAGTTTCATGGAACGTTTTGGCAGAATTTCTCTTTAGACATCAAAAAATGTTTTCATACTTTGTTCAAGCGAACGCAGCTATATCACATAGCGGAAACATTGGAACAGCATAAAGGGTTCGTGCCAAGTTGTAGTATATTAACACGATTCAAAGAGAAATTCATGAAAAAGTGCACGTCTCTTATGCAAGAATGTCAAAAGAATATTCTTAATGGGTTATTAAAAGTCATAATATATATTCTGTTACAAACTTAAATAATTCAGTCATTCAATGATAATATTTTGATAATAAAACAATTTTTATATTTTGGTAATAGACATTCTACGAAAATGACAATATTGACGTCTAAACATGATTTGTTTTAGATTCGCGTAACATTCAGATTTTGGATAACTCAGAATACCTTCTAATCACTAAATTATATTACTTTAAAATCTGTTCTTTGAGAATCACTCATATAGGGTCAAAGTGAGTTAGTTTTTTTTTATCGGCTATAATGGAAGTCTGTGTATTCTTTCACCTACTGCAAGGTTCTGAGAGTCAAGAAGATCGAATTGCAACCTCATGGGGATTTTAAGGTTTTATTATGTTCATAATACATATAATTATACAGCCTATGTGGGGATTTAAAAATAAAAATTATTGACCGAACCTATTTAAGCCATATTTTATGATAAAATTTGTAAGAAATCATAAAATATTTTTTCAAATACCCACATTGGCTGCATAAGTATTAAGAACGTAATAAAACGGTAAAAACTTCAATTCGATCTTATTGACTCTCAGAACTTTGCGGTAGGTGAAGGAATATACAGGCTTTCATTATAGCAAATTTAAGAGACCTAAAGACAATACAAAATTTTTTTTAAATTATTTTCGTTATATCCTATATAAAAAAGGGATGGCTGCTTGAATGCAATAAATCGGAAAAGTACAAAATAAGAAAAAGTAGGCGAAATAAGGAAGGGGGAGGTGGGGTGATGTGATAAAATTAAAGTAGGCGGCACTTATGTATAGTACACATGTTGAAATACATAATTATGAGTTTGTATGCGTAATTATTATGCTTGATTTGTACGACCGTCGAAAAAGTCGTGTAACGCAATAAATCGAAAGTGTATGTTAATGAGAAACTAAAATGGGATCAAAGAAGGGGGATGGGGCGAGAGTGCGTGATTGAGTGTGTGAGTAGGAACGTCATCGAATGTGTAAGTATGTGATTAAGCGAGTGAGAGATCGAATACACGAGAGCGACAGAACTCAAGAGCTTAAGGAAGTTCACCGGCTAATTGATTTATTATATATTTGCTTCAATTTTTGACAGAATGTTATTAATAGAATTATTATTTATGTACCCGCAAAACTGTAAGAACCGTGCCGGTACCAAAATGGAAATATTCAATGTCAAAGTTGCGGCCCTTAACACGTAAAGTATAGGGCTTACGTGTTTTGAAGAAACATTTTAATTTATAGCCGCAGAAATGAATTATATATTTCCCTAAAAAACTAATATGTTGAAAAGAATTACTACCTATATTACGGAAAACAACCTGTGTTATTAGTATATCTATATTGTGGTACAGTCTGTAGAAAAGTTTATACTGCACTTTAGTTTTTGCATTATATCAAAACTTTTGGGTTGCTTTTAATATTTTAACATTTTATTTATGAATTAAAGACATTATTAAATTATAATTAATGTCGTTTAATGATGATTTGAAATATAAATGAACTTTTTAACCTTATTGTCACCGGTTAACGACTTTAAGTGAGTGAGTAAGTGAACAGTTGAGTAAGTGAGTGTTTGAATAAGTAAACATGTCAATAAGTAAATGAGAGATTGCATTCCTAAGTATGTCAGTGAAAGAGTGAGTGATCTAGTGAGTAAGTATGCGAGGAAGTGATCGAATATGAGAGTGAGTGAGTGTGCATGTGAGTGTATCAGATTGTACATTTGATAGAATATGTAAATATACCGAAAAAAGGTAAAATATGATGAAAAACTCATGTTTACTTTAAACTACATTAACAATTAATTTAAAATTTAAAAGTGTATATTATAGACATTTTTACGTAATAAAATTATTAGGCATATCTCAAATTTTGTCTCATGGAACTGTTTCCGGGGTATAAAACGATCTCGTATTCAACTTCGTAGCATCAAAATTAAATTTTGGAATGTTTGTACGATGTTAATACGAACATTCGTTTCTGAAAAATGATTTGAACGTCTATCTTTGATAAAATTTAGATGATTGCAATTAAAAATCACAAAGCTTCCTCAAGGAGTAGTCGTTACGGGCAGGCATTACTTTTCGTAGGTAGCGTTGATCTAATGTATTTTTAATAAAAAATCATATTATCCGTTAATCAACGTATTAAAAAAGACATTTGTAGTTAGCAAACCCCAAATCTGTAAAAGTTACAATCGTTTTAAATCAGAATTCCGATTATTTTTTTATGTAGATAAGTGACTATTCAATTACGTGACTTTTTCATATTTTCGAGAGAAACCCTCATTTTTTTAGTAGAGGTATGTGGATAGTAAAGTACGTGGATAGTAGAAATTAATTCCATGTATTCATACCATAACTAATGTATTGAAAAGTATTGGAAATGGGTATTAAATAAATGACAAAACTGCATTCACTCCAAATAAAATACTCTCATTTATTGAACACGTGTAAAGAAGGTTCACGTCTGATTAGTACGACTGCTCTAGCGAGAAGCTCATTTGAGACTAAAACACTTGACAAAAGGTCTTAGAGACCTACAGCGCTTAGGAATACGCATATTACAGTTTCTTTCTCTCTTTCTTTCTATACTCGGACACCAGATAACATTTCTGGACCTATATAAGTAAGTCGAGTCATTTTTGTATAGTATGCGATGCAGTACAACTATGTATTCAGTTAAGCTAATTTTATAGCAATATTCCAACAAAGAGTAATATCCCCAAACTTGGAGAAATTTGGTCGCCGGGATCACTTGGAATCCCGTTAGCAGTGGATTAGGAGCTTAATAACTATGGTGATTTTATATGACGTGTTGGATCAAAATTTTGAGGTTTTCTGACGGTGAAATTAAAGGTATTACCAACTATTAAAAGCAAAACAATTTTCAGAATAATTGCTTTTGAAAGGAAGAATCTCTATGGACTCATACAAATAAGTTTCGTTCTTAAGTTTGCTCTCTTTATTAACGCATACTAAATAGGTATAACAATGTGAAAAAGAAAGATGTAAGAATTCTTTTTTACCTTATTATTTGAGAAAGTAATTTTACACTTTTTATAATAAAAACTCTTCGAATAAACGAAACTGTTTATGGTCTATTTTACTTAATTTAGTATTACAATAATTTAATTTATTATTTTAGAATATTATACTTTAGATAATATTTAATTTGAAAATTAAATTAAACGATCAAATTCTAATTTATTCGGCGTGGCAGATAAAATAAAAATAAAAACTATTTCAAAAATGTAGGTTAGTAATATTTTATTTATTATCGCGCATTATTGAATAAGCAATTAATTATTTTTTTGGCAACATTCAGAAGATCCATCGCCATCCTCGCGTCTCTCCAAATAAGTTCTTTTTATTAATACCTAAAATAATCAAATTACGATAATTGCTTTCAATATATATTTCATATCGATCTTCTAGTATACTGCGCCACATTTTACCGACCTCCCCTATCGTACCCCTCATCTTTCTTCCCAACGAAACAAAAACCTCGCGAAAAAATCGTTCACCAAAGTGCGACCTCCCAATCCCATCACATCCACCAGCGCGACCTCACGCACTTAACTCAATACCCCGACCAAACCGGCGCAATCTCGCGTCGCTTCGCTTAATGACACATATTTCCAGCGCGCGCCAGTACAGGCACATCGCATCGCATCTCGCTCGCGATAGCGCATTGCGCCTCTGGGTGACTATACGTATACCGCGCATATATACACGCTCTCGCGAAGAGAACTCGGCGTGTCCCCCGACGACGCCGCCGCCGCCGCCGCCTGCACGCAGCGACGTTTTGACGCGCGGGACGTGATTTAAATAAATGGGAACTCGCTTCGCCCCTCGACTCTCTCTCTCTCTCTCTCTCTCTCTCGCTCTCTTGCGGGAATCGAGACGTTAAAAGCGCGGAGGAGGCGACGCGTATATATACATGAAGAGTTGACAGGTCGCGGCGGGATTGTGTTTACTTTTTGGGGGGAGCGCCTTCGAGTGTATTGAGACGGTTGTGGCGTTACAAAGCAGGTCAGAAGTTAGTTTTGGTTAGTTTTAATCAGTATATTGTGGGGTTATTTGGGGGGTCAAAGTGTAAATGATACTATATTGCAGCATAAAACATGTATATAAGTAATGTAAGAATCTTAGGAAGACCTTGGAATCGTAAAACTATATAAGATTTGAAATCGGGCTGTACCACTATATAGATATACAGACTGCATTATATAGTGAGGAATTTTCGAATAATATATTTCTAAAATGGGAAGGCTAGATATTATTTTTCTTGTTTTATATAACAAATATTATTATTCTGTATAATATAATATATCAGTTTTTTTAATAAATCATAAGAAAAAGTTCAAAACTACATATGAAAATGCATTTTTTATTCGTATGGCAGTCGCTACATGTATGATACCATCGCTCCACGTATTTTACCTGTTTTGGTGGAAAATCTCGGAATTATTCCCTTGATAAAATGTATTAGCTTAAGTGAGAATTTCATAAAAATTTTTATTTTTCTTCACCAGATAGTTAAAACGTTGGCAAATATTTTTATAGATAATATAAACTTTTATATATATATATATATATATATATATATATATATATATCTAACAAAGTTTGCAGGTGTTTAGAATAACAGTAATTTATACAAATAATATTTTGTGTAACTTTCCACATAGCCCAATGTATTTTAGCAAACTGGCGGTTCTCAGGCTTGCCGCAAATTCGCAGTGCACGTAGAGAATAGAGCTCATATGTTATATTAAAACTTCAGAGTTGAATATCTCAGTTTAGCGAAGGTGCAGCTCATTCACACGACAATAGCACATACATAATGCTCTTATAAAGACACAGTGAAAATTTGAGACGATCACTAAAGGAAGTCAAAATTAGCCACAGCTTAAAGTGGCGCGTGCCGTTCCCTTTATTTTTCATAAAATGGGGAGCCAAGCGCGAATATTAATCGGCAGCCTGGCTGCATGCCTCGTGGTGGACCTTTTTGCGAGAGCGCGGAGTGTTTGTTTAGGTCGGAGAGCTTATATATCGGCGGAGGCGTTGCCGAGCGGATTTTGTTTATGGCTCGCTAAATGGGGAGGAGATTTCCGCTTTCTTTTTCAGTCTTTTTGTGGTGGTTTTGTCTGCTATTCGACGCTCGATTTCTCCCCCCGTTCTTTTGAGATACACTGCGGTCGCGAGTTTACTCTGTACACATTTGCCGTGATTTATGCTTTGCGATTATTATTCTTCTGGGAAGGGTATTGAGACTCTGCGTTGACGCAACGTATTTGCGATTTCGCTTTTGGGAAATTTCCATTTGGTTATACGGAAATAAATCATGTCGATGCTTTTGATTTAATATACGATTTTATATTACTTTGATTGGATTGTAAAGAATTAGGTTAATGTGAATGAATTAATGGTATTTTTAACATTTTGAAATTAATAATATGGAAGGTACACAATCAAAGGAATTAACTTAATTTCCATTTCAGTAAAATTTCTGTTTCGCATTGCATACAATAAAAGTGACATATATTTTAACATAATTCATCCGTAATTTATTGTAAATTATTATACGAATTTGTGCTTTTGTTATTTATAACTATAATTTAATATTATTGCGAAATTCAATTATCCTTCAAGGTAATGAAAAAAAATATTAATATTAAAATACATATAATTCTATAATATCATTTTACGAGTATTCTTTTTATTTATACTCATAACTGAATATTATTGCAAAATTTAATTATTTTATGTGTTAATGAATAAAAGCTATATTGAAAATGATAGGGTAGAGGCACTAGTAGTCGGCCACCCCCCAGTAGTCGGACACTTTGGCTATTTTTTTTTTAAATAAACCCGTAGACAAAATATCGCTAGATTAATAATTTTATATATATATATATATCTTTGTCGATATGTGCTTATAAGTAGTCTACTACTAGAATTTTTTTAATTTTTGACGAATTTAGTTGTTGGTCGGGCCCGGTCGATAACCCATGTACAAAGCCACTTTTAATTGTAATGATAATTACGATTAATTAATATTTAATTTCATTAATTTAATATTTATTCAATCTTCTATAGCTAAACTTAAATCATAGAACTATTAAAAAGAATAAACAAGGTTTTTAAAGCGCGATGTATTGCCTTAAATTGTCCTGGCCGACTACTAGCGATCAAGCGACCGAGTACTAGATTCCGATGGCTGACTACTAGCGCTTTTGTCATATTTTATTAAAACACATATTGTAATAATCTTGTAAATATTTTAAACAAAAATAAACATTTTATCAAAAACTAGAATAAATGTAAAGTATAATAGAACCACTAATTTATAAACAAAGATTTTTCTGATTTTTTGCAATAGCTGGAATACAATCCTTAGATGGCCAACTACTAGTGTCTCTACCCTATAGTTCTATACGTATTATCAAACCTAATTTGCAGTATATAATAAAAACCGTTTATTCGCTTACTTTCAAATGCTCCACTAAAAGATCGATTCAGCACGCTGGCGAAAGTATGTAATGAAATAACAAACAATATTGCCTCTTCTGTTCCAGGTGGACACTTTATTACATCGTCAAGGGGACTATTATGCGACACGAAATAATCACCAGATAGGAAAAAAAATGACTGCGCACGGTTCAGCGACGTGGCTGTCCAGCATAGTCGCCTTCGTCGTTTTCATCAATGGTGAGTACACAGAATAAAACACCTTTAACAGAATCCTTTTTTTAAGCCATAAAACGAATTATACTCTGTTATTATAAGTGTAAAGAGTTCATTAAATGATTCAAAAATATTAGATTATTGAAATGATGTTTATAACAAAATAATCATTTTAATGTAAATGTTTCCAAAGAAATTTGTATCTTTATTTACCGTAGTTCAATATCTAGTAATTATAACTTTAGATGGTTGACTTGTTTATTTTTAAAGTAGAACGTAGTAATTAACTGCTCCAACTGTAACACGAACACTTTTCGATTGAGTAGTATGATTACATATTAAGCTTATGAATAGCAGAAAATCTATTAAATATATATATAAAAATTGGTATAAATATATTTTTTCTAAATCATCATCAGCTGTTTACCTGCAGTATTTATTCCTCTGTTATTCAATTCAGGATTAGGCATTATAGAATATTATTATTAGCTAAGGATTTAACGCCAGCTTTAAATATTCTGTTATAATTTGCAGCAGGAGTGAACACAAATTACTACTATAATATATGCTTGAACATTAAAAATCAAAACTTACCATTTCAACATACAAAATTCAATAATTAAACAAAAACTACTGAAACTAGCTTTTATTTCGTAAGAATCCGAAATTTCATCTTGTTTCGCCTCTTCCGTATATGCGAGTTTTAGCTTTTATTTCAGCCTTGCATGCTACACACAACGCGCCGTGCGAGCCCGCGGCTCGATAGCTCGGCCTCCTCTAAATCAGAGCCGACTTAGGCAAATCGCCTTTTCCGCGGCCCGTTTATCAGTAAATGATGCCGCGATCTAGCGCGAATATATATGTATTCCATGGCGCGAGCGCAAAGCTGAGGCTCGGGTTTAGCGTATCAGAGAAGCGCGCGAATTTTCGTTCAAAAAATTTCTACGATAGAATGTTAACGCGTATATGTATATATATAGCGTAAGATATGGTGTGTACGTAATATGTGTGCGCTTGTGTGTGCTTTTAACGATAAATAAGCAGATTAAATTGCGTTAGCTACTTAGAGTTTATTTAATGATCTACATGCCGCTAGGCGAAATGTATTATTGTCGCGAGTGAGGCAATGGTTATTGTTTCTAATATCGTTTTATGCGATGGTAATGGGCCCGGGTGTCATAATTCTGAATGATTATTGCTCTTTCTCGAGGAGAGAATGAGAGAGTTTTATCTTGGAGAAGCAAGGAAAGAGAATGAGAGAGAGAGAGAGAGAGAGAGAGAGAGAGAGAGAGAGAGAGAGAGAGAGAGAGGGCTTTATACGATTTCTGGTGGAACTTGTTTGCGCCGAAGTTCTTTCGGCTGAAGGGAGTTTGAAAGTTAATTAAAAATTCAAATTTCCCTGCTTCATTACTATCGCCCGAGAAGTAAATAATTATAGGTACTTAGGTACTAAGGTACTTATAAAAATACTTATATGTTTAGATAAAACTTGATTAACCTTCGCTGAGTATTAATAGACCAGTACATACTCTCTAGTAATTTATTATGTTAAGTTTTGTCAGTTTTTTATCAAATGAGTATTTTTTGCGATTTTTCAACGCATAAACATGTTTAATGCCTTGAGGAGCCCGAACATTATAGTCTTAAAAAATGTGTATATGTATGTACGTGTGATGTGTTAGTAAGCGGCATATTATAGATTCTTTACTCTGTGGTAAATATTTCTCAAATTTTGCACAGATGAATGCTATCAGTACCTATCTGGTGTGCGCTTGAAAGATTCTGCGAAATTGGCGAAATCAGTAAAAGACCGTTCGTAAACCGTGTGTGTGTGCGTGATTGTAGGTGTATGTGTGTGCGTGTGTTGTGTGTGCGTGGGTTGTGTGTGTATGCGTGTGTGTGTGCGTCTGTGTGTGCGTGTGTGTGTGTGTGAGCGTATACGTGTGTGTGCAAGTGAGTGCGCGTACGTGTGTATGTGAGTATGTGTGAATGTGTGTGTGTATGTGAGTGTCTGTGTGTGCGGGTCTGTGTAGCTTACCCGTGCTCAAAAACCAGCTTATATAATCAAATCAAACTGTGTAGAAAAACTTAATTTGCAGTTAAAATTTAAACTTAACAAATTAGTACGTTACTTACGAAATTCTTAAACAAATTCGCCTTCTAATAACTTACGTACTTTGCCAAATCCAGCAACAGATATTGACTTAACCGGGTAAAAATGAGTCATATACAGTTATATATAACTGTATATACTAATCATATATAGATATACATCATTATATATTTTTAGATAATAATATACTAACTAATTAAACTACACTGATAAAACTATGTCGTAACTCACGCGATATATATCGTAACTCATGCAACATCATGTCGTAAAAATGTACGTATCGATATCGTAATTATTCAGCGTCAGTTGCTATATGATATCGTAAAATTAGCAATTTGAAATATTAATTTCTATATTAAGAATACAATTTTAAATAGATTAATTTCTCTTAAAAGGCGAAATATTATGTGCAGATCCCATACTCATGATTTTACAACATTGGATCGAAAGGAATTTGATCTATGAATCGAAAAATATAGGATATCATAAGTTTACGATATGAAATGTACGATATGGGTTTCTCAGTGTATTATAATAATATATTAATTAACTATATATAATTATATGTAAGCATATATATTTATTATATAAATATATATGATTATATAATGTTATATATAAGTTTTGCATCTATATAAGTCAGTATAATTGTATATAGTTATATATAATTATGTACTATTATATATATTATATATAATTTTATATAATTATACATATATATAATTATATATAACTGTATATGATTTGTACATACAGTTATATATAACTACATATGACCCATTTTTACCCGGGTATGCATAATAAAGACATACAAAGAGCAAAAAGCTTTGCTCAAAACGAAAATGTCTGCTGTTCTAATAGACTTTTCACATAGAACATCTAGCGATAATTAAAGAAAATTTTGAATATCAGAATATGCTCATATACCCAGAATGCAGTAAAAACTCGTAGTTTACTTTTATGAATCCTACTTTATTGTTTACATTTACAGTAAATTAAATTACAAGTATTTATAAAATAAAATGCTTTTTAGCGTTAAATCGTCTTCTATAAAGTATTTTTCATTTACCATCGAATTCTAGAAAAATGATTAAAACCACAATTCTGATATGATTTCCCAATCAGATAAGGCTAATTAGTTTCCTCCGTGGATATTTTTTTTTGCTCTCAACTGGGCTATAACCCTCATTATCCTCCTCAAGACGACTCGCTCTAACGACGCTCATTTTCAATTTCATCGATTGCCATTTTGATAAGTAGCGGGGGACGCCTTTATTATATTCGGAAAGTCTTCCTCCTCCAGCTCCTCGTCGTCAACTCCTTCGTACACTTTTTCCTGCACCATCATCGCCGAGAGATCGAAGTAGAAGCAAGAGAGAAAACTCGATAAAAAGTAGTGGCGCGACGCGACCTCGTTATATCCTCGCCGGTTTGTTAAAGGCGCGAATTTATTTCCATGTAAATTAAGAGACTCTAGGAGGAGAAACGATCATAAGCGATCGCGCGAAATTTAACGTTCCGTGAATGGTTGGCGTTAGGGCGAGATCGTAAATTATTTACAACTGGATGCCCTCTATACGCAGTCCACGCGGACTTTCGGACGGTTCTTTTTTTTTGTGCACGAAGAAGGCTAGCTTCTGTTCTCAGCGAACTTTTCTTTTACGCGGTCGAGGGGTAAACTTCCATCGCCTCGTTATTGTTTTTATGATGAGACAGCCCGCACGCTTAAGTTCTCCTCTGTTTAAGGATGATTGAGGTGTTTGACTTTGCGAGCGTGGAACGCGAACGGACGAACGAACATACGAATGTAACACAGCAGCTTTTTTATTGAGGCTGTAAAAAGCAGCGCGATGGGGATTCAAGTGACATTTATACAAGTTTTATTTAGCCCGTTAACCTTGGGAGCCTCGGGTGGCGTGCGGTAATTTTTGAAAAAGTTTTTACTATCGCGAACTTACAGGATGTAAACAAATATTTATGATGCAACGAGCTACGAATAATGTAAAGTCAGCGTGAATAACTCTACTGAAAATGTTAAAGTTAATGTTTATTGTATTATTTACGAGCGTTTAAATACCGTAAAAGGTGTTTTTATAGATGGGTTTTTGCGTTATCCAGCGATAAATGCAATACGGAATCATTTTACTTTATTAATAAGAGTTTTATGTGGGTTTGTTGGTACATATGTCGGTCATTCAATAATTTCCAAGCATTTTATATCTTCTATGACGAGCACAGAATATCTATTTAAGGATTATTAAATTCCTGTAAAAAATACGCGTATCAATAAATTTATTCGATTATGAATGTCAAGAAGTTCAGCTTCTCTTGAACGCAGTTGAATGTTAAAGGACAGGTATAGAAAGGGCATTGGTGAGAAGTTTCATTTATAGTTTTTGTAATTTTCTCATTTCATTAGAATATGATTTGTACGTTATCGATCCAAACACGAACATTTTAAAATTTCACTATGAAACATCCAAAACAACAAAAGCTTACATCTGCCTCTGCAATGCACCCTGTAAACACCAAAGTAGAAACTAGAAGAACCTTCGTCCAATATAGCGCAAAATTCCCAGATTTTCGCTATAAAACCTTCCCCCTTAAAAAAGAACAGCGTCACTACCTGCAGCAACGCACAAAAAAACTCTGGCAATCCCTCGGATCTTAAGCCGTTACCTTTTTTATCCCATCCTCGAACATCGACTCCTACTACCACCGGCTGTATAGGTCCGACGCACAAAAAAAATACGTGCACGAGGCGGGCTCCGCTGGAAAATATTTGTCCCGTGCGATTCTGGGTCAACATCGAGCAGCAGCTAATCCCAGGCGCGCGTAGGTAGCGCACGGAACTACCTGGCTGCAGTTGCACGCACGCGCGCCCGCCCTGCCACCCGCCCACCTCCCCCCTCGACACGTTGCACTTCCGATCGCGCAGCGGTGGAGCGGAATCTGCAGGCGTGCAATCGAAGACACTGTACGCGGCCTTTGTGTCGATGCAGCGCGAGGTTCGCGTCGGAAGGGGTGTAATGGGGTAGTAGTCATGAGTTTGTTTTAGGGAAAAAGATATACGTTTTTGATAAAAAATGACTTTTTTTATATTTGAATAGTAATTCCGATAATAAAAAAGGTTTCATAAGAAAGTTTGACTTTTTTAAACTGTTTTGATTTTCTTAAATATTTTCATTTTATCTAAAATTTGATGTTTTTCAACATTCCCGCAACAAAAGAAGTCAAATAGGTGCGGTCAAAGCAACGCCAAAGGTTAGTAAAAGTCACAACCTCATGTCAGTGGTAGATAAAAAAATGTAGCCCATAAAACCGCTGCTAATTCATTAGCACTTAGCTTCCTCAAACTAAATTAATTGTTCCATACTTTGTTCTAATAAATTGATTTTAAATTGCTGTATCTATTTCTAATTAATAGCTAAAAAAGGGTGTGCTTTTTTATCATTCATGGTTTGACAAACGATAATATTTTATTAAAATTACAGAACGATAGGTAATAATCCTGATCAAAGCAGTTTTTTCTCTGTACATAATTTATTAAAATTATTTAAATATTTAAATTAAGTATAATCAGATGTTAGTACATAGATTCACTGAATTTCTAATCATCTAAAATTTTGTGAACAGTTTTCATCGTAGATTTCCTAGATATAACCGTTTAAACTAAATATGACTTTTATCGTGTAAAGATCCTATCCAAAATTTGCGGTTGTAAAATATAGGAAATTATACGCGCTTTTTATTGCATTTAAACTAAATTGATCGCAATATTTCTCACATACCAAAAAACTCGAAAAAATAAATTCAAAAATAAAAAAATAAAAAAATTGTTATAAAAAAAGAGTCGATAAATCTTTAAATTTGTTTTTAATTTCGAATCTTCATTAAAAAGCGAAAAAGTGAGCCTGATTTGGACAAAAATGTCCGTGCTATTCTCGAAATATAAGCGAACAAAAAGAATTTAACAAAATACATAACCTCAAATATCTTGGAATATAAAGGTCATTATCATCTGGGCAAAGAACTGAACCAAGAGATAGAAAAAGTTAATTTATGAAAAGGTTCAAAAGAAATTATGCTGTTTTACTCCAGTTATCGTAGGTGATAAAAAATCGATTTTTTTCACAAACAGAATTTTCTCTTCAAAAGAAAAAGATAAACCCTCAAAATTTTGCTGACTCTTCTTCTTTATATTCCTTGTCGACTGAATTTCCTTTCAAAAATGTTCCTTTCTATATTTCACAGATGTATTTACGTTTGAAAAGAAATTACGATTTCGTGTATAATATTTCCGGTTCTCACCACAACAACTAAAAACCAATAACAATATTGTTGTGATGTTACTGAAATGTTTCCTGATTATCACCAAAATATTGTACTGATATTGCTCGTAATATTCCTGTTATAAAAACGCCGCGAACATTAAATGTTGCTACAGTATTACTTCAATATTATTGCTATATATCATAGGAATATTTAATATTGCATGTAGTACTCATGTGATATTGCTGCCATATTGAGTGCTATGTTGTCACCCTCTTCAAAACTTATAATTAATATTTGGTCATATACCACATACATACGTACTTTTTTACTGACTCATTAAGACAATCGTTAAGCCTTAAATCGTTCGTTGCTGTATACAGTTTTTTAAAATAATAAAAATTTGAAAAAGATGACATTTTTCGGTGATCCAAATAATTTAATTTTGTTGAAGTGTAATATACCGTAATACTCTTTATAGCACACTAACCTCAAAATGCCAACTTTATTGTCGATTTTGAGGTTGTTGTGCTATAAAATATCGTATGAGACTGTTGTGGGAGGTGTTTTTCTACCTTGCTCGATTTTCTCACTCGCTTGGCTCGTGCGAAAACCCTCGAGCAAGGTAGAAAACCATCTCCCACAACAGTGTCATAATATACTATTAGATAATTACTTAATAAATGCAATTTTGTTTTGTTCCAAGTTGTGGTTTACAATAGATTCTTGCATCCATACAATCTAGTGGCCATTAATACCTCTATCTCCCCTATATACACGCGAGTACATGTGAACGCAACGCTTACTCCCTGATGCATACGCAGGCACACAAAATACACGGATGCTGCGTGAACGAGACTTACGTTTGTGCTCTCGCTTGATTTTGCGCACGTGCATATTCATGTGCACGTGGGTGTGTATATAATATATAGTGTTGGGTGCTTGTTAATTGATATGTTGTTTGCTTGTTTGCGAAAAGTATAGTGGATGCGCAAGCATACGTGGAATATTTCCAAATGCGAATGATGTTGATTTTTCGTTTGATCGTGGGAAGGTTTTATTTAAACAGTGAAACATGAAATTGCGTGCTTTTAGCGCTTATTGGTTTTGCGTATCTTATTATGGATGCGAAAACGCGCATAATTTATAGGATAATTGACGTTTTAAAAGTTATTTAAAGCTAAGAATTGTGATATTAAGAACTTTGGTTAAAAACAAAGCTTCTGAAAGACAAAATTATTCTAAGTTTCTGAATTCCGATTTTTTAGCTTGAAGAGTACAATATGAATATTTGGTACAGTTATTAAAGTAGATATAAAAACTAGAGTCTTGGTACACATTTCGAAAGGATTTTTAATTATGAATTGTATAAAAGAACTAATAAAATGAACATTTATGTTGTTAGAGACAAAACACTCACTGACAGTTTATATTCAGCTTTTTCATATATATTTACATATAACATGGACGTAGAAATCGGAAGAATGTTGTGAATATTAAAAGCCTTATTAAAACCATGATTTACGTTTCGAACGTCAGATTGAGAAAAACTAAATATTTTCTTACTTCTATATTCTTACTTATTTAAATATCGCTTTCTCAAACTACTGTAGTTACATTTTGGTAAATCAGAACTAAATGCGTTTGACGAGGCAATTACAAGAGACATTGTACCTGAAATGGTTACATTTTGTATAAGCAAAGATTCTAGTACTGAACAACTGTAAGCGCCATTCTACAGATTAAAAAAGACATTCGATATAATATCTCAAGTTAATTCGTTTCCCGCGCCGTAACTATTGAATTGTCCCAACTGTGCATATTGTTCTCCTCGCTTTTCTCAAAATCGCTCGCTCGAGCTTCGTGTGCAGGCACACATATCTACAGAGAATTAATTCCTGGAGCGGATTAACGTGTAATTAAGGATGCAAGGTTTCGTCTTCGACGTCTAATTTGCAATTGTCGGAAGGGGATGGAGAGACAGAGAGAGAGGGAGGGAGGGAGGGAGGGAGGGAGGGAGGGAGGGAGGGAGAGAGAGAGAGAGAGAGAGAGAGAAAGAGAGAGAGAGAGGGGGGGGGAGTAGTAGCGCGTACTTACATGATGCTCGCATGCATGCATGAAGCCTACGCAGCCGCACTGCAATTGATTTTCATCGCCATTTCCCATACCTCAGCTATCTTCTCCTGTCTTCGCGAGCTGGTTTTACTTTCTATTGGGCTCACAATTTAAATGCGTGCGTGAACTTACTTCGCGCTAAAATCGTTATAGTTAGAGTTTCGCGCTCCGAGTCGCAAAGATGTTTAGCTAAGGTTCTTTGGCAAGGCTCTTTTACATAAAAATTAGAATTCCAAGTTGGAAGACGAAAAATTTCGTAATTGATAAGGTTTGATATTTCTACACAAAGGTTTCTTTTGTAAGTCATTTTACGTGCTTATATATTTGCCTACGCTTTTAATTAACTTGCTTTGTATTCTGCGTCAAATTGGGTGATTGATTTTTGGGCACTTCTCATTCACTTAGAGCTTTATGTATTCTGGATGACATAGCAGTAATACAACAAAATTTTGTAAGACACCACCTCTAGGCCCAGAAATTCAATGTAATTCAATGACGCGTATAGGATGTAAAAGAAAGTATGGAAATTTGAATATCTCAAAAGGAATACATTTTTGCTGAAAACATTGAATAGAAAAGCTTCAGGATTTCAAAAGAGCTATCAGATGGAATAATCAGATTAGGGCCCAATTTTTTCAAATAGGAACCCTCATATTTCATCACGGATTTTTATTTAGCCCAAAATTTTACCTTCAGATAGTGATTTCACATAGAATCAAAATAAAATGAAACTTTTGGTGAGTACTTCACGCTTTGATTTTAAGTAATATAATCTTGGATTACTGTAATATCACAAAGAAAAATTATTTATTTCTTCTTAGTGCGTTCGTAATAAGAGTGTAGAGTAAAAATCTTATTTACTTTTAACGTAAATCGTGATTTTTATACAATTATAAACGACAGTGAAACTTTCTTAATTTTAATTCGAATTATGATTTTCAAAGTCTAGAATATTCAGATTATGTTTATCCATGCACACATTGCAAGAACTAAAATTTAGAGCACCTCATCATATCATTATTTATTGCAGTTTTTACCTCGAAAACTAACTTTTGGTAGGTATAACTAACTTTTAGCTATAATTCAGGTGTCGTTTAAAATGTGTTCGGTGTAAACGAGTTCAGTTGTATGTGTATGGACAATAAAAAAATGTGTAATATTAATGTTTTTAATTAATTGCTTTTTAAATATTACTTAATTTTTAGGATTTGCTAACTAAATTAATTTATTTTGTTGATTGATATTAGTACATTGATTAAGATTAATTTTTCTAAACCGTATTTTGAAATGATTTACGTGTTAAGGTGAAATAAAATGTATCTCCACTCATACAATCACGACATACATACAAATCTTTTACCAAAATCCTCAACAGAGAAAATTCAGAGTCCCATGCAACCTCAAATCAAAAGCAAAAAAGAAAATAGACTTTTCCCTCTCAGTCTGGAAATTCCAATCCCCGAGAAGCCCGGAGCTGCGCTCTGTGATAAATTAGACCCTCGAATAAAAGGCAGCCGTAATCACGCGAGGAAAGAGTCATCGAGATTGTCCCAAAGAAGTCTCCACACGTGCACGTACATCGAAAATTGCACGACCATCTCCTCGCATGCATCACACATATATCTTTATTAGAGAGCTCTGGCGCGCGATCGCATTGTTGGAGGTTTGCATTGTCTGCTCTGCGGACCAATCAGTGCCGCGCCCGGCCCGGCCTCCTTATCAAAGATTCCTCGCGCGCGGCAGCGCCGGTGCCGGTCGTACAAAGACGCCGCAAGTCAAACGCGCGCGACGAGAGCGGAGAGCCGCGTGTATAGGCGATACGACGACAATGCAAGGAACTGCTGCTAGTGCTATAGGTAGTTGTTATCGGTACTGCAGGTGTATACCGATTATTTGAGACCGGTTGATGCTGCTGGTGCTGGTGATTTCTTGGTTGACTGTGTGACGGCGTTTGTGGAGACGTTGAGGACAATAGGGGTTGTGGTGGTGAGATGCGGGAAGATGCGCTTTTCGAGTTTTGTTTGTGCCTAGATTAGTGCAGAGGCACTTGTTATACTTCGATGGGTCTTAAAACAAGATTCGGATTAGAAACATTGTATCTGGTTTAAAGTTTTTGTTTGTAAGTTCTGTTTCATGCTGAAAGATTATTCTAAAACGATTTGAAATCTCACTTTTAATACCATATGGATGTATTGGCGCTATTGTCCTCCAAAGCAAGATTTTAATTTTAAAGAAAATAGTCGGCGAGGAGGGTTGAATGTTAGCGTTTATCGAACTCGCGAAACTAACGCGCAAAATCCCTGAAACACGCGGGTGGATATAACAGGATAGGCAAATGGTGCTTTAAAGTACAGTAAATCAAGACACTGATCGTTATTTTATATAATATAACAACTGTAAAGAGCTTTAATGTTCAGTCAATTACTCCAAAAATATAAATATAACTTTTAGATGTATGGGTTATTACTTAACGTAGAGGTAAAAAGCACGTGGAAGAAAAGTAAACTCCGCAACGCACTATTCACAGTTTCAGCGCAGAGCACCGCGGTCAAGCCGGACGAGAGCAATTAATTCGCGAGCAAGTGCTTTTCTTTTCGGTTAGCAAGACAATAGAAGAGGGGGGAAGCGATTCAGCTCTCGAGGAACTCAGCTCGAGGCGATCCACCTAGAGAACCTCAGCCCGAGGCGCTGATATAGCCCGCGAAAGAGAGAGAGAGAGAGAGAGAGAGAGAGGGAGCGAGAGAGAGACAGCGTTTTTTCAAGACGATCGTGCGTGCAAGGCGAACGCCCTGACGACCTGAACGGTGATTATTCATCCATAACTATTCAAAAGTAAATTAAAGTTATAATTTAATTTGACTTACAGTAACTTTATGACCTCAAAGTTGATGTAAAAATAAGAGATATTTTTAATGCCTACGCTTAAATAAGTCTTTTCTATTTTGATCCATCGATTTAACTGATTTTATTACGCGTTGGTATTAATTGAGGCCGTGGAAACAAAAATGGCTCATTAGACGGATAAGTATTGTCCGAATTGATAATTTTGGACATCGCTCAAAATTAAATTTATCAATGGATATTCATAGAGAATTTCATTGCGCAACTTATGAGTGTTGAACCTAAAGTTATAGTTCTTTTAGTTTTTAGTTATGTACAAAAATGGAAATTTGAACAAAAAAATCGAAGCCTTTTTCACTTTAACTCGACGAAACTTTGCCAAATATGAATATTAAAACCTTTATACAATATTTTTGAACATATTCTTTGAGATGTGCAATGTTAACAAAACATTTTAAGGCCAAGTGGGGAATTATTCAAAAGATTTTGTCGAAATCGGGAATTGATTTTTTCTGTGGCAAAACTTGTGTTACAAATTTTTGAATTATTAACTTTTATCTATACTAAAATCTATATTATGAGCTGAAGAAGTTTTCTGGAAAGTTTGAGACCTCCTACTTATATGGTTAAAAAGTATTGGCAATTTTTATATGATCGTAGCTTCGCGTGGTTCGTAGTCGGCCGCTTGAACCTGATCTCGTGGTACACGCGGAGTCACTCTGATATAGAAATTGCCAATACTGTTTAACCATATAACCTGGAGATCTCAAACTTTCCAAAAAAGTTCTTCAACTCATAATAAAGATTTTAGTATAGGTAAAAATTGATAATTCGAAAAATTGTAACGCAACAATTGTGATTATGTTATGTAGAAATATATTTTTAATTATTTGATAACACTGAGAACGTTTTTAAAACATTTAGATGTTGCTGTTTGAATTACACGTAGTAATGTTATAAAATAACGTTTTTAAAACTTTACGACAAAGTTTTATAATTCTATAATTAAACTAATTCATATAAACGTTAAAAGGTTTTTGGATAACACATTTTTAAAACGTTTTAAATATGTTATGTACTATAAGGGTAGCTTTAACTTTAACTTTAGGTTGGCCATATTTGATCTTCCATGTTGACCATGTTTGAATGACGTAGTTTAGACTCCAGATTCGTAATCAGCAAATCCAAAAATCCTTGTAAATAAATCTTCACAGCGAACGAAGCTAAAATTTTAGATTTATCTTAAGTGGATCTTTGATTTCAATATTCTAGTAATTCTACACTTTCAATTTTTAAATGAAAAAACTGCTTTTTAAACCAACATTTAAACATAATCTAATCTTTTTCGACCGCATTTTTCGTTTGTTCTTGCACTTTCTCTCTTGCAATATATCCCTCTTGTTTTCTCTTGTACGCAGTCTCTATTCTTCATCTAAATGATTTTCATTAGCATCTAAATGACGCCAGCGTGACCAGGTATCGAATTATTGCGCGAATGGACAAATTTGAGTTGAATATAAAGTTTGGTTTACTTAGGCGGGTCCACGAATGTTATACGTGTATTATAAGCTAGGTAAAAAAGGAGATCGCATTATGTTTGCTTCTTTTGGATTAGAAGTGAAACGAGCATAATGGTGCTCAATCATTTTAACAGATACGGTTATAGCTGTGAGTTCTTTTTAAACTAGATTGTTGCTTTTGTAAAACTGGGTCAAATGTACGCACGACAATTCAGAGCAATATTCAATACACAAATATTTTTTAAAATTATTACTGTGGATTCGATGCAAATGTTAACCATTTATTTTCATATTTAAATATTGATGAAGCGATTAATTATTTCGATATTCTGCAAATAATAAAAGGATTGCGTCGGTTGAAAAGTACATTGAATGCGTAACAAATGCATTAACAATTGCTGAATATATCAATTTAATCCATAGTTAAACTTGATTTGAAAATTTATATCTTTTGGAATATTAATGTACTTTCAAAAGATTTGATAAACAATCTTCAAATTCTAAAACACCTTTAAGATAGCAGTATTACTAAAAAGTTCCTGCCCTTATCTAAATTTCATACACACCAAAGGAAACGTTAACAAAGTCAGAAGTAAAACCAAAACTCGTCCCCAGCGACTCTTATTTATTGCAAGAAATCCAAGCAGGCAAGTCCTCCAGCCGCACACCGCGCAAAAACTGCATAATTTTTTTAGAAGCCACGCCGTCGCCTTCAGCCTCGCATTCCCCCGAGAGACCCGCGAGCGCTTTAATCTTTCCTCCTCTTGATAAATAGTCCAAGAGCCCGCTCCTGCTGCTGCCGCTGCCGCGCCTCTTGCGGTCGCGCCGTCGCTGCTGACCCGAAGCACTATATATACCTTTGCTGCCGCCTTCGCGTCATCGCTCGACTCTCTCCCTCTCTCTCTCTGTATTTCCAGGAAAAATGCATTTTTCATTCTTCGGGAACTTGCAACGGCTGCGGATTCGCATTTTTTACCCCCGCTTCCCCGCGGGTAGGCCATGCATGTATGAGCGCGGCAAGAGGGCCGATTATCGAAATGCGGCTGTGTGGGGCTCGATATGAGGCGCTGATCGATTCGACCCGATTTCGGCGGGGGTGTGCGGTGAGCCGCGAGCGAACCTGCCTATGTATGCATGGGGAGGAGGAGGGGGGAAAGCTGCTGGAGAAATCTGCGCGTAAAATATGCCGATTATTTTTGGCTTACGCGCCTGTTACGTATAAATATCGGGAGAAGGAGGAAGCAGTCGTAAATTATGAAGGCTCGTCGCTTTATTGTTGTTATTGTTATCGATTTCGTTTTATTCTTGGCTGGGGCTCGGCTTATATTTGTTTCTGGTTTAGAGGGGAAGATTTTTTTTAAAGATGTTTCGCTTAAATTCTACTAGGGCATTGATTTACGTTTATGCGTTTTGCGTTTTGTATTAGGATAGGCTTTTCGGTTGAATAGGGAAGCAGTAATTCGCAAAAGTTATATAATACTGATTGTGTAACGTAAATATTACGTAAAAAGCTTTCATTTTCCTATAGAAGAGATAAAACATGTCAGAAACATGTTTTGAGGTAATATATAAGTAATCAAAATACACTATTTTTAGAAAATGTTCGTATTGATGTGTAAGTGTGTGTGTGCGTACGCGCGCGCGCGCGTGTGATATGCGTGTGTGTGCTTGCATCTATATCTCGAGTAATCCACGGTAAAATTTAATGTTTCAGGGCTCATTATGTTTGTTCTTTTTAAACGAAGGGGGCACAATAATAATTTTATTAGTTTTTCGGATTGGTTTTTGTATTTTGGCGGTTTTTCGATTTTTGGCTTTTAGTTTTTCGGGCTTTTTGGTACGTTAAAATAATATCATCGATCCAGTGAAAGTGTATTTGAAAGAGCATCAAATTACCTATTTTTTACCATCCGAAATTTCGGATAGGGTGTCCTTTCTATTGTTATACACAAAAACGTCATTTTTTGTTTGAATGGTGATTTCTCTGAAACATACGATCTAAAGTTTTTGAAAATAATTGTGGCAGTTAGAACAATGGAGAAGATTAATCTGTAACATTTTTTAGACATGCAACTTTTCTATGATTGAGAAGTAAATCATTTTGTAAAAAAATCGATTTTCTATGGTAAACGATAACTTGAGTAAAACGGCATTATTCCTTCTAAAAAATTCCAAGAAGGTAGCTTTTTACTATCTCTCGGCTAAGTTCTTTGCCCAGATCATGAGAACTTTAATTTCTCAAGATGCTCGAGGTTATATTTTTTTCAATAAATGTTTGATTGCTTATTTCTTGGGTATTTCACAGTATTTTTTTATCAATGAACGCTTATTTTTTTCGTCTTTCAATGAAGTTTTGAAATCAAAAAAAATTTTCAAGATACATCGAATCGTTTTTGCTTTATAACATTTTTTCATATTTTATGATTCTTTTTGTTTTCAAAAAATTTTTGATCGTAGATTTCTTGCGTAGATTACGCGGTACTGTTTGACCAAACAAAGCTCAGTTTATACGTTGTTTGATGTACGTTTGAAATCAAGACGAATTTTTAAGATTTATCGATTCGATTTTGTTTTATAATGTTCTTCATTTTTATGATATTAATTTATTTTTTTCATAAAATTTGTAATAGTTTTTTTCTTTAGAGTCATGCGATAATTGTTGGCCATCCTAAGATCATTATTTACGTTTTCTGATGAAGATTTAAAATGAAGAAGAGTTTTTAAGATTTATCGATTCATTTATTCTATAACGCTTTTTTCATTTTGATGATATTTATTTTTTTTTTAATTTTTAATAGCTTTTATTTTGAGTATTATGTGGTAATTTTTGGTCATTCAAAGTTCTATCTTTATTTTATTATGAAGATTTGAAATAACACAAAATTAAGATTGATCGATTTGTTTTTGTTTCATACCATTTTTTCATTTTTATGATATTTTTGTAATAAATGAATCCGTTGTTCATAAACTCGAACAAAATTACGAAAAAAATTTATTTGTAAAAGTAGTATGCTTTTATTATATTCATAGAAAAAGTTAATCAACAATTATAATGTTACAAAATTTATTATTGACAATTGAAAAACAATGTAACTTAATATGTAAAACTTTTTAAATTGCTTTTTAAATGCTATACTTTGACATAGGGTTATTTATAGTTGCGAAATTCTCTTGAATTTTTTATAATAAATTTTGCCTAATAGGTGTTCGTAAATTTTTTTTTTAAACACTCTTGTTTTTATTACAAAAATATGTTTATGCTTTAAAAATAATTTTTGTATTAATTACTTTAAAAATAAAATAAGACTGTAGAGCATGTTTTATTGAGCCAATATATTTTTGATGTTTTATTTTCCAATACAATTTGTAAGGAATAAAATTTAATAGAGTTAAAATTTCGCTGACAGTTAAAATATTAACACTTAATGAACATTTTTAACATTTTTTGTAAAAAATAATAAACAGCTGACTTTTAATAGGCCTATAACTATAGATATATTGGGTTTTGGGGTCGAAAAATTTATATGTATACTTTTTTGATCATACTTAACCCAATATAAATAGTTTCAGCCAAAAAAATTTTTTTTGTCAATGGTTTGACGTGGAATGTTCCATATATATAAAGTTTGAGGAAGCTAAATGCTAATGAATTGGTAGCGGTTTTTTTAATAAACCTAATACATGAATTTTATTGCAAGTATTTTTAGTGTTTAATATCACTGTACTATAACAAGCATAATTTAATGTTTAATGTCATTATGCTTCATAGGGCAATTTTCTTTCCTCATAAAGTGAACTTAGTTTTTAGTGTACACTTAAGAAAACTTTAAATAGAACGCATAGAATTACGATTATGAACTACGAGCAATGTACTTTTGTATAATGTTCATAAAAAACTTTAAATGTTGTAAGTATCTTCCTTTTTTATGCTTGAAAAAAGTAAACAATTATAATTATTCTGAAGTACTTTTTTATAAATAGAGAAAAAATACTTACAAAAACATTGAATTTTGAATTGAATTACTTTTATTATGTTAAGTACTTCATAAATAGAGTAGTTAGAAGCAAAACATTACCATAGGAGCAAATGGTTTTTTACGATTATATGTCGAGCATGTAAAACTACAGTAATAACCACTTACACTACATTTCAACGTTAATACGTTTTAACGTTGTATTTCATATATAGGAAAATGATGCGAAATGATCGAAACTTTGCTAGATAGTATAAATTATAATGATAATAAAATTTCAGCAAATTTGCGAGCAAAGTTAAAAATTTTTGCGAGCCCGTTTAAAAATTATTGCGATGTTAATTTGATATAGGTTACATTGTTTTCATTCGAATTATGTTATTGACTTAATTTAAGGAAAAATATAGATTTTTAATTGACAGAGTCTTGAATGTTTTTATATTTGTTCGTAAATACCTTAAAAATAAATAATGTTTGAAATAAGTCATTTTAAGAAAAGTATATGAGCTATGAAATAAAAGCTGAGAAAAAGGCTACACAGTCATATCAGAAAGGGCTAAAAGTATACGTTACAATGTCGGGTAAATGCACATAAAAACTTTTCTGTGCCCTTGAAACATGCTTTATAGAGTTTTTCAAACTTATTATTGTGAAGTATTATTGCTCACATAACATTTTATAGCCTCGAAATGTATGTTTCCAACTTTTGATAAATCTTACAATCGATAGAACCTTAAAAGTACGTCAAGTCATCACTACTTAATTTCAAGCAAGCACTCCCCAATTTCTTCAAAATAAACTACTCCAACATTTATCAATGAACGCAAAATTTCCAGCGCACTTTCACCTCACCGACTCGCAACTCTCGACAACATTTCTCAGCAATCTAACGCACAGTCTTTTGCGCGCAGCAGCTCTACTCCACCTCGTCTCGAACTAACGACCCTTCACCCTTGCGCGCTTCTCGGCAAAACGAGCAAAATCAGCTGCATTTCTAATTAACAATGGAGCAGCGGCGGCGGCAACCCTCTCTCTCTCTCTCTCTGAGCAAAAAAGCGCCTACGCGGGCTTTGACGAGGAGCTTTGCTCGCGCGCCGTAAAGCCAGAGGACCCCCGAGGACTAAAGATTCCGCGTTAAAGTCTCCATTATACCACGGCGAGTCCCTGGACCCGAAGCAAGCAAGCAAGCGAGCGAGCGAGCAGCGCGCTATAATTATAAACGTCGATGTAACTCGGAGGCGGTGTCCCGGCCGTTGTTTGCCTTCGCTCTCGTTCTCGGGCTGCCGTGTCTTGTACTACGTCGCCCGTCGGCGCACGCTGTTTATGGATGAAGGGCGAAGAATGGCTCGGCCCTGTAAACTAGCTTTTAATCAGGAGAGGTAAGAAAGAATGACTGCTGAGTTTAATTAGTCGGGGAAATTGACGAGTCGCTGCGCTTTATGGATCATGTAAGCTCTGCTTTGAATGTGCAAAAATTTCAACTGAGTTAGGGTGTGTATTTCAATTATAATGCTGCTTGGATATACTTTTGATTTACAAATGAAATATTTTGAAGTTGTAGATAGATGTATAATGAGCTTTTTCGCATTGGACTGGTTTATAAATGAATATCTTTTGATTTACTGTGTCTAGTTAATTATACGAAATTTATATTCAACATAATGAATGAAGCTCTTCTAATTGGACGGTTATAAATATTAATAACTTTTAATTTATTACTTCCAGTTAATTTTACATAATTTATTTTATAATTAACTGTTGTTTTATCAAGCTTGCAGCTATGATTATGTTTCCGAGAAATTGCCTTTGCTTAAAATAACATTTATTCAACTTTAATAATTTAATATAATTATGGATTTTTAGGTTGTTGTGCATAATGTATTTTGAAACAAATAAGTATTTTGCAGCTTGCAGTTGTTACGGTTTCCGGGAGTTTTTCCTTAATTAAAGTATATTGGAATTTGATTGAATTAACAAAGTTATTTAAGTATTCCTACGCTTTTAGAAATTAAGATGATACGAAATTCGTCGAAAACGATGTTAAACAAACGTTATGAAAACTAATTCGCTGGAACTCATTAAAATTGGAAGATAGATGCATACATAGTCTAATAGATTAAAATAACGAATATGAAAAGATAACATGTATAATCACTAGTAATTATTAATTATAATTCATGAACTATTTCCTAACGATTCAACATATTTCTGTAAAACATATGCTGTCCAATACGACATAAAAATGACTTACTTTATCGCAAAAAGCGATTTCGATGCCTCAAGACTCCTTTCTATTTAGCATTCATCCACACGGGGAAAAACAAACGTGAGTAATCTTCATGGGGCTCGAATATTCGAAAATGAAAGGAAGGAATAATAAATAAACCGAGTCCAAGCCCAGTTGTTCTCACTATTTTATTCAACAGCGTTACACATTTCTCCTCAGCTTTCACCTACATACTTCACTCAAAAAGAAAAAAAACATCTCTCTCACGGTCTCGTCATCGAAAAACAGACAACCAGCACGCATCTCCGGAAACCGATGCAATATACATCGACCTCGCGCGTGCGCGTATAAACCTGGCGGCGGTTTTTTGATTTAACGTGCCCCTCCCTACACGCGGGATGGTTGTTGAAAAAAAGCGCACGTATTTCTCTCTCTCTCTCTCTCTCTCTCTCTCTATTTCGCGCGGCGGGAGTGGCATCCCGTAAATCCCAGGGAGCGCGCTGGATGACGAAAGCAGCTTTTCATGAATATTATATATGCGGCGTCGTGTACACTGGGCTCGCGAGAGAGTGAGAGAGAGAGAGAGAGAGAGAGAGAGATAGATATAAGACGCGCGTATAGATGTGGATGTGCATGGGTAGGGTGCGAGTGGTGTGGCTTTTTTCGCGGTAGGGGTGAGGCCCTGCTGCGCCGCTGATGCCGCTGCTCTCAAGACGGGCTTTACTCGTGATTTTTCAGCGTCGTAAATGTCGGAGCTTCCTTTTTACGTTGTGTTGCGCTTTGAGCTGTTACGCGGGGCTTCGACTGCTCGGGGAAATCAGAGGTGCGGTTGGTGTGATGGAAAGGAATAGATTTAGGGTTAATATGTGGGTAGTGATTCTAAATAAGCTTTAGTATGGTTACTAGTTATTAGTTTATCTCAGCAACGCTCCTTTAAGAATTCACAAAGTCATTGATAAAATGAAGCTTTCTTTTAAATAAAATAATTGTCTTATTAATAAGTAACCTCTGAGATTAAAATTAAAATTCGAAAATGGGCAGCGTGACTTTTCGTTTAAAAATATGATCATTTATAATTTCTTTTCGCAATCTGTAAAATTATGTAGAACTCCATTAAAAACGATTATTTTTGGCAGCGTCGTCATTCTCAATTAGCTTAAGAGCTAGTGTCAGTCATAAGTTTTTTAACCGCACATTTAAACGTAAATAGTGAAGATATTTTTCTTAATAGCACAGTTTTAAA
Source organism: Gastracanthus pulcherrimus (assembly GCA_949152435.1). Classification (NCBI taxonomy): domain Eukaryota; kingdom Metazoa; phylum Arthropoda; class Insecta; order Hymenoptera; family Pteromalidae; genus Gastracanthus; species Gastracanthus pulcherrimus. Next base: position 153,751,229 of record OX424575.1, on the reverse strand, counting down.
GATAATTCATTGAAAGTATAGAAATAGAATGCTTGCTATCATAGTTTATTCCTTTCGAACTTCTTGGAAATAATTTTTATTAATGTTAGTTTAATAAACAATTATAGAATTATATACTTATACTTCAGGTATTTTTAGATACTAAATGCCTTCTAATTACTTGATTAAAACTTCATCACTAAAGACTGTTTTTGTATTTCTTCCTGTCAAATTCATATCTCTTACACAAGCGCGAGCACATGAGCTCCTGGCCATTTATAATTATTCGTTATAACAATCGGGTAAATGTCCTTGTTACTTTCAATCTATAAGCAGATGCAAAGTCCAATTAAAACTGTCACTCACACCTGTTATCCTTTTATATAATTTTTAACCATAGAACCGTTATTTGCACAGAAAATCTCGAAAACTGTCAGTAATTGAAATACTATCAGTAATTGATACAACAACCTTACGCATAATAACCCTCGAACTCTCACTCGGAACATCAAACTAAATCCCACCCAGTGGGCGGCATTTACAACGCGTACACCCCTTACTCAAGCCGTTCCATACAAAGAAAAACCAGAATGCAGCTACATATGCAGTGCGTATCTTGCGCTGGCAGAGAAAATTTCCTCTCTTTAATTCTCTCTCGCTTTTTCTGCAACGACTCTCGCTATTGTGAAAGTCGCGGCGCGTTCGTGATGACACGTGGAGCTGGGAGCCGAGCGCTAAAAGTCCCCTTCCCTCTCTTTCTCTCTTTCTCTTTTTAGTTTGTCTACTTTACGCGTGTGTGTACGCGCGTCTTTGTGACGGGTGTCGGGGCAGTTTTCACGTCTAGAGCGCACCAGCTCGTCGCGCGCGACGTAATTACTTTCATGGCTGCAGCGAGTACCTTTAATTAATATCGCGTTTTAGAGCGTCCGCTTGTTACCGGGATGCCGGTGTGCAGTCGTGTGTGGCGACTGTGCATTTTTGTTAGCGTATAATTTAAATGGGAATGATTTTTTTACGGATTGCTCGATATAAGAAGAATTTGTGAATTATACGTTCAGCTGTTATTTTGAGGAGTAATTCTTTGCGATGAAAGACCGATTATTAACAGCTGTTTTTTTTTGTATTGATGATGTTCATAGCAATTAAATAGACGACTGAGGATCCACTTATATTAAGGCGATTGATACAGTTTAAAAATCTAAAAATAACATTTCAAAGCCAAAGTAAATGTTTTTAATGAGAGACACAATTTTATAAATTGTAACATATTTTCTATACGTATATATAATATAACTTACCTTTTACTATGACCTCCTAACATTCTATACTTTTGTGGTCAAAGGTATAGGTAGTATGCGTATAGAAAATATGTTACAACTTATATACTTGTTCATAAAAAACAGTATATGGATCATGAAATATTGCTTCATATTTCTTAGATTTTTAAACTGTATCTCCCTGCCTTAAAGCAGATAATCCTGTACGATTTATAATCATCAAACATTTATTTGTAGTAAGCATGATTATGCATTTTCTTAAACAGTAATCGTGGTGATGAATCACCATGACGGTTGACAATCGGCTGTATATGATTGCATCTTTATTCATTCTCAGTTCCAATTAACTACACTTAAAGTGCAACTGATTTGAGCAAAAATATTATTTCACAGAGCTTCTCGTTTTATATTATTCTTATTGTGCTATTATTTTCGTAAATCTTAAACACTAATTCCTTAATTATCGATTATCCACCGAGTGTCTGCTCATAATCGATATACGCGGCACTGATTAACGTTGACGTTCCCAGAGTCGTACGCAGACGTGTGACAGGATCATGGCACATTGCGTGCCTGATTACGGAATTATTCAAAGGGATTTAGGAGCGTCGATGCGATGGCGCGCGTAATTTTCGCTGTCAAAGGTAGCGGCGTTCTGATTATTTTGGACACAAAGCGCGCTCTGAGTTATCCCTAATCAAACTAAATTGATAAAAAGTATAGGAATGCGTCGCGCTTGCAATTGTGATTTACACTCGATAAAAGTGTGCTTGAGATTTAATGATGTAGAGTATATGGAGCACGCTTCAAAGCTAATTAATATAATGTGAATAAAATATGAAATCAAATGGAGGCTGTTTATTTATTATATGCATGCGTAAATATAATAAATATGCATGCATACGTAGAAAAATCCGTACTAGTCATACTGTTATAGTATATTATGCACCTAGGGAATAAAGTGAGCCAGCAAATACCTACGTGTGGCTCGGCGCGCGAGCGGAGCGAGGGCGCCACGTACTTGTTCACCGCGGAAGACGAAAAGAAGTGCTACATATTTACTCCCTAACCTCACTCTAGTTCCCGGCGCCACGCGCTGTTTGTGCCCAAACCAAAGGCGAGGGCACATGTGCGTAGCGCTGGGGGACTAGAGTGGGGGCTCGGCGGGGAAGAAGTACTAACTTTACGCTGGGGTGTGTTAAAAACTATTAATATTAAGAGATCATCAAGTTATTTTAATAAATAAACGTTTATTTTAACAACAACCTAATTGTGTACTCAGATTTGAATGCTACATCTTTCATAAATATTATGACCAACATCTCTCGGTTATTTTATATCTAACAATACGTTGTTTAATTTTTAAATTATGACTTTGAAGCATTTAGTACATAAAACGGTTTATCTATGTTAAATAAAAGATATACACGTTAAATATGATTTTAATTGAAATAAAAGATTCTGCAAGCTTTTTTTGTGAAATCATATTAATTCTTTAAATAACTGGTGCCCAAACTAACGATCTAAATTAACTCTCTTAGATTATAAATAAATCGCTTGAATTACCAAAGCACATTTTTTGCCGCTCGCACGTCATTTCTTCTCCTAAACGAATTTGTACGGCAACGCTTCCGAAGCTCTCCAAAACCAATAAATTTCCATCAAACCAATCCTCTCCGCCTATTCCCCGGTTAATCGCTCCGCCACTATTTTTTCCTCCCGCAATAAACATCGAACTAATAAATCAAACTCTATCGCAAACAAAAGCATAATTAGTCGACTCATTCCCTTTCAATTAATCGCACGCGTGCTCGCGCGCTCTACATACACACGGAAGCGCCGAAGTAACAGTAGGTAGCAGTAGAAGCGGAATGAGTAGAACGAGAGAGAGAGAGAGAGAGAGAGGGGGAAAAATCAGAGAACAAACGATCGGCCAAGCTTTCATTCACCGTACACATCGCGGACATAGATACGAGAGTTACCCGCACTCGCACGAATCCAAACAAAACGCTTCCCTCTTCTGTCTGTCTCTTTCCCTTTCTAATTCTCATTCGCCCCTGTTCCCATAAATCGTAATACAGCCGAAAAAGACAGGAGCGGGCGAGTGTGTTCTAAAGGCGAGCGATATCAGGTTGACAAAGCCAGTGAGGCGATGTCTGCCTCGTGTAACGCAAATACCAGATAAGTTACGAAGGATTTTCGCACGGGTATGACGGGCGTTTTGTGTAGGTGACTCGGGTTTACCAAACGCCGATCGTGTGCGCGATTATTGAGCTTGGCCTGGAATGAATATTGGGAGGTTTGTCCTTTCGACGAGCATTGCTTGATTTTCTTGGGTGTTTATTACTCTGCTTGCTTGTCTTATTGTTTGAACAACGAATGGTGCAAATAGACACACTGTAGAGGTAAAAGTATATTAACCCATTTCCGCCCAATCGTCCCTAAACGGAGACATGCGTCTCATGGCTCGTGGCTTTAATTCACCCTCCTTAAAGCAGCCATATTGATTTTTCAGAGTCGTAGATAGGAACTATCATTAAAAATGGAAAGAGCAACCTTTTTACTCCTACAAATGAATTTTCAGATAAATAGCGGAAATGGGTTGAGGTGATTGTGCCAAATATGGCCCATGTACCCAATACGGCCAACCATGGCTATATCCTAGCTATTACGCGATTTAGCCGGTAAATAGCTGACGAATTGTCTATATCGACGCTCCGTACAAAGAATAGCACAGTTTAGAATTCTCAAAAACAGCTAGTTCTTTTCCAAGACCTCTTATAAAACTAGCACTTTTTAGATCCTCTAATAAACACTAATATTTTCTCAGAACCTTTGAAAAGGTGATAGTTTTTGTCTGAGAACCTGTAAACTCCTAGTTTCGTAGGAGGATTTTGATTAAAAACTGTTGTTTTTTGAGAATTCTGAGTTGTGCTAGTCTTCGTACGGAGCGTCGATATATGATGTCAGTAGAAGCTTTTTATTGGAATTTCTTTTTACGGCAGAATAAGGGTACCAACCTCCTTTGTATTTTATCTTGCAAGAGCTCGAGTGAATTTATCACTATAATTTTGCGTAAGTAATTATATTTATTGTGATATTGTATAAAGCAGTAAGCCCAAGTTGACAGTGCCATACTTGTACTAAGTATTGTCAGATGTTCAGTAGCATAATTTATTTTATCGTTTATTTCAAAGTAACTACCGATATAGCTATATATGATAACTTCTTAGCTTCGTGACGTATTGCATGAAAGAAGTTTTGTAATAAATACGGTGTTCGAATTCGCTCCGTAGGTTTGTGTTCGATTTCGCCCGAATGTAGGAAAATACTTTTAACTGTGGTTAGTTCGAGTTTAATGAGTTGACTAGCGCCTTAAAGTAACTATTAAATAAGCTATTTAAAAGTTATATATTGATTCAAATTAAACTCTATCTTGTTGATTTAATCATCACAAGATTTCTGATCTAATGAATAGTTTTTTAAAACCTTCGAAAACAAAGAAATATTTACACATATACCTAATATTTTACTTTGTCAGTTCTAACACGGTCAAAAGTTCACTCTTATAGTGTTAATAAACTATTATATCGACAGTTACAAACATGTCCCATTAGCTGGTTATTTTCAAATATCTGTAGAATCGTTCTACAGGCGTATTTTCTAATAAATTTTTCGCTTCCTCATAGAGGAAGGCCCGTTATGCCCTATTTGAAATAATTAACGTTTCGTCTCCTAACTTTTTGTAATCTTAATGAAATAAAAAGTTACAAAAAGCAAAATGAAGCTTGAAACATATCTTAAAGATGAGCATTGTCTGATAAAATCAATTAAAAACAAACACGGTTGGCGATTTGAAAGAAATTGTGTCGTTTTTCACATAATCTGTTTTTCTCAATTTAAAACTTCACTGAGCTGTAAAATTTTTTTGCTTGTAGGAGGATATCCATACAAAGAAAATTAACTCACACTACGACTACAAGTAGATTACGATGCAAAACAATAAATTTCGATCCTTTTATATAGCAAATATGACTAGTGGTCTGTTATACTCCGTGGCCCGTTATATCCCGTTGCCTCCCTTATGTATTTAGTTATCCAACTGGACCGAAAAAATTCTATCATTATTTAAACTATTTATGCTTAAAGCTTAGGTGGGTCATATTGGGTACACTCATTTTATATACTAATTTTAGATATTGGTTTTATTTGTGAGAGTTTGAAATGAATAATATATAGTCTGTATGTACGAGGTTAGTGAGCAGCTGAACCAGAAAATGAATTTATTGATCTAGAAAATTAATGAGAATTTTTTAGTTTTCATAGGCTTAAAATGTTCGTTGTAGAATGATCTTATACTCTCTACTAGAATTTAGGTCAAAAATTAGATTTAATGGTATTTAATGACCAAGTAAATTTGAGAAATTTTAAAATTGGCTTTTCGCTCGAATAATTTTTTATCTTCATGATTCTCTATTATCTATCCATTACTTCAAAAATAGCTTTTGAGAATTTGTTCGTTAAATTAGCATACTACTTTTAATATTACTACTTTTTTACTACTTTTAATCATTAATATTACAGATGAGTTTATTTATACTACTATCATTTAAAAGTATAGTAAACTTTACCGAGTTTTAAATAAAATCACGTGTATGATGATTTAGCCAAATGATAAATTATAATTATAAAGTATTATTTTTATTCTTTTTAGCTTTAAAACAAATGTAAGTAAATCTCTTTTAGAACGCCACATTAATATACACACAGGTGGCATACGCAAACAGTATCTCGTTTCACTAAAAAATAAATCACCGTAAAGACTTGAATGGAAATGATGTTGACCTAGACAAACAAGTTATCAATTTAGAATTCGAATGTTCCTGAAAAGAAAGACTATGAACTTTCAAAATAAAAAAGATATAATGCAAAGCTTTCATATTAATAATTTAAAATCACACGATTGGGTTCGTAACGGTATTTCTAGCCAACATTTTCCTCCTATGTAAACACGAACCACCACACAAAAACGTCTCACCCAGCCTCACACCTTATACCTTCTCTCTCTCTCTCTCTCTCTCTCTCTCTCTCTCTCTCTCTCTCTCTTTCTCTTTCTCTCTCTCTCTCTCTTTTTCTCTCTCTTTCGCTCACCCCCGGGCCAATCTCGAATTCGTCCTTGCACCGCAGGGGAGTCGGCTCGTCCTCGTGTCCTTCTTGACCTCGTCTCGCGCGTCCATCCGTGTGTTGCCGCCGTCCGAGATCCCGGCGATAAGGTCAAAGCGTGTTCGACTCCTTCGCTCTTCCTGCAGTGTGAGCGGCCAGCAGCGGCGGCCCACTTACGCCAACGACCGATTTTCTCCCTCTCTCTCTATTTCAGCTCGCTTATTAGCCTACGGCCAGGGGCTGGTGGGCGCCGACTATTATTAGTTGCTTTTTCGGATTTGCATGTTCGCGCGACCGCGGGGGGTGAGGGCAAGCGCGATTTGTTCGTGCGTCGCGCTCCGGGGTAGCGCGGTAAGTGTAATAGGTGGTGATTTGGTTTATTGCGGGCTTGTATTGGACAAATAAATTGGAATAATGGGTTTATTGCTGGGCAAATGTACGGGCCGGGTGATTAGGCTTCCTCGCTATTTTTGGTGCAATACGTGCGCTCGTTTCGAAAAATTAATTAACGTAAGTTTTGCTTTTTACGCTAGGACTGGAAGAAAGTAGGGCGGAACTATTATTGTGCCGCACGAGTTATGTTATCATTACAGGTGGTTTTATTTTACCTTTAATAACGAAATATGTGTCCAATATGTACTGCATACCTATTTCTTGTTTATTCTTCATTTTCATTTTCTTCTTTTGCTTTATCAAAACAAGAACAAAGAACATTGTTGCGGATGTTATTTTGTACAATATACAATTGTAACTTTTTTGAGACAGCAGAGCGCAAAATTAGTTGGAAGCGTTTCGTATTTATTATTAAAAATTGATAATTTCTTATTAAAGTCAATTTTTAGTACAATATATAATTCATCACCAGTAATGTATTATACTTTCAATGATAACATTCAATAGCATACATATCAATCAATCTAAACAAATTCAATAATAAATCACATCCAGTCGCATCAACTTCACTTTGAAAAATTGTTCACCCTCGACTAGCACATTTTTCACACATGCGTCCATTCAGGGCGTCGCAAATAGACGATGAAAAACCTAAATTCAATGCTTCGAGTAGGCGCTCGTACCCACGGGCTTAATAAACTCCACTCGCGCGCACCCTCGACCGAGCACCACCAGCAGCAGCAGCAGCTTCTAAGATCATCATTACTCGAGCTTTCCGCGAGAATAATAAAAAAAAGACCTAGCACGCCCCATCCCATCTCTCCTTCTTTCTCAGCGCGATGTTCATCGACAGCTCGCGCTTGACTCGAGCGCATCGTGCACAACAGGCCTATATATCGATTACCTTTCTTCAATCGCGCCCATCCCGAGCTCTCGCATTCTCCGTTGCAGCGCGAGGCGCTATACACTTATCGATTGAGGCAGGAAGTGTATTCGCGACTATCTCTCTTATGTATTCTCCGCTGCTGTAGAGTTTCTCGCGTTTTTCTTCCCTGTGCTCTCTCGCGTTGCCTCTGCAAGCTCGGAGCTTCTTATCGCTGTATTCCTCGGAGGAAAATTGGATGGGAGTTGAATGCCTAATAGGATGTGGATTCTGTATGAATTTTACAGGGGGGATGCTGGCGCGATTATTGTGTTGTTCTGAGCTTTTTTTTCTGCAGGGTAGGGATGAATTTTTAATGTGAATTCGTGGCGGGGAATTGCAATTTGAAGATTTGATGGCTTTATGACGATTATCAGCGCTGGGTTTGATCTTGTTATTTGAATTTTACGACGTATATTTGAATTGAAGTGCTTTTAGAGTAATATTTTTTATCTAGTTTTATATAAAACTAAAAACTTTCATAAGATTGTTAGAGATGTAAACCTACTTAAAGAACTATGAATATGAAATTAATATTATGCGATAAAGGGAAATCCTACCCATTATTACATTTTAAATATTATACATTTTAACAGCAAAAGAATTTTATTAAATTACTTCATATCATTGATTATATCATTGAAATATGCAAATTAGGTATTATTTTTACTGCGGGTCGATAATTCGATTTATCAATCTTTGAAACTTTCATGGAAAATGGTTATTACCATATACTTTGTACAACTGCACTTAAGACGCGTGTTTGTGCTTAATTACAATAGAAATAGGTTGTCTTTATCCATTATACGAGATAACCAATTAGTGCAACTTCTAACAGTAATTCCTTACCTCTCACATTTTAGTTGCTAATATTTGATAAATGACTAAGAAAACTAATTAATTAGGTAATGAACTAAGTAAAAATAAAATCAAATCTCTACAAAGCATGCCAAAATTTCGAAAACTTTAATATAAATTTATTTCATCCAGCACCTAATACACGCTCGAATAATCACTTTGTGACACGTTCCCTACATCACTCGAAAATGTTCCGCAGCTCATCATAATTCCATTCCAAAACCGTTTAAAGTAGTTATTGACCCGCGCGCATCCCAAGCTCGCGCAGGATATTCACCCATCGATTCCCGAAACTTCTCACGTGTCCGTGCACCTCCCCACCGCAATTCAATTCCGCGTCGTTTGCAAAATAAATAACGAAACGTCGCGTCGCCGTCCCCTCGAAATCCCCGAGCTTATCCCCCGAAGCTTCAAGCACACTCGCGCTAGTTGCCGCCACTTCATTAGCCCGACTATCCACACCCACATACCCAGCTTCTTTTCGAAGGAATTTGCATTTCGGGGACTTCCTCGGATAAACTTGATCGAGTGTCGCGCTCAGGCGCTCGCGGGCCCTATAAGCGGAATCCGAAATCCGAAAGGCGAGAGAGAGAGAGAGAGAGAGAGAGCCCCGGAGCGAACCCACCGCCGTTCGTACATGTCGGGCACGTAGAAATTTCGTGCCTTCCCGTTTCCTTATCGGTGGCGAGCCCCGCCTTTGTCCTTTCGACCCTATTGTCGCGCGTTTGCCTTGCTCGCTTGTTTGTCCCCTCCGCCCTCCCCGCAGCCTCCCTCTTCCTGGCTCAATCGTATTCGTAGCCGGGATTGCTATACGGTGTTATATATATTATTTCTTCCGGAGTCGAGCTCGCTCGCTTCTGCGTGGTCGGCAGTTGCTTCCATTGGGCTGGTTCTTCTTCGTCTGTTTCTTTTTGTTAAAGGTGGATTTGGGTGTTGGCCTATTTGTTTACGGGGTTTGTAGAGGAGTGCATCGATGGACTTTACGAAGACTAGCACATTTGCGGCGATTGCCACGAAGAGTAGCACATTTAAACGATTTTCTGCCACCCGATTTTTTCAGGCTATTTTTACTTATTTGAGTAGGCTGATTTTCTCGGGTAAACCGATAACTTTTTGAGTATCAAAAGGGACTAGTGCCCGACTCGATAACGATAAAAGAAAAATCGACCCGATTCGCCGAGAGTTTATTAGTATAACTTTAATTTACATATTCTATATGAAGAGTTCTAGTCTTCGTGGCAGAATTTCGAAGTGTGCTAGTCTTCGTGGGAGAACGGTGAAATGTATTAGTCTTCGTGGCAAGTGCTAAAATTGTGCTACTCTTCGTAGCAGTTTGAAATGTGCTAGTCTTCGTCGATACGGACCATTCATTTTTAAAAAATTAAATACCAAAAATTTGTGCAATTTTCTTTTCCTAAAGTGAGATACGTCCTTATAGAAGGTGTCAAAATATTTTCTTTATACGAGTAGTGAACAAATAAGACAAGAGTATTCCATTCCATGTTGAAATTTGGAACCTTCTCCACCTCGTAACATTCGCCACCCAATCCTAAACGCTGCACTAAATGCGCCGTGCCCACGACGACTGTTAACTTGCTAGGTTGAAGTGGTTGACCGAATAGGGAGATCCAGTTTGTGGCCGTGAGAATCCAGCGCTTCTGAATGATAGAGCCGCTAATATCCCCTGTTGGATACTATGTGTATTCGTGTGGTATTCGTTCTTCAATAAATCATCTAGTGTATTTATAATTTTTACGTGATCACTGAATAATGCTCAAAACCAAAAACTTGATAATATGATTTAAAAATCAATTACAAGTTTTGTGTATACCGTCTCTGATTTCTTCAGGCACATTAAATGCGAAAATAATCGGAAGAGTGGAGTTAAAAGGATATACGCATACTGTTTCATGATGCTTTGCGGAAGATGAAATCGTCAGTATTGAGCTGAATATTCAAGAGCCAAATATTCTTTTTATATAGAATTCTCTTGTACTTAAGGTGATGCTAAAGCCACCTGTCACCGACAAATACGAGGATCTACTTTTTTCATTTCCTTTTCAATTTTGAGTACATATCTCTATGGAAAGTTGTTGTTCCAATCAAAAAGAACAACTTTCCATAGAGATATTTTCTTAAAATTGAAAAATGAATGAAAATAGTGGTTCCCCATATTTACCAGTAACACAGGGTTTAACATCACCGTAAGTATTCAGAAACTAGATTATAAATATGTATGTTCTCAGACTGCAACAAAGATATACATATCATTTATTGCATCATTTTATTTTATGATTTATCGGTTCTTTGGAAAAACAGAAATACTGGTTAAGCACCTTCAGTTGTATAAAATCTCTTGAATAAAGCACGAGATAAGAATAAAAAGTTTTGAAGTAAATCTGTGAAGTGAAGTCACATATGAAAAATGAAAATGATACACTGTTATACGTGACCTCGCCATTGATTTCATATTTTTAAATCTATTTAAACATAGATATATCATTTACGTGCAACTACAAAATGGGAATGCTGATTGTGCAAAAATATGTAATAATAACAAAGACTTGATCAAAGTATAATTACACTATATTCTGAAATTACGCATTATACATGATACGATCGCCACTCTTCATTAAATACATTTTCGTGTGAACTATTATTAGTAGAGACTTTTCACTTTGTCGATCATCCTACATTATTGTTCTTTCCATTCGACACAGAGTTCGGTCAAGAAAAACGAGCTCAACATCTGATAGTACAAACAGCGCTATCCAAGCGTTATCGACCTGTGGGGTGTTTGTTACACGTGTACCGAGGTCGACGCATAGACGAGCGAGGCTGTAACGGAAGGAAATGTTATCACAGCAACCCGCGAATTTGCATTGCTGTGAAGCCCGGGACTTGACTAAAGTTACACAAGCCGTGAGAGACGGTTTTACCTTTATTTATCTTCTTTCCTAACGGAATTAAACTGCACAATCTTTCAAGTTACTGATTAAAAGTAGATATGTTTAAAAATTATAACATATATTGATGTTAAAGATAAATATTGATTTTTTTGCACTTTTTGATCTTACTAAAACAGTAAATAGACACGTAGCTTAAATGTTTTTTTATGAAATATTCAATGAAAAATCACCATTTCTATCATACATATATTAAGGGTAAATTGCTTTAATATTTTTATGAAAACGGCAAAAAATCTATTTCCAAAGTTTTAATTATTTGAAGAATGATGTCTTTTAAAATTTTTTTTCAACGCTTAGATTTCGTACAATTATTTATTGAAAATTCATAAAAGAAAACTGAGGAAATTGTACTTAAATCATACTAAAATATACAAAAAGAGTTTAAAATAAAATCCATACATTTTTATGAAATATCCTGAAACGCGATTCAATATATTGCGTTAATCAATGTAATACAGTCTTTTTACCAAAACGCGACGTCTATACCTCAATACTTCAGCTTATACAACTGTATAAAAGGTTCACCACAGAGTACCGTGAGCCCGCGAGCCAAAGAAATTGGATATTTCTCAATATAAAGCCGTACAATGGATCGCCCCGTCGTTACGGATGTACAATCGGCGGCAAGAAAGACGCGCGGACTGAGAGAAAGAGAGAAAAACGTCGGCAAAGAGCCTCAAAGTCCCATAAAAATGCATTAAAGTGCTTCTGTGAGGGCTCGGTCTTCGTATCTTTCTCTCCGTGTCCGAGCCGGGAATCAGTCCGCCCCTCGTCATTCGCAAAAAGTGGTTCTACCGCGCGCGTGCGCTCGGCTTTTTTTTGCGTTATACTGCGCTACCGCGAGCTTTATTAAATTTCGCAAGATCTGTGTGTCGCGGGGTTTTTGTGCGATTTCTCTCGTCGGTGGAGTTTAAAAAAGACGATGACGGACGTTGAGCAGCCGTGGACGTCTTGAAAAGTATACGTGGATCGCGGGAGTTCTGTGGCTTGCGAAAGGTGAAAGGATGAAGAAGCCAGACATGTGAAATTTCGTAATGATCATGGGGTTGGTTAGATATAAGTAATTCTGTTACTTTGATATACCGAGAAAATATTATCTTTGCTATAAGTGTATTGATGCATTTGAAATTTATGAAAAATGTTTTGCATTCTAAATCAGATTTCTTAACTATTAAGAATTCTACACTCAACTGAGAATTGTAGTAGATATAAGGAAAAATCTTAGTGTAGAATCAAAAAATATTTATATTTTAAACGTTACTCTTCATTAAACCCATTTTTCATTATAATGTAAATTAATGAAACGTCATAATTTCAAAAGCATTGTTAAAATTTTGAAATATGTAAAATTTTCTTTATATAATAATAACATAATACATGATATACAATATCGGCTTTTAATGAATTATTAATGAATATAATAATGATCCATGAGTCAGGAATTACAGATTCGCAGGAAAGCGCATTACAATATAATATAAAAACATAATTTAAATATTATTTATTATTTGCCATGGCAATATACATAAATCGTTAATAAAGCTCTATAAAAAAATGTTGACAATAGATATGTATGCACATACGTACAAAATATACGATATTCTTCCTACATGAATATTATTTTGATGCATTTTTATTTACTAATTGCAAAGCAGAATTTCCATAAGCAACCTTTATATTCAATACGCGACCTCCGCCGACGATAAGACATCAGCGCGCGATTCCACATCAGCGATGAAACAGCAAACAGCGTAAAAGTCGAAAGGCCACGGCTTTTTTTCATTACATTTCATTTCATTTCATTTCCGAAAAAGAAAAAAAACGAAACTCGTTTCATCTGCGCGCAGCAGCCGCAGGGCTGGGACAAAAGGAGGCGCCGGCGCGCGCGCGCGGTAAAAGAAACGGATTGCGTTGATAATTAAAAAACGCGCTTGAAATCGGCAGCAGCGTCAGCGGCCGTGAATGTATTTAAGATCCTTTCTTTTATTTCGCGGCAAAAGCGCGCGCGAGAGGAAGAAAGACGAGCGAGCTTATGGAGCGAGCTATATAACCGTATACGTGTAACGCAGCTCTCGCGTTCACCCGGCTGCGGTGCTCTAAAGTATTCATATCGCGCTCGCTCCTCGTGTTTGCTCCTCGTGTATATTTGTTTCTGCTTATTTCCGAGCCGAGGCTTTATTTGTCGCTGCTGATGCCGTTTCCGCGCGTTTGAGACGTCTACTTTAACGCGTCGTTTCTTATTGGGGGCGTCGGCTGTAATTTTATCATTGTACGAGGAGGATGATTTTTGTTTCGTGGGTTAATTATAATGCAGCGAGATTGATCTCTTTTTTTTATTTCGTTATAATTGCTTATAAAAGTACAATGTACCTATTTCACTCTGTTGTTTGCTTTGGATACAATCACGCTGTGTCTTTATAGTCATTTCATATATGAGAAGCAATCAGAAAAGATGATTATATTATATAATATATACGCATATATTATATTAATAGTCAATTTATCACATCTTTCCAGAATTGGAGTAATTATTTGTGTTGTTTTTCTTCTAACAGGCATTATCCACGTTATGTCCTAGATATTTGTGGGTTAAAAATAAATAAAACAATTGTGTTGAGGTCTGCGAAAAAATGCACATAACACCCGTATATTTTTTATCAATAAATAATAGTATATTGTGTACCTAGGGTGAAAAGTAGTGTTTTCTTTGCCCGCCTGTGGTTTTTGCAGTACGAGGCGAGGGGAGCAAGCACGAGCCGAAGGCGAGTACGTTTGCGAGCCGAAGACGAGTACTGCAATCACACAAGGGCAGAAAAATACTTTTCCCCCAAGGCCCACACCGTATTTTTTGTCATATATGTATTGATTTTGCATTTTTTGTATGCCTCTAGAGCGGGTGATTACTGTGGCTGTTCTTCAAATCGGTGTAAACGTGAACTAATTATCAAAAATTTTCAAAATTTTCTAAAGTTTCCAAAATTTTCCAAAGTTTTCAAAATTTAGAAAATGTAGAAAATTTTTTTCAATAGCTGGCGAAAAGTACCTTGTTTTTGCCCGCTGGACAAAATTTTTTTTGTTTTGAGCGAGCAAACAAATTTTTTTGTTTTGAGCGAGCAAACAAATTTTTTTTATACCCCGTCCGGCAAACAGCTGCTTTGTGCCCGCTTTAGGGGCATGAAAAAATACGAAAATCGTGCGTGTATGACAAAAAGCCTTTTAGAAAAAACTGTATAAATAGAAATAGAAAGTACTATAAAATGAAAATGTTAAAATACAGGGTTTGAAACATTCGCTAGAGTATTATAAATCCATCTCAAAGGTTTTTATAATATGTTAAGGGTATCAATATTAAGCATTATTTTACTACATTTTTAGTGTACATAGTACTGCCTTGATCCACTTTTATTTCGGTTTATTTATAATAATCTTCCTATTTTCCGTAGAAAATATACTGTTTTTCTCGTAGCCTGTCTGCAGCGTAAGATTATCGTAGTCTCGCATAATCTCCAGCGGAGTCTAGGTTAAGCGGCTATCAAGGCGAGCTAGCAGAGACCTCGTGTACAGACAAGTTAATGAAAGGGTTAGTGGGTGGGTGGAGGGTGAACGTCCGCTAATGTGTGAACAGTGTCGCAAGATGGTGCGAGCTCTCGGCGTTGACGGCGCATTGCGCTGTAAAGGCTTTCGTGATTTCGTATGAAACTTGCACGATGTTACAATCTTGCGGTGCGAAGTTCTCAGCTTAAACTGATTAATTTGACATTTAGCTTCGCTGGTAGAAAATAAGTCAGTATGTCTGGTTAGCGTATTTATTTTTATAGCACAGTGTGACCTAAACCCGCACTTAGGTCACGCTTATCCGTGACCTAAGTGGCGCTTTATTACACAGTGTAATAATGAATTCACATAGGCCACAGATCCCTACTATCCTATAATAAAGACTAAAAACACTCAAAATAAACGTTTTCGTTCATAATAATAGAAAGAAGAAGTAGTAAACCTGGTAAATACGCATGCCAAGTATCAGAGAATAATTATAAATCATTAAAATAAAGCTTCAAATTTAGAGGTTAGTTCAACTGATTGTATATGACAATTTGGCGCGTATTTTGAATATTCAATCTGAAATTCAATTTAAAATTCAGTAAGTATTAATTGTTTTCATGATTAATATTATAAATTTATTAAAATTTAATTTAAAAAATGTCAAGATAGGGTAAATAAATATATTCAAATTAACTGTTAACAATAAACATTTATTATTTTTTAACAAAACAAAATATCTTATTTATATAAGGTTCTATATTACTATACGGCTATTCACATTTGGTCCAGATCACCAGTTTGAACACTTTTAAACAGTTTTAAACAAATTTAAACATTTATTATTTTTTCAAGAAACAAAATATCTTATTTAAATAAGGTTCTACATTATTCTAATATACAGCTATTCATATTTGGTCCAGATTATCAGTTTGAACACTTTTTTCTCTTGTACGCTTACAATTTACATTGGTAGAGTCTTGCATATAATTTATTGTAACACTACAATTATGAAAGGTGAATGTTTTGAGTTTATCTTGGTTAGAATCTTCAATACATAAACCCAAATCCGGATGATAATATACTGAGAAAAGATCTCCTACATTTACAGGTACATTTTTTGGTGCGGGTGGCTGAGGTGATTGTCTAGGTACTATATTTACTGTTGAAGTTGGAGGTTTTGATGTGTGTAGTTTAGGTGATTGTTGAGGTGCTATAAAAATTGATTGTTGAGGTGTAGAGGGTCTTGATTTGTATTGTTGAGATTCATCTATTAGAGTACTTGGTTTGGGTGGTGTTTTTGAAGATGCTGCATCACTTTTGGAGGTTGATGGAATGTTGAATCCACTAGTGATCTGATTGCATATCTTTTTCTTATTGTTAATGGAATCAGCAACATATCCCATAGCAACAGTGCTTGACTTCCAGCCTCCGTGTCTTTGCAATGTGACAAGGTCAGCTCCGGCATCAACTAAAAGAGTTGCAGATGTTCTGCGGAAGCTGTGACCTGTGTAACTTTTTGCATTTGGCAAATTCAAATAAGTGGCAATGTCTTTTGGAATTGAAGCAAACTTATTAATTCCAACAGGTTGTACGCTACACTTTCCATTCGCATACCTCAGAAAGAATCTATCCAGTGAACAGGGTACCGGTCTAAGGTCCATATACTTTTTGCATATACTAAATAATGCACCGGTGATTGTGAAGGATCTAGGGACATCATTCTTTGTATCCTTAATCTTTACAAGTAAAGTTTCTTCAGTTTCAAATTTGCACACATCCTGCATACATATCTTTGTAAATTCTACTCTGCGTAGTGCTCCAGTTATTCCAAAGATAAGTGCTACCTGTGAAATAAATTAAATAGATCATTAAGACTGAATTTAAATATAAAAAGAGTACGAACAAGTTTTACTTACCTTCTCACATAAATGAACTTCATCGGGTGCTTGATTGAGAAATTGTGAAATATTATCTTTGCTAAATACTTCAGATCTCTTCGACTGATATCCTTTGTTTAATTTCTTCAGATATCCTGTTAATTTCATATAACTTCCAATGTTGATGTCATTATAGGCATTGATCGTAGTCTTTAACATTGAAAAGACTGGCCACAAACTTGTTGGTGAAAGTTTCTTGGATTGATCAGCGAAGTAGGCAAGTAAAACATCTTCACAAAAAGAGTTGGTTCCATGATCTTTTCGCCACTTTTTAAATGAATTATATGCTGACGTATAAAGCATCTTGGACTTCTTAGGTAACAAATCCAATGATACATTTTTTGCAGCTTCTCTAATTTGTTCAGAAACAATATCACTATTGTTTTCATCACTTAGTGAACTGTCTGAATCCATATTGAAGTCGCAATAACAATGTTAAAATAACTAAAAATACTATTAAATAATGTATAGCGAAATACAAACTAATGCATAAATTGCATACAAAAATTAATAACTGAACAAATTAAGAACTAAAAACGAACTTAAAATTGAATTAACTTAAGAATAGTGAACAAATAAAAGCTTCAATAAAACTAAAAAACTAATCTAGTAAATACATAAATAAATGAAAAAATAACCTAAAAAATTAACTAGAAAATAACACGAATATAACAAAAACACAAACTATAATAATACAATAATTAACACAATATTTAACACTTTTAATGCGATATCAATTATTCGAAACTTAAAATTGGTCTTCTCTAACTGTCGGGGAACTGACGCACACTCTAGTTGAGAGAACCAATACAAGATGGCGCTAGACTCAAAAAGCTTGCGTATGTTGTTCATGGTGGAAGGAAACTTGAAAATACATATGCGTATCATTGAAAGTACATCTACTGATATGCGACATTTAATGGCGAACAAATTCAAACAATGTCTAAGTATAAACATGTGAATTATAAATGTTGACATTGATTATTAATTAACTAATGAATTTTGGTTAAATAATAATTTGTTTATACGATTTGTAACTTTCTTAATTTATTTTTTATGTTTTTTGTATATTATTTATTTTTTATATTTTTATTTTTTTTATGCGGGGGGCTCCGCCCCCCCAAACCCCCCCGTTCGCCCATCCGCCCTACCCCCACACTCTACTCCCTTCCTGTCGGTGGCGGGTTTATGTCACTCGTGCTACAAAATAGTATACGATACTCGTGACCTAAGTGTCCATAATTGCACGGCGCGACGGTATCGCCCTCGCTACGCTCGGGCGCTAACTACGCGCCGTGCAATTATAGGCCACTTAGGTCACTTGTATCGTAATATACTATTAGTCAACCCTCCTGCGTAGAAATTTATTTTCCTGTATATGGATTAGATCAAATATAAGTCTGCAACAATATTTTCTGCAAATTTCTAGAATCTTCTAAATTAAAGCTATACTATTTAGTTTCAATTTGTGAGGTTATAGATGTCCTAACGAAGTAAAGATTTAAATTTGTGATGCAAAATGTATACGAAAATGACGTGCGATTTGAACGAGTATACTCGGCTTTCTGCGCAGGGGCGTTAAATTTGTTGCGTAAAAATAACCGATTTCTAGTTTATTTCTAGCTAATTTCTGCTTAAAATCAGTTAAGATAATTTAAGTGACATAGTAATCAAAACAAATTTTAAAGTACCGTAAACCGGGGTGACTTTGGACACTGGAGTGACTCTTAGTGCCAAATTTAAAAATACTATCTTATGCGTTATACACTCGCAAAGACGCAAAAAAAATAATTTAGCGCGGGTCTATTGTGGAGATTAGGTTCTCTATAAGCAAAATATACGAATAAAAAAATTTTTAATTGTAATTATTATTTATTTCTATCTTAATAAATTAATTTTTTTTTATTTTCTTAAAACCTGAAAACTTTACTATCCCTACACTAGTTCAAACTTCCCGCTGTTTTGCCATTCGCTTCTATTATTGGTAAAAAAAACTATTACATTCAATTTCCTTAACTAAAAACTATATATTAAATTAATTTTAATTAATTTATATACCATTATTTTAGCTTAGATATAAATTATTAATTATGGTGGTAAAAGGCAACCTCGGTGTTCATATGTTTTTGAATTTTCATATTACGACAAACGTAAAAAATAAATTTTATTCTTGGAATATAGGCTGCTATCATAACGTGAAATTTTTAATGTCGGTAGATATGATAGAATAATAGAGATAAGTACACGAATTTCCAAAGTGGCTCGAAGTCACTCCGGTTTACGGTACATTATTTTTTCGTTTTAAAAAGAAAATTCTCATCCATTGTTAGCAGAGATATGTAATAAAGTTATATAAATAAATACGCTTAGAGTAAATTAGTTTTATGCTAATAGGTACCCTGGTAGAAAATTGAGCATATTAGATGGTCGGTTCACGATCTATTGGGCAGATCCGTTTCCTAATAGTTCGCCAGAAATAAACCAGCATCTGACCAGAAATTTATAGAAAATCTAAATAGCTTACATAATCCTAAAAAATTATTGAAAATGTAAATCCCATTATAGTACTTCTGCGTTAGAACAGCATGCAAATTTTTATTCGATTATTTATTTGATTTTTTTATGTTTTATTTAATTATAAAACTCTAACCTTAAAAAAACTTTTAATGAAATAAGTTTTTAGTTTTTATTTCGAATCTATCCCAAATATATCTTAGCATTCTATTAACAATAAGCTATTATATCCATGTTATAATAATCATTATTAACTTATAAAAATTCGTTAAACGTTATTTTTTATTTATTTATTCATTAACCATAAGTTGGTCAGGTTTCTGACGAGAAAACGTCGACAGGTAGCGGGGTTTCTGGCCAGACTTTTAAGCAGAAATTGGCCATTCCCTATAAATTAGAGTAAAATCTGGCGAACATATGGGGAACTTTTCTACCAGGGTAAATTAAATATTATTGTTTCTACGTAGTATTACACTATTATAATTAAATATAATATAAATAGTAAGTAGAAAATGCTGAAAAATTATGAAAAAGTAGTTAATATTTAGGTTATAACCGCAGCCGTACCAGAATTATAAGTAATATTATTAAAGTTTAATAATTTACAAAATTTGAAAAATATATTAAATATATTCATCTGTATGGTAACGTTTATATGTTACAAATATGTCCTTATAATACTTTAATATCCATTTGATGTGGATTAATTACTTAACTATACCATTAGTTTCAATAAATGTCTATCATGCTAAAAGTCAACATATCACATTCTGTTATATACGTAAAATGCCCAGAATATTAACTCAGAAACACGTGCAATCAAGCAAATTCAAACTTGCCCTCTTTCGCTCTACCACATTTCATCGCTGACGGCGAACGAAAATATGATATACATCAACGTAATAAAAGCTAATTTCAGGCGTGCCGTGGCAAAAGTGACTAGCGGCACAGATAGCGTGAAATATAATGCGCCCACGAACGAAAAATGAAAAAAAAAAAAAAAAACAACGGCGAAAATCCGCGGGGTAAACAAGCCGGACCCAACTAGACGGAACACGAATATGACGCGAGGCAAAGAGAGAAAGAAAGAAAAAACTCGTCGTGCCAGTGGTAAGTCTCGAGAAATTCAAATTCGCGCTGAAAGAGAATAGCGTTTAATGCATCGTTTGCGCTGGTTTGTGCCGCGACCACTGGCTGAAAATCTCTCGTTCGCTCGTTCGGGCCGAGCGCTAAAAAGTTGTCATGGGGACGGAAGCGGAGAAGAGAAAGAGAGAGAGAGAGAGAAATAGAAGGGGGGGGGGGGGGAAAGAGAAAGCAGCAAGGAAAAAATTTTAAAGAAAGGGAAGTTGGCTCTTTCTTTGTCGGCGAGTTTTTCCGACACTTGACCTCT
This sequence comes from Gastracanthus pulcherrimus, assembly GCA_949152435.1. Taxonomy (NCBI): domain Eukaryota; kingdom Metazoa; phylum Arthropoda; class Insecta; order Hymenoptera; family Pteromalidae; genus Gastracanthus; species Gastracanthus pulcherrimus. Next base: position 153,730,284 of record OX424575.1, on the reverse strand, counting down.
TCATCTTTACATTTTTCGTCGCTGTTACGAGTCGGCTGCTACTGCTGTGCTGGAGGATCGTGCAAAAAAAGGTCAAGCCGAATGGTTCGTCACTTTGGAGTCAGTTCTCATAAGGAAGTAGGAATGAAAAATGGAGTTCGTATTTGTACGATCGATAATTGAGACGTCAAGAGATATTAAATTTTACTTTATACTGAAAACTAAGTTATGAAAATTTTTTTTTCTTTTTAGTATTTTATTTAAGGTGGTGTCAGTATTCCTTGGAGTAAAATATCTGTTTGTTTTGAATTAATTTATCAATGAATTCCGATTTTTCGTACCAAAAGAAATATTTTATTGTATGATGTATAAATTGAAAGAATATAAATAAAATTAACAGAAACTTTAGTAGTTGATATAGTGTATATTTTTCGCCAGAGACCTTATTCTGTCCATAACATCACATACAGAAGATTTAGTATACAAATTCATCCGTCAATTTCATATTTCCTCCTGTTAAATCAATATTCAGTAAGAACAATTAAATCAATAACACTCTATATATCGACACTGGTATTTAACTAGAAATCAGAATGATATTACTGCATATTTAAATTGAAATATGGGGTTTAAGTAGTAACTCTCTGCACAGTCATACTGTGTAGATAGATCTGAATATGCATTTCATTGTAATTCAGTAACTTTAGCTACATATGTCTCCGAGTCAGCTTGGGATGAAGGAATTAATTTTCTTCCTAATTAATACAAAGTGAACCATCCTATTTCCAGCTTAATATATGTAGCTTTGACATAAGTATTAAGTTTGAATTTTCTTCAAATGTTGTAATAAATACAAATATATATATTTTCAAATTCAATCTACTGTTAATCTCTTAATGTACCAGAAGATTCAGAAGTCTAAGAATTACGTCGGTGGGGAGAGTATCAATGTACCTGAGTAATGTTGGAGTGTATGAAGTTCGTGTTATGAGACGCGCTGATTGGTTAAATGACTCCTGTGACTATATTCATTTTTATGTGACGTTCCTGAAACAACTGACTGGCACAATAAAGAGTTGATTATGACTACCAGCGGTATCACTTGCATTAAGATATGTGATAATTCACATGTAAATGATACTGCACTATCAATCATTCCTACGTGGTGTTATCATAGTGGAAGCTTTGTGATTGTAAAAAAAAGTTATACTAAAATCAGTATAGAAACATTTTTTTACAAAATGTCTGTATGGGTGTGTGCGTGTGTGTCTATATGGATGTGTGCGTGTATATATATATATATATATGTGTGTGTGTGTGAGTAAGTGTGTGTGTATGAGTGAGTGTGCGTCTGTGTGTGTGTGTATCAGCATTACTCTGAATATTCACGATAAAAATTAATGCTTCAAGACTAATTTTTTTATTATCTTTTCAGGAAACGGGGTCAAAAAGTGTTCGGATTTTTTGTAACTTTAGAAATAATATCATTGATTCAGTATAAATGCAATGGAAAGAGCATAAAATTACGTATCATTTCGGACTCGAAATTTTGGATGAACTATTTTCTTTTTTTTGTTATACATGGAAACGTCATTTGTTGTTTAAACGGTGATATTTGGGAGTGTATGCTTCATCATACAATCTAGTTAACCTTTCTTCTTTTCTATTATAAAGTTTTCTGCGATGTCATGCAAAAACGAAGCAATAGTTTCTATCCGACTTCGAACCGAACCTCAACTTCAAGCTCGACCCCGAAAAATTCGAACATCCGTCACGCTCCGCCGACCTCGAGCTCAAAACTGCCCAGTCGACTAACAAAACTTAAGAAGCCCGAGATCCTTGGGCCAAACAACACATCCCAAAATACGTCTCTTGCACTATCCAGGAAAACATATCCACATACATATACACGAGGAAATCCATCCATTCTCCGTACTCAAGCAGTAGTATCAGCATCAGCGTCGAACAAACAGCAGAACGACTATATACGACTCCCGCGCGACATTTAATCAAATCTGAGAATCTAGTCAGAGCAAGCAAGCGAGCGCCTATATACAGAGACGCGACTCCGATTGTCCGTATATACGTACACGCCAAATTGCGCGAGAGAGAGAGAGAGAGAGAGAGAGAGAGAGAGAGAGCGCGTATCAGCCTGGAAAGCCACTCTCCACGTCGATATCATCCTATATATAAACGTACAATCGCTCGGGAGGATCTTGGGGCTCGCTCCACCCGAGCTTTACAAAGCGAGCGCGCACTGGGACCAATACGACGATCTCGCGTCTCCTCTCCTCCTCCTTCTCCTCCTCCTTACTACTACCAACATCGGTACCGAAAACGTTATGTATCTTTGCGCTCATCCACGGCGGTGAGGAGCAAACTTATTTAAGTTAAGCAGTCTGATTCGATACGTCGATTCTTCCGCGAGCCAAGTCAAATAAAGTTTCCTGCGCCACCCGCGCGGCTAACTTTCTTACTTGACACATATTCCTCCGGGGACAAATTCTGTCTCTCTCTCTCTCTCTCTTGCTCCCTCGCTCTCAAGGATATCCACGCGAGCGCGACTTTGCCGGCTCTTTACCCATGCTTCTTTCTCGCTCGAGACTCCTTACTCTTGCTTCTCTTGCGCTACCTAGCGCCATTCTTCTTTTTCCACTTTCCACTTGCGATACTACGCTTTTCGCTCGCTTTCGTGGCTACGGCGGCATCGAACTTCCCGCGCTATTATTTTACTTTCGTCTTCGTCGTATTCTTCTTCTTGTTCGAGCTGCGCCGGTGCGACGCAGTGACGAATTAGGGACCGAGGTTCGGAGTGCAGCGCCGGCTTATACTCGTGTAGTTTTCATGATCGGCGGTTTCGCCTTTTCGAGTGGAGTTGTGAAAAGTTTTTTAGGTTTGGGCGTTCACTTCTTTGACGACTGGTGTGAAATTACTATGATCGGTTTGCTGAAATTGCTTCGGAAAATGGGAAAGTTTATTGTTCTTTACAAAATTTATTTAGCGCGATTTCGTTTTATATTATTTAACCCTACGTAAGTTTGGAAGTACAGAGAAATTCGAAGTTTCAGTTTATTATTTTGGTTTTTGTTTAAGGCGGTCATTTACCCGCAAATCTACTTCCTTTATTTTACCAACTTACCTTTCATTTTTTTTTTCTATTATATGACGTATGTAAAATATAGTAAAACGTGACGTTATGGGATAATCCGAAAATTGTTTAAAAATGACTTAAAAATTAGCCATTTTGAAAATGTTATTGGTGATGAAATACGGATTTTGAAAAGTCCTGAGGTATATATGTTCGGAGGTACAGAATGAAGAAAAATACATACGGATTTTTTTTTAAAACTCAAATAAAAAAACTGCACCTGTTAGACCAAACAGGGCTATGAAAAATCAATTTTTTAGTGCACTTTTAATAATTGTAGGTTTGACCTTAAAGACTTTTATAATTATAATTTCAAGTTGATCCGTCAAAAGCTTCATCGCCAATCCCACTTTGAATCTGAAAAATATTCGAATTCTTAATTCTGAGATAATCAAGGTTTTATTAAACAGGAGTAAAAAATGATATTTACAGGTTTAAATTTTGTTGGCAGTTCAATTTCGATTTACTTAAGTTTCATAACTGTTATTTAACCTTTTTATTTTCTTCCCCCTTGGGCACCTTGTGTTGAATAGGTTGAATGACTATATTACTCTCTGGTGAAAATAAGAACTCAACAATATCGATTTTCAAAAAAATTCTGTAAATAATTACGAAGTTGATACGTAAATTTTTACGGTATGATATTGCATGAGTTACGATATAGTTTTCTCAGTGTATAAGAATAAAAAAGTTATAGTTAAGTATTCATTTTAATTTTTAATGAAGATACTTTATCTTTACTTTACTTTATTTTACTTTATTATTTGTTAGTATTTTAGATGTTATTATAAAAAATTAAATTTTTGTTGAAATAAGAAATTATTGTATTTTGTATTCTTTTGTATCTTGTATTTTCATAAACCAAATAATTACGCATACAGAACATTTAACCTGCTATATTTATTTTAACTTTAGCAGCTAAAACAGATTACGTAAAAGAAAAATTTAAGACATTTAAGAATTCGGTTTTTATTTTAGAAGGTCTCTTCTGATTTAAAATTTACTTCTTCGAGTTAATTTTATTTCTTATTTTTAAGAGACTGCATTAAAAATGTATTAATTATTTAATGAAAATGTATAACTTATATAATTAAAGTAACAAATAAAGCAAGTAAATTTTTATAAAAAAATTTGTTCTAAAAAATGAATGATTAAATAATATCTAATCACTATAATTTCGTTGACAGTTGCTAAGTTGTCCACAATCGTACAACCATAAGAATTATTGGAAAAAGTAGAAGTTCACAGACTTACTATTCTCGCGCTAAATCCAATTATCAGCCTATACACGCAACTGCCAATTACGCCAAACTCTCAAGAATCTCAAAATTCAAGAGCTCCGTTTTACTCCCCCTCCCTTCCCCTCTGCGTTACTTTTCTTCGACTCCCCTCGTAATTCGTCCAGCCCACCGACCGCGCGCGCACATCCAACTTCGCCCGAACCAAGGGATAACCCGCAGCAGTGGCAGCTCGCGGCTATGCCTGCGGATTACGCGGGCGCGCGGGGCGGTCGAAACTTTTCTATGAGCAGTAATGAACCGTGTGCGTCGGGGACGGCTGCGGCGCGGTGGTCGAGTACTAATGACTTTTTAAAGAGCGCCCGGCGCGCGCACGCGAATAAAGTGAAATCCTTGCAACTTTACGGACTCGCGCTGCGAGAGGATGACGCATGCGACTTTTGCTTGGGGGGGGGGGGGGGGGGTAGGATGCAAATGGATGTATATGTAGACGTGTGTTGTAAGGATGCGAGAGGGTGTATAATTTTCAAGAGGGCAGCGCGACATTTTTTGTTGTGGAGTTTTTTTTTCCCGATGACCAGAGTTTGAGGGTTAGTTTGAGTGCACTCGGGGGTATTTTTCATCTGGAGTTGCGCGGTTCTTCGTGTACGTTAATTAGAAGTGCATATAAATTTTTATTTTTAGGGGTAATTTGTTGGCAATCATTTTATTGGGTTGACGGGGGAAAGATGCGGCTATTATATATATATATATATATATATATATATATATATATATATATATATATATATATATATATATATATATATATATATATATATATATATATATATATATATAGACACAGACAAATTAAGTAGAAGGAAATAGTTATGTCATGTTAGTATTGTCTGACTATACCCGTGCGTAACTACTGGGTTTCAATAAAACTTGTAGTACTTATTGTTATTGTTCTGTAATTACTTTAAATAACAGTTTCTGTAATTAATTCATTCATTCTATTTATCATAAATTCATTGTCTAACTTGTAATATATATCGCACAATGGATGTTACTTAATTCTGTAAAACTTAATGCACACAAAGTAATTTTACTTCAGCAATAATGTTTATTAGTCCATCTCCATTACTCACCGTGAAGTTTCAAAATATGGATGTTTCAAATTTCATATTACTGTTTTACAGCACCAAGAAACTACTAGAAAAGCTATTTTCCTTAACTACATGTCAACTACATATCATGCTATGAGTCGCCTGATTATATCAGCGCAATGCTACTGTTTTTTAACCAAATTAATGTATTGTTCATCATAAACAAAATAATTTATATTATACGAATAATATACCTTTTGAAATAAGAACCAATTTAATAAACCAACGCTCTAAATTAAAAATATACAATAAAGAACTTAATAACATGCAGTATATCACATTCAGCGCAAAACAATAAGTCGACAATGTCAAAAGTAAAGCAAGCCAATCTCTCCGTGTATGCGATTCTTATCTTATGAAAGAGCATTTTCACCTCATATCGTGCGGCACTTCATGATTTATACCGACTGCTCCAGCGATATTAAACCTTAGGCATGTTCCGAATTCAATTGGAATGTGTGTACATGCATACGGTGGCGCGATGCTGTATTTTTCAATTACCGAGGACAGCCTGTCAAATAAAACGCATTGCGTTGCTATGAGCTAGCATTTCCAGAAGTGTTCATAGCAAATTCTTGTGCCTTATTGTTTATTTTCCCGCAGTGGCCTTTAGGGGTGCATTGCAAAAATATCATAAGTTCATAAGCCTACGCTTACGTGCTGATGGAGAAAAGTTTGTACGGAATCTTTTCTTTATTTGGTATTTGGAACTCGAAAGTTCATTATCTAATAGTGCAAGAATGTTGCGTTTGTATATATGGAATATTGCAGAAAAATAAATTTTGGTTGTCGTTCTTTTGATTATGGTAATTATAATTATACATGGATAGATAATTGTTTGCTGCAAAAGCATGCTCTTTTGCAAACTATAGCTAGAATACTTATCTTCACAGATGTATATTTTGCTCAAGTAGCAAAATATTTTAATGCTGTATCTAGTACAATAGATATAGTTATGGTAACAAAATTTTCTATAATAGCAAATCCTTTTACTAGACTAACAAAATATTTAGCTGGAAATTGTTAGTAGTGACATTTTTCGAATATAGTAATACTGAAGTGCATTAAATATTTTTGCTGTTCTGGTAAACTGTTTCTATATATGTGCAGTATTAATTGAACTATTTAATAATAATTAAAATATGGTTAATAAAAATTAGAACTCACATAAACAAGTAAGAGATACATATTATATTTTATTACTTTACAAAACAACTTATAATTTCGATCAAAATCCATGACCTGAAGGGCTCGAACTTCCCTTATTAGATCATAGAAAAGTTTTAATTGCCTTATCACATCGTCTTAGGTAATCCTCGAATATGAAAACTTTAGCTTATACTGCTCGAATGTCTTAGAACCCGATAAAATTTATTGTTAGAAATTTTGAAACGTGATTTTTTACTTTTATCACTTTCACAATCAATAAAATATCTCTAAATTGCGTTGTTTTGTTGCTCGAAGAAGTTCTTTATACTTTAACTATTCACTGGTACAGAATTTCAGTCGTTAAAGAAATCGGTGATAAGGAGCTAATGGAATTTACGATCCGGAACATCATTTATCAGTGCAAAAAACACTTGTTGTAATTGTCCAAACTGCAGTTACAAAACTTTTTCGCGCAATTCACTCTCGAAACAAGCGTAAAATAGCAAAAATGAAACTTCCAAATGTCGGGCAACGATCTTCCAACTTTGCAAATTGCCCAGACTCTTAAAAACAGAAAGCACAGCCATTCGCGACAAAAGTCAAAACGGCACTTTTACACATACACAGATAAACTCTATCGCCTCTCGTCTCGCGGAGCGCGCAACTGTCCATCAAAATCCAACGCGGACATTCTCGCGCGGTAATACACAATTTTCGCGCGCCGCGATGTATCGTTAAGACGCGCGCCTTGGGACTCGACCGTCATACACGTTGCAACTGCTGACGCACACGGACGTACAGACCGAGACTCCTAGAAAACGGTCAGGAGTGATTCTCGGATCTCCGAGTCGTAAAGTTCACTTTGCGCGCGTGTGTCTGTATGTGTGTGCCGCGAGCAGTGCTTGCGCTCGCGGAAGCGAACGTTTTACGAGAATCGTCCACGGTGCAGACTCGTAAAAAACTCCGGGGGCAGAGTATACCGAAACGGCCGAGAGGGACCGAAGAGGGAGAGAGAGAGAGAGACAGCGCGACTTTAGTTTATATGGGGGCAGTATAGGGGAAGCGACTAAATGGTGCAAGTAAGATAAATACAGATGGACGGCGGAGATATAGACGACGATGGGAGAGATTGAAATAAGTGCGAGTGGCCGGCTTGCAGTGAGACGAGGGGATAGCGTACGAGCGAGAATTTGCGATGGGGAAAGTTTTGATCTGTGCGCAGAGACAGGGGGAGCTTTATTTGGAGGACATTTTCATTTCCCGCGCAGGCGTTTTATACGTTATCTTGAGAGTTTTTACGCCATGGTGAAGTGCCTCGGCTTCGCTATCGGCGAGGAATAGGGTGATTTTTGCTTTAGCGAGGTGGAGTAAATTTTTGAGGTTCGTGAGATACTAACTCTTGCTGCTCTGACACTGGGAATAAATAGATTTTGTATAGTCATCAATGAGTTGTTTAACATTTTATTATAAAATACTAGAAAATAAATGTCTATGCTATTTATAAAGGTATTACTTTGAGTGCAAAGAAAGTTATCACTGCAAATTATGATACAAAAAAAGAAAAACGATTTCTTATTGAATTAAAATATAAGATTTTTATATTTTTGATTTTTGGAAAAACAATATAAAGTAAAATATTCATAGTAACGTGTATACAAAAGTTAATAAATATATAATACAGTTATAATTTATTGCTAAATTTAATGCTTTATGTTTCCCGAAATTGATCTGAATTCAAATTTGAGCGAAATTGTATAACGACTGAAACGTTACAATTCGGAACAATGAAATATGTGGCTTCCAATAATAGCTAACGATAAATTTTCCAGGAAACGATATAAAGCAACATATGATGTATATTGATTTGAATATCGTACTGCGAGATTTATAAAAATTTGTAAAAATCTTTGGTAATGTGCATCGATTTTCCTGAGCAGCTTTTCAGAATTATCGTTTAAAATATTATTTAACTAACAATTAATAGTCTTTTGTTAATAAAAGACTCATTATTAATTAAAAGAACTATTATTAAGCACGCATATTTGTTGAAAATAATCAGCTATTTATTTTACATTTTTTCCGCCTTTTGCAAGAAAGTTTCATTTTTGTAACTATTTAGTAAACAATTATTTTATAGAAAGAAGTCTTGTAATTAAGGTTTATGATATTTGTCTTATTTCACGCAGAGTTTTATAGCATCAAAAATTGATACAAATTTTGACCACGTATAACGTTTCCTCCCACATCTTTTCTACATACACGTACGTACAAAAATAGCAAAATCTCAGCAGAACTTTGTGATTGACGCATGACCGCGAAATTTCGAGTGCTCCGCAGGGGCAAGCGCAAATTAACGTCACCACCTCTCCTCCATTCGCAACCACTTACTGCCTCATACTCACCCCCACCTCTCCCGTCTCTCTCAGTACGTTCCTTACAAAGCGGCTGCGAGCGCGTGGGCTGCCCTACTGGGACTCGAAAATGGGATTTAACTGTTCTGACGTTAATGAGGCTCGTGAAATGCTGCGCGCGAATCGCCGGCAAACGAAAAGGTTTACATACAGCTCGCGTGTGTGGGTGTGTGTGTGTGGGGGGGGGGGGGAGGGCTGAGAGTTGCGTGGGTTTAGGAAAAGAGGGAAAGAGTGAACGAGTCTTGACGTTGATTTTAAATGAGTGGTTTAAAGGATACAGCAAAGAGAATTAGTATACGCAAGGGTTCACAAAGGTGAAAATTAAGCTCAGATGCCAAGAATTGCCTTTAACAAATCTTAAATATTTTGCAAGATTACTTTTAAAATAGTTTATAATATTGATAATATATTTAAAAAAATAAAATGTGGGAGTTTGATAAAAAGACTTGTGATAAAACTATGCTTCTGCGTAAACTTTCAATTAAATCTTAATCAAACTTGTAAGCGTAACGTTGAATTTGAAGAGTATGATGGAATGAGTTTCAAACTAAAATTATCTATTATTACATTTTTATGAGAATTTAATTCTAAATTAATTTAATAAATCAGTTTTAAAAATAAATTTGCGTAAAATGAGAAAATATAAAATATCTAATAGTGCACTGTTTTAAAATTCTATTCATAGTCTCTGTACGTTTGCTTAATGACAATTTTATTACAAGCAACATAAGTCTTGCGTGCTAAAACTTCTCAAACTGTAATTCTAGTTTAGAAGATTTAGCGTGGCGTACAGTTAAATGTGACCGCTTTTATTTCTTGAAGTGCGCGGTAACTTGAATAAAAATCCTGCTTTTAAGGAAACTAACTTAAACTTCATAAAAAAATGAGAATATACAATATATTTATGACATGATGCTGAAATGTATTAGGATTTTAGTTCTGCTTCAATTTTTTAATATTACAAGCACTGTACTTTTATACACCTGTCATAAAATTAAATTTTGTCATTGGTATGACTTAAATTAAAGCTATTATGTATTTAACTTTGGAACAAATATTCAGGGAATACTCAGTTTTTTCTCAAGGATGGGTCAACTTAAAATTTTCTATATTTTTTTAAAGTATTTACAGTACTTTTCTTTTATTTTCGGTAATTTTTTCGAGAACCCCAGATCAAAATTCGCCTTTTTCTACATTTTTCAAAATAAACATTTATAATTTTAACTTTCAATTGAAAGTGCTAAGATTTATATGTTTTAGAATTTAATTTAAATGATTTTTAGGGATCTAATGTACTCTTTACGTGCGCTTTGCGATTAATATTTAGGTCTGACATTGAATATTTATAAAGGTCCGAATATGTTATAACAATTGCATGTTTGTAATGCTTATATATTTGGTAACAGCTTACTCTAATTATTTAAAATTGTAAACATCAAATACTATCACAAATTTTTGTTCTATTTTTTAAATATTACCCATTTATAAACTTAAAAAACATTCTAGAGTATAAATATCGTGAATTTTAATAATTTATCGATATAATATTTCTCTGCATCAATTATCATAATTCATTGTTAAAAATATCATAAATCATTCGATCGATGATACTGCTATAAAACCCATAAATAATATTTATTGTTTCACATTTATTGCTCATTAATATGTGATGTTAGGAATTATGGATGCTTGGAATTTCAAATTATCGCTTAGCTGCACAAAAAAAACTACAAGAAAAACTACTTTCCTCAAGTACATCATGTAAATGATATTCCTTGCAAAAAATATACACGGCAAATTATTATAGGTCACGATATTCCAGTCGCAAGCTCGCGCCCTGACAGACTTGTAAAAAATATGAAGAAAAAGCACAAAATCACGAAACTTTATAATATATAAAACTCTTTTCCAGCGGGTCATGAAAAGTCTTGCATTTGGCTAAAGAATAAAATGGCATGCGGAGACGCGTAGATGTAGGGATAGAGCCATTTGCTAAAAAAGTCTCACTACTTACCAGTTTACTTATCCTACTATTTTTCTTTCTTCCATCTCCTTCTTGTTTTATGATCTTTCTCCATCTCCCTCTATGTTTATATTATTCTTTCATATTATCTCATTTTTATTGTTTTGACTTGCTTTTTAGATTACTTTCTCTTGTTTTTCGTTTATTTCTCTTAAGCCCACTTTTCTGCTATTGCTTCTTCTCATTATAACTTCTTTTTGTAACTTCTATTTTTATTTCTTATCTTTATTTCTAATCTTTCTATCTCTTCACGTTCTTCCTTTTCTTTTCTTAACTTTCTGACCCTCCTTTCTTTATTTTTCTTTCCATTTTACTTCCTCATCTCCTAGACCTACAGTTTTTACCTTTTCTATGTTCTTCTCCACTTTCACTCTTTCTAATCTTTCATCAATTTCAGGTTTATATCTCTTCGACTTAAAATTTTGTAACTCTTTTTTATTTAAACTACCACCTTCAAGTTTTTCAGTATGCTTTCATCTTTTTCACCTGCATTCTTCTATTTTACTTCTTCTACTCTTCTTCATCAACTTTCTTCTTTCTTTTCTGATCGTTTTTCTCTGTTTACTATATCCTTGACCTATTTTACCTTTCTCTAATCTGTCTTCTATTTTACCATTCTATGCCTTCGACTAACATTCTTTAATTACTTATTTTATTCACATCCCCTTGTTTTTCTATTTTCTATCTCTATGTCATCATGGTCAATCCTGTTTACATACTAACCTTCCATCTACATTTTGTATTACTCTTATCTCCTTCGTCTGTAAGAAATTAGAATATGCTAGAAATTACGTTGTATATTATCTCTATTATCATCCACCCTCCTTTCGCTTTCTCTTCTCTTTTAAATTCCTCTATCCGGTTTTTTCGTCTTCATTTCTAACTTTTTCTAATCCTTTTTCTATTTCACTATTTTATGTCTTCATCTTTAGATTTTCTGATTCCTAATTTCATTCGAAACTTCATATTCTTCTTTAATCCTTTATTCCTTTATTAATCTACTTTGCCCTTTCCTTCTTTTTCTTTTTCCTCCCTTTCTGATTTCTTCGGCCAACTTTAAATTTCTCTAAACTTTCTTCTATTTCACCATTCCACCTTTCCGTTTTTAGGTTTTCTCATTCCTCATTACATTAAGTCTTCCTGTTCTTCCAATTTCTGCCTTCGTATGATCCTCCTCAATCCTGTTTCCCCATTAACCTTCCACCTACAACTTTCTTCATCCTATCATCTCTTTCATCCCATACATTCTTCTATTCTCGTTCTTCTACTCTCCTGCACCCTTCTTCCTCGTTCTCTTTCTCCTCTCTTACTCCGTTTCTCAACTGCAACAGCAGCAGTAGAAGCAGCGGAAAGCTGCCGCAAGGCCGGGCCATTAAAAAGTTTATGAGCGCCTTCTGCACACGCTGCTCGGCTTGCAGCAGTAGTAGCAGCAGTCCTCGTGGGCGCATAAACCTTATAGTCGTTGATGGGCTTGTATAGCTCTATATTTACGCGCATACGCATACAGTTACTGCGTACAACGTTGTATATTCTACTGCGTGTGTCTCGGTGTGTATGTGTGCGTGCATGCGTGTGTGTGTCTGTGTGTGTGTGTGTGCATGTGTGTGTGGGCATGCGTGCGTGCGTGCGTGTGTGTTTGTGTGTGTGTGTGTGTGTGTGTGTGTTTGTGTGTGTGTGTGTGTGTGTGTGTGTGTGTGTGTGTGTGTGTGTGTGTGTGTGTGTATGTGTGTGTACGACCGAGGGGAAAACGCCCGCAAGAGAATTTCGAGCGTGTACATGCGCTTACGTTAACGTTATAAGGTCTCATTGACGCGTGCGTAAAGCGTTACGTGGGAGGCGTGAGCCACAGGGCGTTATATCGTTAAACGATGCGTGCCGCGGTCTTCGTAAATACAGTGAGTCTGAGGGGAGGGGAGGGTGGCGGCGAGATGCAAATCAAAATAAGTTTTCCGAATGGGAAAACATTACGGTTACGCGCGTAATTGCGCAACGAGCAAGTGTGTGTGCACCTAGTTGAATGTTTGTGGGCGCGGGCGTGCAGGCGGCAAAAATTCATCGCCCGTATAAGTTTTATTGTTAAGTGCTGTGCCGGTACAGGAATTTTAAGTGGGCTATGCTGCGCGTCTATATCTTTTGGCGTAGAGTGTGTGCGTTTGTTTTAACGAGATGCGAAATACCTCGGCTACGTACTTGATTAAAATTACTAATTCGTGCAGCTTTTTTGGGGCGTTAAGTTTTTGCGAAAATGCGTTAATTTATTCTGGGCATAGATAACGTAATTTAGAATACGTAAACGAGCTGTTTCGTTAAAAATTTAAATACTTGACCCACATATTTTTAAGTGTCATCAAACTATACCTGGTAGCGTGAATAACATTTTAGAGAGCCGCGTGTTAAATTCCATTTTTCAAGATCCTGCGCTTGCTTCATGAATAATAACAAAGCGCAAAAGTGAGCACATCACCTGTCTCGTATTTCGAATTAAAGCTCATTTATTAGTAATGGCCACCGCGGTTTTTAAACGTGTCTGTTTGCACTGGAAACAAGAGAATCTCCTCTGACGTCACGCCGCGCTGACCTGCATTGCAAAATGTTTTCGTATACCAGGATATGAAAACGAACAATAAAACATGCGCGAGAAATGCTAGATTAAGCATTGAAAAATAATGAGAGGTCAAGCGAATTTGCCCAGGCCTTGGCGTTTCTCGGTATTTCATTTCCTATCTCAATTTCGATTACTACGCAAAAAATATACCTGCATAATTTTCTTCTTTAATCAAGCAAAATGAGAAATTAAGAATAGAAGTTCGCAAATATCTTTTATAACTGCAAAAAAACGATTCTTTTTATAAAATTTCAGGTCAAATAATTTTATTATCACAATTACTACAATATTGTAAAATAATTATGAAAAAGGCATAGGTTTTATTATTAACAGTATAAAGAACTACCTTGCAATTAAATTTTAGTATAAATAATCTTGTTTATTCTCCTAACAACTACAACAATATAAAATTCTTCTGAAAAATGTATATATACTTTGATACTATAACACAGTTATAAATATAATAGCAGCAATCATAAGTATTGTAATACACCACAAAAACAAAACTGCAATTGCCAAGATTCGCCTTTCTCAGTCTGTACCCTCCACATCTATTTACCAAAAGTCATTCCACCCCGCTATTAAATTTCTGCCTCTTCACCCTCGCCACGAGATCTACTGTCAACACACAATCCACCCACTCTGCATTCAGCCTACATAAGTCTCTCCCTAAAAATCCAAACGCCAAACAGCCAGGGAGTTCGCGGCAATCGAAAGCCCCAACAGTTCTCGCTTACAAAACCTATATACACACGCGGGAAGCTTTCAGCGGCCGCGCACGGCGACTCGGATTTCGGCAGGCAGGCGGAGATAAGGAGCCGAGCGAAGGCACCGCTGCCGCTGCGCCAAATCCCCGGCCCGCACGGATGGAGGGACGCGTTAACACGTTTCCCGCGAGCGAGCGAGCGCGCCCACGAGATTTACGCTCATTACGGGGAGACGGCTGATCCGCGCTAACGGCCCTCGCGCTCTTGGCTCTTGTGGTGGCACCGAGGAGGAGGAGGAGGAGAAGGATGACGGAGGAGCTGTAGTTTTGTCGCTGCTGCTTAGAATTTTCCGAGAGGCCACTTGTCCGGCTGACTTTTTTTTTGACCTCGTATATTTGCAGTTTTTTCTTCTTCTTGTTTTGTTTGGGTTTTGTTTTGTTTTTTATCACTGTTGTTCTTGGCGAGGCTTTTCCTGCGCTCTTCTGGTTGTTAACCTCTTTCGGCACATTGTTCTGAATTAGGGGCGGAAGTTTTCTTTTTTTTGAGATATTACGATGTTCGTCAAGGGTGGATTTACCTCAGATAAGGGTGCATTTATAAGGTGCTTTCTTGTTGTGATACCTTTGGAAATTCTTATTATTTTTGCATTCTTTATTCTTCTTTTGCATTTGTTTTGATTATTCATGTTTATCAGGGAGCGCGATAGCGCACCACGGCAAGTATATATCATCAGACAGCTGATTGTAAGGTTATGCGCATGTTGTGAGTTTTAATTTTTTTATAAGATCTGAAACATAATAAAAAAACTGTTGCCAATTTATTGGCACTTAGCTTCCTAAAATTTTATAAATTGTTCCAATATAAAATTATTTGTTCTATTTAATACTGCGGTGAAACATAAAAAAAACAAGTCTATTGCTTTTTAATATGTCGATTCCATCGTATATTTCAGAGAAATCACCGTTCAAACAAAAAGAAACGCCTTATCCAAAATTTTAGGTGGTAAAAGATAGGAAATTGTATGCTCTTTTAAATGCATTTTCACTGGGTCGATGATATTATTTATAACGTATAAAAAGACCCGAAAAACTAAACATTAAATTTTACCGTGGCTTACTCGAGATATTGATGTATACATACATACACGCACACACACACATCCATACGGACATTTTCTAAAAATAGTGTATTTTGATTCCTTATGTATCATGTTTCTAGAAAAACATTTTTTTACTATCACAAAGCTTCCTCTTTGAGGATATATTACTTTATTGTGCGAGGATATGGTTTTTATACGATGCACAAAGCAAAATAATTGCAAAATATTTGCAAAATATTTGCAATTTTGCAAAATAACTGTAACTCATCAGATTATATTATTTGAAAAAGTTGTTAGCTCAAGAGCTTGTCAATTATTGTCAAATTTTTATATTAATTAATTTAAACAAAATTAATACAATATTAAAGTTTTCTTTTAATATTTTCCATAAAAATTATTGTCTTTGTCGTAACATTACAGTAACTATAACTGTGTTAGTTATTTTCAGAATTTATTTATTTATTTTACTGGTTAATAAAAATTATAATTGTCAGTAAATTTGTAAATATGAGCAAGAAATAAATGTGTTTATTTTTTAACAAAACTGAAATTTCGCTTCATATTAATTATAATTATAATAAAAGTTAATTTAATTTTTCCTTAGTTTCTAAACATTTATTTTAATATCTGAAAACTTTTAGATCTAGTTCGCGTTTACGATGGTTCTTTTCACAAGCTAAAACAAAGTGTTGTAACGTGCTATGTTATACGAATTGGGTTGATGTTTCTATTTTTGTTTTCATATACATTGTTTTTGATTAAAAAAGTGAAGTTTTGATGTAATAAAGTTTTATTTGCTTTGCAGGTCAATGTTTTAAAAATATTCTAAAATGTTTCAATTACTAAATTTATTTAGTGCAATACCAGATGTAAAAGAAACTTCATATAGTACCTAGTATTGACTATATTATCAAGTTCTAAATATGTTATATATGTTTCAATTATAATCAAATCTTTAATGTTTGAATTGTGATAATCTTACGGATTTCTCTCAAAATTTGCTAGTCTAGTTAAAATTTTGTATTAAATTTATCAAATGTATTAAATGATAAGTGTTGAAAGAGTCCTTTAACACAATAATGGCTCATGGTAGACCAGTATATACAAAATATAATATTGAAATAAGATTATTTGGTTTAAAAATTATCGAAGAATAAAATTGGATGCTGCTGGAAAAAAAACTCACGAAGAAAAAATTAATTGCAAAACTTTTCACTTCAATTTACTTGTTGTAGAAAAACGAATTGTGCGTATGACATGTTACTCGTTCCAGTTCATGTGCAGATCAATAGACAAGAAGATATTATAGAAATCAGATCGTTTCGTCAAAAGATAATTACTGGTGACAAAACGAGGTGGATTTTCTAATTATTTAAACAATTAAGTATTAATGTTAACGTAATCTACATAATAGGTCATTAATGATTTACTACGACTAAGGCGAGGAACATTGAATCATATATAGTTTTCTGTAGAATCGAACGACGCTAATAATATTTTCAACATAACAGTTTTACCCAAATCATTTAAATTTTCTCTTAACAATAATCTTTTTGACAAAATAAGCTCATTCCAATATTAAATTAGAAGTGCTATATCTACTATACTATCCATTGCCCTTAATTGATAAAACATCACGACATTTTCATAAAAAAGTTGCCTTAATACACATACCTTCATTTCGATATTGCATCACCTCAAAATATTCCAGCCGAAAATTCAAACCCTCGACGGCAACCTCTACCCTGTAACTGCGAATAAAAATCGTCTCCATCGCCGGGCATTTGTCCTACACCCCGTGCAGCTCACTCTATCTCTCTCTCTCTCACCCGCGCGAAAGAAAAGGTAATTTCGCGCACGAGAGAGGCACGAAAAGTACGATCGAAGAAGAAGAAAGCGGTTACGGGAGAGAGAAGGGAAGAGAGAGAGAGAGAGAGAGAGAGAGAAAGAGCGCGCATGAGCTCGCTCGCGCGCGTGCGACAAATCTCGCGAGCTATACCACGTCTGCGGCGATCGATCCGAGTTCCCCGTCGCGCTGGTCGGCTGGCAGTCACAGGCGCGCTGACCTACGTATCGCGCCGGCCACCTTCTCCTCTCTCTTTCTCTCTCTCTCTCTCTCTTTCTCTCTTTCGGGACAGAAAAAGAGGGAGAGGAGGTTAAAGGCTCCTTTTTATACTTCTGGCGAGTGCGATTTTCCTCGTCTCTCGCGCGCTTTTTTGCCCGCTCCTGGCCTCTCGTTATCTTGCGCGCCTTTAATTTCTCTCGGCGGAATTTCTTTGGGCCTTGATACTGCTGCTGCCGCTGAAAAATTTGCGCAAAACATCTTTTTGAAGTGAGCGCAGGGTTAATTGCGTGGGGAACTGATACTTTTTGAGAGTGTGTTGAAGGAGGTGGACGGGTTTATTAATAAGTATGATGCAATTTATTGACTTTTCTTCTGAATTATATACGTATGGTTGATTCTGGCAAAGATGATTTCATGGAATTGAAAATAACGACTATGCACATCTTTGAAACCTTTTATATTTCTATTTGCTGATACACAGCTGGAGATTATGGCTTCTGAGAAGATAATTTCATTGGCGTTTAGAAGAATTTATTACTATAGATTAGAACATTGTAAAGAAATGCAATCGTAGATTTATGTTTAAACTTACGATTTTAAGAAAGAGCCACGGTAAATCAGTGGATTATTAGGCTCGTCCATCTACGAAGAGTGATTAGATTCAAATCTTGGTTAAGAACCTTTGAATTTTTTTCGTAAGAAATCTTTTGAAGTATTTCACACAGTGATTCTGGTGGTTTAAATCTCACTAAATATAGAGCCGAATCTTTGGAAAGGAATTAAGTCTGATCTTATCCTCCAGGTTTCATAAGGGTAATGGGGAGTCCGGGGAGGAAGTAGCGACGTCAAGAAAAATATAAACAAGCACAAGTAAAAGATTGATTCTAGTCCAGACCAATACATACAATTTCAAAAGTATTTTTTATTCGTCTCTGTGAGTTTGAAGCAGTGATATAAAATAAAAATGATATCACACAGCTCATAACACGTCTGGATAGAGGACTAGTATTGTGCGATGACCATCATTATTTATTTTGTATGGAATAATATCATATGATGTTACTCACTCCACATACTCACCCATATAGTTATAAAATGACAGACCTTTTTAAAAAAATAAATTGTAAAATTTGTCACTTTCCAACGTTATGATAAGGCTATTAATTTTGCAAGAATCAATCATATATGAATTTGAAATACATGGTGTGATTTTGTAGTAGGGAGAACGGGGTCAAACCGATCGGGTGGGTGAAACCGATCACTTAAAATAATAAGAAGCATTAATATATATAATAATAAGAATATATAAGAATAAGAAATATTATGTTTATTTAATGGTGAAACTATTTTTATATTCTTTCGAATGTATCTTTCAACTTAATAAACGCTAAAAACCCAACAAATAAAAGATTTCTATAAAGATATTCACATCGATAGGTTTTAGCTACTTTTCTTATAAGAAAAGTTTGCGTTAAAACCATTTTTATAATTATTTAATTTAATTCTTGGAGGATTTAAGTGCGAGATAAGATAACATTAAAGCTTTAAAATTCAAAAATTTTTATTTGTCTGCTGATATATTTATTATTTTTTAAGTGATTTTTGTAATAAAATTGTGTAGTGAAATGGGGTCATTTCGATCAGTGTGTATTTAAATGAGGGAAGCGCAAAAAAGGTTAGGATTACTGTATATTTTCATAAGGTGAGAGAACGTTTATAAATACTCTTTGTTTACTTTGCTAGTGCAAAATAGTATCTTGCACATTAAAATCTAAAATTACGAACATGATAAATATACATTTAAAGGAAATTTAACTTTATTTTACGCTTTGTTTAAGTGATCAAAAGTGGCCCGCCTTGTACGATTAATGTTGAAAAAATGATTTTATTTATCTTGATAAAAACGTACGAGGATTATGTATTTCTGTCAGTTAAAACTATTAAAATTGAAAAGATAAAGGTTTGAACTTATTCTTAAACGTATACAAAGCAGAGAAATACTAATAGTTTTCTATTTATAACATTTTTTCCTTAAGTAATCGGTATGACACCTTTCTACCCAAAATATAAATTCTTCGTTTAACATTATAAAAACCGCTGCTAACTGCCTTAGCAGAATGCTTTCTCAAAGATATTTATTGACAATCATTTATTGAATATTTACATTGATAAAAGTGATTTTAGGAATAATTGATAATGATATAGAGAATTTTAAAGAATGCTACAAACTCTAAAAAATTTACAAAATATCAATGAAAAATACAAAATGTGATCATATAAGATACATATTTAAAATTTATAATTGTAAATCGTTCACAAAAATAACTTTACAAAAATAAGTGTCCATTTTTTAATTATGTAATGTATACATTTAGAATAATTTTTTTTCTCAATTTAAAAAACTTTTCAAAATTAAATATCGCATTTCTTCAACAAAAACTACTTTAAAGTAATTGTAACACACTACTAAAAAAATTGAAATCTATAAAAATCTTGGATTTAAAAAATATCATCGATACAAAGCTTTCTCTTTGAAAAAGTAATATAATAGCCTGCAAAACGTTGAACGTGCTATAACCGTTTATTTAACCTATTTTTTTTACAAAAATGTTCAATCGTTCTTTTTGTTTAATTTAAAACATTAATCAGAGCAAAATGCATTCATACTGCATTATAAATACCCACGAAATATTGTTGAGTGTTATTATTATATGTATCGATTTAAATTTTAAAAAGATGTAATTTTATCTTAAAGCGGCAGTATTTTCAAATAAAATGCAAAATCAAAGAGAACAGAAAATACTAACTTTTCCATAAAACAAAAAAAAATGATTTTCTTATAAGCCATTTCATACAGAATATATTCCCTCAATCATCTGATTTGATAATACTTCACGTAACAGTATTAACCCAATCAAAGTCCACCGCCCTCAAAGCCAACATTCCTCTGCGCAGCTTAGATTCCTCCCCTAACTCTTCACCCCCCTCTGACCATCGCTGTATCTCCGTCGTTACTTCGGCTCGGCGTTTTCCTCTCCACAAGTCGGCCAGTAGCCCTCTCCCCGCTTCCACGCACTCTCTTCCTCGGAAAAGCTCGTACAGTCGCGTTCAATGGCCGAGAGAGATCCGATATCAATCGGGGCTTGGAAGGGCACATTCGCCATTCTCCTTTCGTCGAGATTACGCTGAACCAGCTCCGGCGTCTTTTGCCTCCGCTCTGCGCTCGTAAACATACACGCCCGGCCGAAGCTTCTTCTGCCTCTTTCCTCTCCCCCTCTCGAGTCTGTTATTTTCGCGCTCCTTGTCTTTACGCACGGTCTTCGTATAATTAGGAATTTATTCGCAGGAGCGCTGACGCTGGCAAAGCTCATTTTTCCTTTGGTTCTGCGCGCGCGACTTGTGACTGTAATGTATAAGTAAAGTGAAGCGCGGATTTCTTCGTTTTCTGTTTCTTTGCTCGAAGATATGCCTCGCTCGAGTAGCTTGTTATCCCGGAAGTTCGTAGAAAGAGGGAGGTTGACTTTCTCGCTGGGAAGTTTTTGAGGTAATTACTTGGAGGACGGTTTGGTTATTAGGATGTAATTAAAGGCTAATTGCCGACGTAGTTGTAATTACTCAAAGGAGTAGTGGTAGCTAATAAATCACTACAAAATGTAGTATATTAGCAATGGATTTTTTTAAGTTAGTAAGTATCTTTTCTATATTACAAGTATATAATTAAGGGTGTCACTTGCATTTTATCGCAATAATTATAAATATATTTCACATCTAATGATCACATTATTGTTATTACTAGTGGTTGTAAGTTCATGTCGCTTCTGTTACATATTATATTATTTTTCTTTTAAAGGATAATGTACTAATCCTACTTTTGTTAACTTTTTAAAGGTATATTTATTATAAGAAAATAACTACTGATTAGCGATCATACGTATCCATCTGATAAACTGCTATACCGACTCACATTCGAGCACTGACCCGAATTCGATCACCATACCTTAGGTCCTCGCGATATCGTCACGTAATTGTACCCCCGCTCTTCTCTGTTTACGCTCCTTCGACTCGCTCCGTTGCTCTTCATAAAAAGGTCCTCTCCTCTATCGCTTCATTCCACTGCGCGTCGTGCAGTCTTTATCGCTCTCCTCATACATTATTGACACAAATACTTCCCATAAACATTCATACACACGTAACACCCCTCTCCTATACACCATATACACCGTCCAAGCCATTACCCATCGCACAATTATATATTTCTCGTATCGCACTCCCTCCCTCTCTCCTAATAACCTTCCAGCTCCATTTTTACGATTTCTCGAGCGAGCGTCGAAAATCGACGATTCACCGCACGCAAGCGTCATAAGCGATTACGGACTGCTGCGCTGCTGCTGCTGCTGAGCGACAAATCGGCACGAGCGTCCGTTTTGATTGATAAGCGAGCTATATACATTGGGAGGCTCCTACTCCAGCTCTCCACCGTGACTTCATTTCGGGTACAAGCGCTTGATTACACTTCGAGCGCGCGCCAGCAGCCGTTTGATGGATGGACGCTTTCATTACCGACTGCTGCTGCTGCTGCTGCTGCTCGTTCGTTCTTTTTTTGGCGTTTCGTCCGTTCCGTTTTTTCTTTCGCCGACCATCGGGGCGCGAGGATAAATACAGTCGAGCTTGGGATTTATGAGATTTTGATTATATGCACAGGCTGCGCAGTACGGGAGCGAGAGAGGGATCAGCTCGAGAGATGGTCGGATGAGAGACCGAGAGAGCGCAAGGTCCGACGGTTATTGTAATTTGCACGAAAGCGATGACGAGGGATTTGACTTCTTGCTTTCGAGGGTAATTAAAGCTTCATGGATGTACGAGGCATTGCTGGATTGCGTTTGCAGTTAAATCGGGTCTAAGCGGATTGGCGGGATTTTATGAGGCTTTTTGAAATTTCGGAGTGAGTCAAATATTTAATAAAGACTAGAGTCTCGGTAGTTAATGCTCTGGAGTGTTAGAATAATGATACATTAGCTCATATTTATTAAATGAAAAAATTCAAAATAAATAATATATTTAATACAGAAATGTATATTCACGGCCAAATTGAACAATTTTAAAAATTATTCGTAATCTGTTAAATGTTGCATACGGTTTATTGAATGCTATTGTCAATCTAAAAATCCGTTCAAATGATTTGCAATACAATACCTTGTTATCTTAAAAATGTATCAAATAATCTCTACAATAAAACAATGTTTCAATATTTTCCTTCGTTGAAATAAAAGAACAACCTAGTAAACCAATTTCTTGAAAAACTCGAATATTATTCACAATACGTCCAGACTGCACTGGAAAAATATAAAAAAAGACCATTAACATTCTAGTGTATTTTTATAACACGTGAATAAAAAGGACCATTTTCGATGCCTATAAAGTGCAGCGTAAATAGAGTTTTCCGAGCGTCAAATAAAGGGTACCGAAAATACTCATTTTCGCTACCTTTTATTTTCGGAAGCGAAAATGAGTATATTCAGTACCATTTATTTATTTTTGCTCCATTTTCTTAATAAAGTAGACGACTCGAAAAACTATTCTCAATCCACTTTGTAGACGACAAAGAATGTCCTTTTTTATGCACTTGATATAAAAAATACGGTACGCAACTTGGGGCAAAAGGGTATTTCCAGACTCGGATGATGATTTTGAGCACTCGTGCTCAATCATCATCTTCGCTTGGAAATACCCATTTTCGCCCCTAGTTGCGTAATATACTATTTTGCTCGTCGCGTCCCATCGTAAAACAGACTGAAGTCGCATGGAGCACGGGTTAATGCGACGCGTCGCACGAGTCAACTTGGCTATAGTGCATCTACGGTCGTTTGCTCGCATTTAAATGGTTGATAATATGGAATGATTATTCATTAGGCGTTAGAAATTGAAATGCAGTGAGTTGAGCTGCTGCCTTTGCGAAAGGGGTTGGCCTCGCTACGCGCCTATCTTCGTGCCAGGTCCAGGCGCGCGAAATCGAACGAAAATATTGTCCTCATTAATTCGGCCTCGCGTATTTGAGTGCGGGACAGGTCGCATAAAGCGCGAAAATTATAATATTTCGCGAATTTCGCTCGGGGCGTGGAGTCTTCTCGATGGAGCTCGTTATTTAAATTTTTGTTATTACGAAGAGAGCGATATTTGAGTTTATTCCGGAGGTAATTTCTGAAGACATTTTTGCGTTTTTGATGTAAGGTAAACAGCCTTTGTTGAAGTACTATACTGACTTAAAAAAATGTTGATGAAGTGAAAGATTGTTCTTGGTCATATATTCTAAAACCTTATGTACGTACTTGTATTGGTATATGTACAGGGATATCCTTTATTGAATAAGAAAAGAATCATCGAAATTGGCTCAGTCATTTCCTGTGTAATCGGTATAAAGATAGAGGATTTATTCACAATAATATGGGGGTTCGGTTGTACTGACGTTGTACTGACCTGGTACTTGAAAATTTTTGTTTCACGACCTATATTGAATGATACCAAGATAAACGAAAAAAGTTTCATGTTGAATGGTTCAGTATGGCTCAAGAAAATCGCGAACGAACGTACATACAAGTACATACATATATACATATTTACGCGTCAAACTGAGAACCTCATTTTTTGAATTCGGTTAATAAAATAAAAAAAAATGTATCGACTTTTTAATTTATTAAAGGAGCAAGACACCTTTAAACATTAAAAATACTTTTTTGTCCTACCAGCACCGAAACTAAACTTTTTCATGCATATAAAGCGGGCAGAAAGTGATACTTTTCCACCCTAGAACAGAAAAGTAACACACTTTCCGCCCGTTTCATATATGCACGAGAAATCATTCTTTTAGTACAGGTAGGACAAAAAGTATTCGGTGCAGCACGGGCTAAAGGCGATAATCGCTTGTGCTGGTTGCAGCCCTTACCTCGGTAACCCTCGAGAATCCTCTGCTCGCCTTCGGCTAGCCTCGGGCCGCTTGGACGACCTCAGCTCAGCCTGCAATGAGCACTCGCGGTAATCGCCTACTTTCCGCCCTTGATACACAATATACTATTTTTTCATGACGAGTTCATAAAACTTTTTATATTTAAAAGAATACTAGGTATCTGAAATTTATATTACTATAAATAATTGGTCGTATCTTTAATTTCATCATTGTTAAACCTCAAAATCTCGAGCCCACGCGTCACGATAAATCGCTATTGTCAATACCATATTTATTGGAGGAACTTTGCGGCATGCCCGATTCTAGGTGATTTGATGAACGAAAATGTTTTTTTATTACGGTTAATCAATTCTTTTGGACATGTATTAAAAATTAAGTAAGGCACTTCTTTGAAAACAATTTTTTTATAATTTTTTTCAAACATCTACTAATGTTTATTAAGTAAAGATTTATGATTCTGTGTCAAATAAGTATGTATATATAAATATATCCTACACTTACTAATCTGAATATCTATTGATTTTTGTTTCAGGTAAGCTTCACTAATTTACTTAACATCCAACTTCGTTCTTGTAAGTATACTTAAACAATCTCATTTAATTAATCTACTACTTCCCAAGCAACCATATTAATGTCGATTGATTTCTTAGCTAGAGAATGTCAATTGATTTCACGTCTATTGGTTTCTCAGCTAGAAAATGTCAATTGATTTCACGTCTATAAATTGATTAAATGAACTATTTAATTAACTAAGAAAAACTCACTCTTACAGCTTATCAAATCAAACTATAGATATAGTTAATAGTATAGAGTAGTTAATTGTAGTTAAATATACAATTTTTAATCCATCCCTTTGAATTATTCAAGGTATCTTAAAAATATGTTATATGTATAATTAAGTGTAACACTTTTTTTAAAGTTCATATTCGAAAAAAAGTCAATTTTTTTCAATAAAACTTTCTTCCTAAAATGCGGTTACTCAACCTTGGCAAACATTCTTTTTTGAAACATATTTTATGTACTTTAAGCGGTCATATTTAATTATGTTCTGAAAACTTCCAAAATTTTATTTCAGATTTAACAGCAAATAATAAAAAATAAACTGATATTTATATCGTTCCTTGGGAAGTAAAATTAATTTTCTAAAACCAAAAGTATAATGAAGCATGCATTATAGCCCAGTATTATTTATGTTCGAGACATAATTATACTAAGGATTTTGTGAATAATAATTTATACACAATTTATGATAAATTCTAACTACCAATCGGTACATTGGCCAGCGTGCATCTGGTCTCTGCGTCATTCTTTTTCGAGCTAGAATGAAACTATACAGAATGTTTTAGAGACATTTTGCATAGGAACTTATTATAAAGTAACATTTTCTTATTACCAATGAATTCTATCTGTAACAATTTAGTTACTAAAACAATTGCAACTAGAGTTTAATTATTCGCAGAACAGAGTTATGGACTCGCTCATTCTCGTGAAGTGAAAACGTGATCCATGTTGTTAATTTCTCAGAACAGATTATGCACAAACGCTTATTCACGCAATTACATAAACTTCTCCCTCCTAACGCTCTGTTTGTACCAAGTTCTCGGGTAAACTTTGCAATCCAATCAATTTATTCCTGTAAATGAAGGCTTTTTATGTGTACCAACGAACTCTAGAGCAAAACGTTGCCGTTCAAACCAACGCGCAATAGCGTTTTCACCGGAAGTTATATTATGATCGTCATTTTGTTCGATGATAGACGTAGAGGGTGCGCTGCATCGAGAGTGTGTAACGCTGCCGGGGCACAGGTATATATATATATATATATATATATATATATATATATATATATATATATATATATATACCGAGCGCGGGGCAGTGGAGGGTCATAAAGCCCAATTTGCATAAAAGGTCACTGCGGTCAAGATGATCGATCTCCTCTCTTTCCCCCTTCTGCTCGGGTTACTGCTCACCGCGGCTTTATATGCGTCGAAGGGTGAAATATAAGATTATTCTTAACTTTGTTTTAGATTTATAGGTATTTTTAATAAAACAATAAAAAGCGATTACTAGCGATCGTGGTTTTTGCTTAAATTTTTATTAGTATTTATTAAAAATATTATTTTCTTTTGTATGTATTAATGAAAATGTTCAATTTCATTTTACGACAAGGAAAATATTAGACTTTTAATGCCTGATTGGCCATATATTTCGTCCTACATAAAAGTCATACGTTTGCAAATAAAAATATTGGCATCTAAAATTTTAGAAATGAAGGATACAAGGTAAAACTGCCAGTATTTGGACACCTAAACATTAGGTGCGCCATGTACTCTTGCACGACGATATATATTAAATGAACAATGAAAATATTTTAATGTATAAATAATAGTAATTTTCGTTAGCAAGCGTGAGTAAAAGTGCCACTTATCGCACGGAGTGTCAAAAATATTATTAAATTGATATCCCAATACAATTCACAATACAATTGTGATTAATACTTATTGTGAAATTTGTCCAGCCACTGAGACGTGTCTAACCATTGATACGTTTACCCTAACTATTCAGGAAAATATCAGTAGCCTTAGAATGTTTATCCTTTTATTTATACACCCTGTCAAATGTCACAGCACAGTAGGATTCAAAACATGAAAACTCAAAATGGGCCATGTTATAAATGACAGATAAAAAAGTGAAATTTTGTACAATCTTACTGAGATTCATTTGTATACTCCTGAAAACCTTGTGTAACATTTTAACAATATAAAAATTATGAGCACAAGAAATTTGGCACGGATAGGAAGTTATTATTCCATTCTAAAGAATTTGAAGAAAAAAGCTTTCACAATTCTCCAGAAATGTCCAAAAATAGAAAAATCAAAATTTCTACTAGCCGTCTACTCGGAAGCAAATAAAAGAGCAAAACGAATGGCGACGACCTAAATCAAGCGCGCATCCGTCTTCTGCCTCTGCCACCACGTCTTTCTCTCTCTCTGTTTCTCTCTTTCTCTCTCTAGTCGCATCATCATAATTTGGCAAGATATAGGCTTTGCATAAAAGCCCAGTCCGCTGCGGTCCACGATGATCGACCTCCAGCCCTCCCCCTCTCTCATCCCTTCCCCCTCAGCTCGTCCCGGCAACCCTTCAGCCGTGACATTTCCCTCCCGTAATATTAAGCCGTAAACATATAACATTATTCGGGGGCGGAGGGCCGCGATCGATGTTGACCCGATGACGCTCTGCCAAAATGGCCGCGCCTCCATCTATCTCTCTCACTCTCTCTCTCTCTCTCTCTCTCGATCTCTATTTCTAAAATTGCACTGACATACCTGCTGCGAATCACGGGAACAGGACAAATTGCTGTCGGCCACGGCCATTTTCGCACCGCGGCGGGCGGCGGCGGCAGCGGCGTTGGATTATTCAGAGTATGGGTTACGCGCGCCGATCGAGCTTTTGTAAATTGTTGTCGCTCGGAGAGAGAGAGAGAGGAGAGTGCGATATATGCTGATCGCGGGAAGAGCGATCGACGAGCGCTATTTTTGCGTTGGATTTATTTTACGAAGGGATATGGTTTTCGCACGGGATTTGAACGGAAAATGATAGTATTGAACATTATTTTTTTACAGTTGTAAATATTGTACTAAAAGATTCTGTAGTAAATTTAAATAAATGCTTGTTTAATACTGCTAACACAAACAAATCGGAACTAAATAATATATAAACATTTATATTTGAATAAAGAAATCAGTTTTTTAATCTAATAAATGTTTATTAGATTATTAATGTGACTTAATATTATTAATTTGCACCCTTAGTTTGTTCTAATATGCCCTTGTATAACTTTGGCCCATTCACATTGCATATGGTGTTAGTTTTACCTCTACCCAGGCGAATTGAATAAATATTGTTATTGAATTACATTGAACATATCTCCAAGTTTGATCTACCCAAACAACTTTTACTGTCTCATAAATTCTCACAGATATATATAAAGATACACTTTTCTATTGAATCCCCCATCAAAC
The DNA here is from genome assembly GCA_949152435.1 of Gastracanthus pulcherrimus. Taxonomy (NCBI): domain Eukaryota; kingdom Metazoa; phylum Arthropoda; class Insecta; order Hymenoptera; family Pteromalidae; genus Gastracanthus; species Gastracanthus pulcherrimus. The sequence continues at coordinate 153,701,723 of OX424575.1, read as the reverse complement.
ATTTATCAAATGTCCAATCTACGCAAAAACTTATTTAACATCCTCGAAACAACAAACACCCCAAACAAAGCTCTTCCAAAAAGTACTTGCCTAGCAACAAGCTCAAGGTATTCGCATAATTCGAAACTTCGTCCACCGCCATTATACACGCGACGTCTCCTCGAGATTTGCGCGCTTGCCTTTTTTTTGTGCTCCCGCGAGCTCTCGACTCGCATTAACGAAACAAAGACGCGCTCTCGCACAAAGCCGCGTAAGAAGTTATTCCGCAGTACGTCCGAATTCTCCGAGTGGAGAAACTTTTTTTTCCCTCCTCGGCGCAAAATCTGCGCGCGTATACGAGATAACAAACGTCGTAAGGTGGCGACAAAACAATCGTCCGAGCGAGAAGCGCGTCTCCGCGCGCGGAGCTCATTAGGGAAATTAACTGTCGGGTGGTCGATGGGACAACAACGGAGTATAGTGACAAAAAGTAGGGGAATAAGCGCGTAGATGTGTGTATGTGGAGGGATGCTGTTTGAAGATGTTAGTGAGTGTATAGTGAGTTGCGTAGTTTGTTTTGGCGTACATTGAAAGTCTGGGCACTGTGAAGCGTCAGGACCGAGCGAAGCGGGCAGTGTGAATGACCTGAAATAACCCATCCGTCAATCGGGCGAAAGCGACCGACCTACCTGCCATCGGCGATCACAAAAACTTTTTTGACAGTGTTCGTTTCTCATTTTTTATACTGCCCGATTTTTCACAGTTCCGAGACTTTACCTGTATTTTTAGAATTAGCTGTATATTTTTATCATAGTCGAAAATTATACTATTATAGATATATAGTGTAGGATGTAGTCGTCGGACTGTTATTAGAGTAAATTTTGATAAATAAACAAAATTCTATAATAATTGGGATGTTGCATAAAAATAAAAAGTTGGAGTTTCATGTGAAATAGGTATATAGAATAGCAAAAAATAATTAGGTCGTATTTTTTCTTTTATCATAAAAGTGAAAAATTTGAAAGTTACAGACGGTTAAAGTTTTCAAATTTTTTATATATATAGATATACTCTAATGCTACGTGACGTCATGAAAGTATAACATCGTGACGTCACGCAAGTTTCAAATGGCTGTAATTACTTCAATTTTCGTTAAAGTGCAAAAATAAAAAACACGACCTAATTATTTTAGAATAAACTATTTGAACGTAGAATAAAAAAACATCATGCAACAACCGAATTGTTAAAATTGTATTTCCATAATGTGATAATACGAATCATACTAAAATTTAATTATTATTTATTAATTAATTATTATATATATATTAAAATTATTATTATTAAATATATAATATATATATATATATATATATATATATATATATATATATATATATATATATTATTTTATATCATTATAAAATTTGTACATTATTATACTACATTATATTATTATTCTTCATTATTTATTATTGACTAATTATTTGATCAGCGTTTGTAATTCTAATATATTAAAATATTATTAATGTATTCACATTTAGTCAAGCCGAATATAAATATAAACAGTGAACTATAGAATCTATATACCTATTCAGTAATTCATTTAGATGTAACGAATGTAAAATTGATCCATTTATTAAATGTGCCTAAAACAGATTAAATACAAAATTATAATTAATCAGCACTGTTCCTAATTTTGCTCCAATCCGTTATTAATTACAGTCCAACCGGAACCGCTGAAACCGTTAACATGTTAATTACACAATATTGTAGTAAGTGGCTCTCTCGCACATGCAGAGGCCAATATGATCAATAATGAACGATCGGTGATCGGCGATCTGTTTAAGCGATTATAGCATAAAGCCGATTACCGACGAGGTCAAACGCAACATTTGAGGAGTTAGCTGGGTAATTGTCTGTCTAATCCAATCGCCTTCGGAAAATTGTGTTTATCCTCAGACGCCGCCCAAGTTGGCTGTCCATCTTGAACTTAATCGAATAACGCAAATTCGATACTCCGCGCGGATTCGAACTCGGTAATTGCATGAATCAATATTTCTCACTTAATTGTCATTGATAAATTAAGGTTAATCAACATTTAATTTAGTATATAAACGTATTTTTGTACGTTTCGTTAAAATGATATAGATAAACAAAAATTAAAATCAAATAATTGTTTCAACTAATACATCTATTTACTAAGCATTGCCTTACAATTGAGAATAATTTATTGTAATTTTTGTATGTTACTTAACGCACCGGATAAAGGAAATAAAAATCAATTCAAATTGACGGTTCTCAAGCAAAGTAAACTTTCCCGTAGTACTGTGCGACTTTGCCTTCTTATCATTCTAGCTTTCTTTTACGCGAAAGCGCGATTAAAAGTTCTCCTGCAACTCTCTCTCTCTCTTTCTCTCTCTCTCTCTCTCTCTCTCTCTCTCTCTCTCTCTCTCTCTCTCTCTCTCTCTCTTTCTCTCTCAAAAGTCGAAACTTCTTTCGAACCGCTAATTTACTTGCAGTTGTATGTTTAACTTCTGTTTTCTGCATAAAAAATGTGCTTGCGAGGCTTTATTTAGCTCAGCGTACGTTAAAAGAGTAATAAAATTGAGAAAGGGAAACATGTGTGTATATTAATATGAATAACAAAAAAGAAAATTAATTGCAATATTTTTAACTTGGTTGTTTGAGGGTCATTTAAATACGCTTCAACAATATATAAAAAACTAGACAAACTAATAACCAATGTATTTTAATAATATAATATTCTCAAAAAATGTTATCCATGATTTTAATCTAAAATAAAGTTTTAATATTCTATCAACGCTCGAAAATTTTCCAATTAAAATTTTTGTCGAGTGTACTTCATCAAGTTAATTTAAAATAAAAAATTTCATATACTCATATTGATATTGACTAAAAAGTTCACGTATCCGGCGCAACGAAAAATCCCATTTCAAATAGAGCAACTTTTTCCTATTTTGTCCAAAAATCAGTAGGCTTTCGGCATCAAAATAAGGCTACGTATAACAAAAACAAAATATATAAATTATTCTTTGTTCTAAAAATCCGATGTTCGACCCGCTCTCGCTCCCGCATTCATTAAGCTATGCGTATCTATACTGCGTTATCCGCAAAATTTATTCGGGTTCCCGCTTAAAAAGCGACTCGAGTTACTCGACCACTCGAAAATGCTCGTGGTGCTCAATCCTTCTACATGTATATGAGGCGAATTTTTCTCCGTACATCCGAACGAATTCAAGCCAATGAGCCAGAACGAAAATAAATGAAAAACAAGAAGCGACCGACGCGACCTGCTTTCTTTTCGTGCGGTTGCTGCTGCGTTGCGGAGCGCAAAATAAGAAGAGTGAGAGAGAGTGAGAGAGAGAGAGAGACCCTAGCTTTGAATCGGGAAAGAAACTCGAGGATGCCGAGAGTCCACGCAATCTGAGCTCGCTGGTTCTTTCAATTCGCGTACGGAATGCTTCCGGAAGCTTATCGCTGGTCAAGAAGACTAAGCTTGAGTTTTATATGTGCGTGTGTGTATTTTACTAATTGAATGAGCTTGGGAGTAGGAATTTTTCTGGATTACGCGTTCGTATCGCAATTCGTATTCGGTATTTCGTCCGTACCCGTCATGCGAGGGCGATGTCGTTTTTCGTGGTATACGTTTTTGCACGATGTTCTTTCACTATTGTCGTTTATTATTAATCTAGCTTTGCGTTCTTGGTGTATTTAACTGACTACGTTTTTTCTTTTATCTAATTTTTATTTGAAAAGCAGTGCACTTTAGTTAGTCTTATTTTATGTGCTTTAGAAAAAAGCCAAAGGAAATAATGAACGTGTTAGTTCCGTGCAAGCTCGAGGGTTTATTATTGAGTATTTTTATTGTTATCGTTTCAGAAAAATAATAACGTAAAGCTCCGTGATTGCTAAAGCAGGAAATTTGTATGTATTCTCTTTAATAATAAAAAATGCACTTAAAAGGTAGTTATTACCTGAGAAACGATAAGTCTACTTTTTACTTGTGTTAACTGTAACCTTATGATTACGAGAAACGTTTACTTCAAATGAAAGTGTGACCTTAAAACGTAATTATTCTGATACCTTTCAAAATTCAAAGTTTGTATTTATAATATATTATAATGTCTTTACAATTATATAAATAAATATGTTTATACGTATGCATACTTTTAGTTGCAATTTTTCGTATTATAATATAACTAACCTTACAAAATTTTATTACACTCGTAAGATGGTATATTTTGCTAACGAATTTAAAAAAAATATATCTGTGACTAGGTATTTTCAAAGTTTTACCCAAGTTACTTAAATAAATAAGATTAAATGTTTTGGTACAATAATAAACAGTATAATATAGTAATGAAGTAGGAAAGAAAATAAGAAATATATTGCATTCGCAAAAAGTACTTGTCTTTACTTCACTCCAATAACAAATTTCTAAAAACTCAATTATTATCATCTAGTTTGAAAATTAGCATTTATAAAACAATGATAATACCGGAATTTCTATACAGATGTAAAACTTGAAATAGAATGAGGAATATAGAAAATTACGTAATCACGAGATACATATTTTAATCATAAGATATATGACATAATCATCAGATGTATAATATAACTTTACAAGCTGGTCACCTAATAGAAGGGTGGGTCGTGTAGGTGTAACAAGAAATGGAAGAACCGTACATAGGGTGTTTGTGAGAATACTTTAAGGTAGGACTATGGTGAAAAAAAAGTTCTTCAGCTTTCATTTTAATATAATGAGGTTTTGATGATCTATTTACTATTATTATATGATGCTATGTACACATTTTCAGCATGTTTTAACTTATTCTACCCTTACAGTGTGCCATTATTGCATTTATTTTCAAAAAGTGATTGGAGTATACAGTTTTTTCAAATGGTCTGAAAACAAATATACATACTTACTTCAATGTAACAAACAAAATATGGCATGATTTTGAAAATTGTTTAAAAATATAACTTTATTTATATTGTTTAAGGGGATTTCGGATACCGACATTGCAGTTTTCGTTTTATTGGATGAATAAATGAGATTTTTAAATTTTGCAAACGTATCATAATCTATTTATCACTAACAATGTACGTAAGTTCGTAAAGATGTATTAAAGTAAAAATTGACTGTGTAAACCGAAAAATCGATAATATCAGTAATTAGGCATAAGATATAGGACTCCGACCTACCCTTAATAGTGACACAATAAATTGCTTTATAATATTGTTATAAAAAATGCCAAATTTTATTGTAAAAAACCTTAACAACTTATCCTAAAAAATTGCAAAAAGATTCGTTAAAACCACTTGCGTCAACCACTTTTTAACGTTAGAAAAATAAGTGTTGAAAAAAACGCGTTTAAGATTTTGTATGCTATCTAATGTGAATTATTTTACTTAACCGCATGTAGCTTTTTCAAATCATCGAGTTATTTTATCTGACAGGTCTTAACATATTTTTATAGCTATAAAGATTAAGAAACTATTATAAAAATTTTTATATTTTTTTGTGAAAAAAGCATCAGAATCCTACCTTAAGAAAAACAACGTTAGATAAATCAAGGTATAATAATATTAAGTAAGAATAAAAAGAAATGGTATATGATCATGTATACGCATCTTAGATAGAATTACCGCAAAATACAAGTAAGTGACACTCTTACGTCCATGAGATAGTGAACTTTTCAGTTTCAAACGCAAAAAAAAACCAGACTAGGTACCCAGCCAGCATCTAAACTTCCACACCGTATCTCGCGATACTTTATAAATAAACGATCCGCTCTCGAAGCCTTCGAAGCTTAGGAGAAAACGGCGACTCGGAAGAAAGCCAGTAGCCAGCCGAGCCGAAGCAAACTCGACGCAGATGCTCGGCCGCACGGCTCGGAAAATTTAAGGGCCCTCGCTGCTCGCAAGATACCACCTCCCTCAGTTTGTTTATCATTTCGGCCTGTTTGCGAGCGTGCGGCGTAAAGATTAGCCTGCTCCTCTGTGCTGTTCTTCCAGCGTCTCAGCTCCACTTCATAAAAATGTCCCTTGTATATATATATATATGTCCACCACGCGAGAGAGAAGCAACCTTTCAGCGCGAGGTCACGAGTAGCAGCGGTAGCAGAGTACAGCTAAAACGCGTAAGTGGATGCATCGATTTAGGGAAGATTACAAGCTTTATAATACTCTCTATACCCTGTTCCCAGTCTCTTCTTATATACTCGACTGCTGGAGGAGACGCTCTACTGCCGCTGCTGCTGCTGCTGCTGCTACTCCGGCAATTTATGACAGTTTGTTAAGCCCACTATCGTATGCCGACCTGAATCTCTTGAGTAAACGCGCGCAAGGGTTAGTCTCCTCCTCCCACTTCCATCTCGGTACACGTATATGTATATGTATATTGTATATGTATGTGCACACGCACAGACGCGGAGATGTGCATACACACGGCCAATGGCGATGACTCGCTGCTGCTTCTCCGGTCATGGCGAGCGTTAAGCCCCGCGAATATATGGACAGAGAGGGAAGAGAGAGAGAGAGCCGGTGAACCCAAGGGATATATCCAGTTGTTGACGGTGACGGTGGTGGTATGACGCGAGTTGTGCTGAAAGTCGTTGTCGGCGGTTTGAGGAAAGATTGAAGACGATGCTGGTCGGGTCATTATGTCGTGTTTGAGGAAGTAGTGGACATAGGTGAGAGGCGATTTTCTTGGATGGTGTTGCCTCTGTGCAATTGAAGCTTAGTGAAAGTGGATCGTGAGGGGGTATTAATGTTACTTTATGACTTTGACTTATGGACTTGCTGGATGAATACATAAATTACATTATCGGATATAGGGATGTGTTTCTTTCGTTTTTGTAATTGGGAACTATGACCTGATATAAAGTTTTCTGAGTAAAATCAAAAAATAAGATTTTTTTATAAACCGATAAAATTTTTTTCTTTAAAATAAACTATTTTGAACTTTTCTTTACTATAAATATTTAATAATATCTGTAATTTTACCATTACAAAACCTCAAAATCTTACTCCTATGTGACATAAGATATTACCATTATTAATACTATATTTATTGGGAAAAATTTGCGCCGTGCACGTTTCTAGGTTTCACGATCAACAAAAAAATATTTAAAAAAAAATGTAATCTAAATTAAAGGAAAAGAAAATTATTTAGAATATTAACTATATTAATAATTATTGGTAAAACATCCGCTTAAGATTATTAACATATAATACATCATATAAATATCATACAGTATATTATAGAATTTAAATGAAAAATATCCTAATTCTGTTCTAATTAGTTAAATTAGTTAATCTTTTAACTATTTTATTCTTGAAACTATCTAGATACACAAACTTCTTTCCTTCTTTCTCTCTTAATATCTCTTCTACACTTTTACTTGTTTGCGGCTTTGTTCTGCCTCCTGCTGCTCTTGCTTATATAGAATACAGCTTGAGACGACAGTCGCTCGCGTTTTCCCGCGTTATTTTATTAATGCCGCCATTCGCCTGCTTGCTGTCGATGTTGCTGTGCTGCGCGTAGAAGGAGCGAGAAAAGTGGATAGCTTTTTAGGTGTGGATGAGGATAACCTTTTGCCTTTATAGCGAATTAACTTAAAAGTTTAAACGAGCTCAAAGGCGGATTTTGTCGGTGGATCGTGAATTTGTTATTCATGATGCTAGTTGTTTTATGAGTCTTTAGCATTTGTATGGATGTCAGAAAACAATCATATTAGTTGGCATAAAAAATCTTGATGTTATACTTTTCTCTACTTAAGTGACGAATATAAGTTGTTTAATTAGCGTTGCAATATAATTTGGACTATTTGTCTTAAAACTATTTATTCTCAATTCGAAGTAATATACTTAGAGATTGAAGTAACAAATCTTTAGATATCGAAGTTTCTTGTAGTTATAATTTTATTTTGTGAATATGTTACGAGTAGTATTGACAAGTCTTTGAATAGCAATAATTTCCAGGATTTATCAGATGCGTTGGATCGGTACATTTTCGATTAAAACTTCGTGATTAGAAATTGATCAGACTTTGAAATTGAAGACGAAGTGCTTGGGAAATAACTTACTTTGCACTGTAAATTTTTAAGAGTAAATGAGAAATTTCGTTACTCCACAGAGTTTGCACACAAACTAAATTTGTATTTCCTCCGTGGTATCGCGAGATCATTAAGACAGAGTCTAAAATTCGGGTCAAGCCCTTCTTTCCTGCCCATTGTCATGACTTCTGCATCTAGCAACTTCATTCCGTAAACAATGTTATTTTATATTGTGGGATCTTTTCATTTCGTGTAATTATATTTACTTTTGACACTTAGCCGTTTTTAGTTTCATATTTTACTTACCATATATTTTGCAATATGCATAAAATATGTTCTGCTAACTAGAACATGAAAGTTATTAAATTTAATAATTCACATCACAATTTCTATATTCAGTTTCGTTCATTCATTTATCTTTGCTGAAATAATTCTGAACTTATCAAACTAAATTATTTCACGTCATTAGCAAACTTTACCACATAAATAATTGTTTAAATTTTTGAAAATAAATTAAACGGAACAGTAAAACTTGCACTAATTTATATTGAATAATAGAATAATAATAATTTTGTTTTAAAATATTTTAACGATTAAAATAACTTTTATGTAGGGTACTAAAATCAAATATTACAATTATTGAGCAGTGTGCAAGCAAAACCCGCTAATTCAATTTTTAATAAAAATTGATTTTTTTTAATCTTAATACATTGTTTTCTTCACATTTACGGTGTTATTTTTAATCCAAATTAAAAATTCAGCTGTTAAATAATATCTAAAAATACGTTTTTTCATTTAAACTAATAGAAATATACTACAATATCCCTTAATTTTCTCAGAAGTAAAATAAAGTTGAATTCTCCGGTGTTCGTAAAATAATGGATCGTTTCATAAAACTACGAGCATGTCCACTTACTTCATTAACGATCAATCACCACCTTACAAGAAAATCGCATTGTCTAAAACGAAAGCCAATACACTTTGCTAAAAAAAATGCTGTTTAATTTACCTTTTCAAAAACAATTGCGTTCGTTCACCCCCCAACCCCATCAACCTCGCTCTTCGCTCCTACACAAAAACTTCCTCGCAGATTTTCCCAGCAAGACTCTCTCACTCGCGCCCATCTTAAGGCCCTGGCTCCGCGCCCGCTCGACACAAGAGACGAACGCATGCGCTCGGCGCTGGCCTCGGAGTTAATAGGTGAATAATGTAGAGCCCTCAGTGCCAATCCGCCGGGCGTGACAAGCCGTGTGCGCCCTCTTAGACGTTCTGAATATTAATCAGCCGAGCTAGCGCGCGCGCTTCAGTTACATGGTCTCCCTGCTATAAACTGGGCCGTTCGCCCGCACCCGGTTTAATCTTAATTTGAATGCTAATTTCGCAAAAAAGCAGCGCTGTAAGATATTTTTGAGGGGCTTGCGAGGGGAAGGGTTATTCGGGTGGATGCTAAGCGCGTTATCTTGTTATGAGGGATTGGCAGGTTGATGGAGCGCTGGGGATGCTGGAGGATTTTCCGTTAATTCATTTTGGTGTAATGAAATGTCCATTATTCTGGCGAGCTTAATGCATCGGGGTATTTATGCGAGGAGTAGACATTGATTAAGTCGAGACTTTAGCTGATAATTTTATTATGAGCTGATTTAATGGATTGCGAATAACTGAAGCGTCAGTCGATTCATTTATTCTCCGATGCGTCTTGAAATTTAATTTTAGTTTATTGAGTTTGATCGCTTTTTATATAGTAGGAGATAGAAATGTAAGCAATCGATACTTCTTTATTATTTCAGTAAGAATTATTGATGACGGAAGCTGTTTTAAGTTGGTTTGTGTTGCCAAAGCAATTACATTTTATTTCAAATTTCGTAACACCCAATTTTAAGCTACTTTTGGGACTTTTTCTAAATAATACAATGGTGATGTAATTCGTGATATCCAGCAGCTATTTTCAAAAGGTTCTCATTGCGTGCAAAATTATTCAGCAGCAGATCTAGATCAGAAAAGCAACATTTTTATTTTATCATTTTAAATCCATTTATTGAATATAAACAACGTAGACAAATATTCAAATAGTCACCAGATGACTGCAGTCAAACTTTTTGTTATTAACGCTTAAACGCCCCGGTACATTTATGTACCACTTGTTAATAAATCCATAATTTTTCTTAAACTCAACCTTTTGTTACGAAGCTAATATTTTCAGGAAGGCCCTCACTACTCAGAACAATTATGGAGCATCTTACCTTATCAAAAAATTAAATTTAATCAAAGTTATGAATTTCTTTACAAGTATATATATATCGATGACGTTTAAAAAGTTATATATTATATATTAGAATAATATATATTATAATATTTAAATATATTTATATATTTGTAGAATTAATACCTCTCAATACAGTATTTTTTATAGTTATTATGGAATTCCTCATAAAAATTCTCCAAAATATTATAACTTGGAATTTCCATAGAATCCATAACATCAGATTCATTTAAAGGATATTACTGATCACAAAAGAATAGCTGGCTTAATCATCAAAGCTACTAAATGAAGTCTTATGGAAACTCGTAGATCACGTAAAATAGAAGGTCACCACAACAACACTAGACTGTTCAATTATCACTAGTTTCTTCACTGAATAACAACAATGCTTCCATCATATGAAAACGCTCAAGTCAAGAAAACACGCAATGAATAAATTGTTGTAGTGGCCTGAAGCATATGTGACTTTAGCTGAGTACCGTGGACACGGATATGTGAAATTCGCCGGAAAATCGAACGATCTCCATAAAATTCTAGCCAGAAAATTAAGCAGCTTCCTCATCTCCATTCTCTCTCTCTCTCTCTCTTCCTCCCTCCCTCCCTCTGGTTCTGCATCCATCGTCAATTACACCCCGCGGCGAGGAGCAGCAGACGCTTCGCTTGCTCGCCATAACCTTACCCCCTCATCTTCTCATGCACTTATATGCATGCATACGTGCATACAGACGCAAGCCCGCGCATGTATATACTCGTGTGGCCAGGGATACATAAGGAGACGACGCTCGCGTTGCCTGGCAAATACGAGCATCTGTTCGCGATACGGCCGAGTAGCCTTGGACATTAGACGGAATCTAATAGAGGTATTGGCTTTTCTCCAAACGGTCAGATATTGCCCTCCTCCACGGCCTCCTATCTCCCAGATACATTCTCTTAGTGTGCCTGCACGTATGTACATGAAATGAAATGCGAATATGAATGCGTGTGTATGCGTACTTGCGTGTGTGTGTGTGTGTGTGTGTGTGTACGTGTGAGCGGGAATGTGTGTACGAGCCTGTACCGGCGTTAAAGCGCATAGATATGAGGGTAAATACCTGCGCCTGCGCGTGATATTGTCTATGTATATGTACATATGCATTAGTGTGCGTGTGTGCGTGTCTGTGTGTGTATGAGTAAGTATGTATGTATATGTACGTACATATATGCCAGCGTTACAGTGCACATTAGATATGGTGGTGAATCCACGTGCGTGCGCGCTCAAGAAGGAGCAGGGCTACAGGAAGAGGAGGAAGATGGTGCACACAAGCTGACCAGGCCAGGGGTGCAGTGCATACACATCGCTCGGGCGTTATGCCGCCCGGTAATGCACACACGCGAACGTTCCATCGGAGCAGCTTCTCTCTTGGAATATGTGAGCTCGGTTTTGCTCCATGGCCGAGAGCCTCGTGCTAGTGCTGCTGCTGCTGCTACTGCTGCCCGGTATAAGCTACGGAGTGGATATACACTATAGATATACGAGGCGACAAGTCGCGCGACAGCGGCAAAACCCCTTATGACCGCCTCCTGCTTCCTATACTCCTCCTCTTCCACCTCCTTCTTGGCCTTTAACCATGGCGGACTTCATACGTCTGCCGATTAATGGCACTCGAGAGTGTCCCGACGACGCTCGTCGCTTATTAGTTTTCTTTTTTTAAGGGTGTATTTTAATGTTTCCTCTGGGGTGAATGCTTTGGTGAGAAGCTCGGCGACTTGATTGTTCAGAGTTAATTACAAATGTGTAGATTATGAATTAGGAATTATTGTGACTAGAATGTTGGTTATCAGTGAAATGGTTTTCATTCACTTTAATTCAATGATGTCAAAATTGTGTACATGCTAAAATGACTAAGTCTTTCAGAGATAGGATGTAGGTATGCATCGTCTTTGTAACCTTATTACCGTTTGTGGCCATACTTATTTAAAACCTTGTCTAGCTTTATTAATTTAAATATTCTAACTTTCATGATGTTATTTAAATATTTACTAAATAACTATTATCTACTATTAGTACAAATTTATTGTTAGTCAACTAATAATAATAATTTTATTTTAAATTGCAATTTCTCATTTATTTTACGTTATTTTTGAGATTTGATAAGAAAGGGAGAAGTGGCCAAAATCAGTGCATTTTTCTTAAATAGTATTTTTCTTAAAAATATTCAATAATCACGGAGATGATATCCTTTCAAATAAGCGAACTATCCATATCAATATCTGTGAAATATACTTTTTGTAACACAGGCATGATTTTTGCGGTTTTTGTACCTGAAAAGCGGGACTAAAGTTACTGTTTTCCGACTAGCAAGCGAAGAAAATCCGGAGCGGGCGAAAATAGTCCGGAGTTGGCGAAAAAACTGCGGAGCGTGCAAAAATTATATAAAATTTATATGTTCTATTGTAATAGGCTCGTGGTTGTTATGTCGAAAAACGGTCATTCCAGTTTCATCTTCCAGGCACGAAAAACACGAAATTCCATACACGTGTCACAAAAAATATGGTGTGCACCAATGGCTAATGGACTTTTTTGAACTGGTTTGTTTGCAGTATTCACTACCACACTCGGTCTAAAAAAGCCTCTACGCCCTTGGTACACAATATACTATTCAAATACTTCTAGCAACCGCTAAGATATTCGATAGATATTGAATACTTCAAATTTTATTTGTACTTTATAAATATCTGAAGATGCAATTGGCGGAGGAGCTTTTGTATACGAATTCATCAATATCAAGTCTCTTAATCTTCACATTCAGATAACAATTGTAAAATGCAAAATAACATTCTATTTATTTCTTTTAAAAGTTTCATTAATCAATGTGATCTGAATAAATACGAGTATTTTGATCCTGCCAACAGAGTACTGTTCAGCCCAAAGAAACTCCTCTCCGAGTCTCGGTATCTTCGCAAAACAATTTTCAACGCTAAATAACGCTATCGTCAAACTTCAGCAAAGTATTACTTCTCAATATATTACTCTTTCACTATATCTCTCTCATCTATATCACTATATTTCCCTCTTTTCTACAACACAATTAAACACCAAACATAACATTAATTTACGTACGCCTTGACCACCGCTCCTGTGCATCGCGGCTTTCTTATTCGGTTAGGATAAACAGGAAGGCAGCGCAAGCTTGAAGGGAATCGAACGAAAGGGAGCGAGCGAGAGAGGAAAGCAATTTATTCGAATCTGAGGCTAAGTTTATGAGAAACAGAAGCAGGGCTCCTCTTTCTCAGCAGGAGAGCGAGGCAGAGAAACAGAGGGAAGAGATAGAGAGAGAGTGAGCGGACCCTCGCCTCGCCTTGCCGAGACAGCTCGAGGAAGCAAATCTAATTTCACCGCGGCGGAATCCATTGGCGACTTAAGTAAACTTCGTTGTCCTCTTTCCCTTCCTATACGCCTCTCCTCCATTTTCCATTCCCCCCCCCCTCTCTCTTTTTCTCTGTCTGTCGCTGCCACTGCTGCCACTCGCCTCTGTTTCTTGCGCCAAACACTCACACAGCCTTTCCCTCAAAATTCCCGCGAGATTTCGTGTATCCGCAGTGTGTACGCAAAGATCTCCAGCCAGAGAGAAAGGATACTTCGGAGTTATTTAATTTTCGGCCTCGAAGCTGACTCGACAGCTGAAATGGCGACTGATTCTCGAATTTCGGTGAGATTTACTTCTCTCTCACTCGCCGTCTCCGGTTGTATTTCTGCGCAGTGGAGTATCGAAGTCAAGTCGACCGCTGCAGTCTTCGGCTCGAGTTATATAGTCGAGGCGCGCAAACAATCTTCCGACTTTGCGGCGCGAGGATCCAATATCAATCAACGGTACGCTGCTGCGGAGGCACTCGTTAGACTCCTTTTGCGAGCTGCAAATTATTCGCTATTTTTGGGCTTCCTTCTTCTCGCTTGCTTCAGTATCCGTGAAAAGGTTGATTCGCGTGAATTTTGCTGAGACGAGAATTTAATGGAAATATTTTAAAGGAACAGGAATAATAAAAGGGTGCAATTAAGTTTTGAATGACTATTAGAAAATTCAATTAATTTGACCGAGAAAGCCCTGTTGGTATGTAGAATATGTAATGCGACTTTCATGATTTTTCCTTATCACATTCTGATATATGAGATCATTCTTCTTTTGTAAAGTTTTCAAATTTTAGCAATACATTCAAAATGAAAGAAAACCGATAGCTCTTCAAAATCATTCCTGACTTCTTCTATCCAAGTCAGCATCTTCGAAGTTATGTGAATTATGAGGCCACGAACAAAACTTCACTAGCTGTAACTCTTGTAAATCGAATTTTATGATCAGAATGCAAAGATATTTATAAAACACTTAAGTTCTCGTTTTAACCATTTTAAAGTCCGAGTACATTAAAACGGACTCGAAAAATGTAAAAATAATTATTTGTCAGTATGAACGGGTTCTTCAACTTGAAGCATTTTCATTGAAATACTGAGAATAAGGACTACATGCATATATATGATTTTTTTATTTCGACCATAAACAGTCAAAATATACTTAAAAAAGTGATATATCATGGCTAGATTTAATTCTTGTCCGAAAGGGTTAAATCATTGATACTGCAGAAGACAGAAGAATATTTATAACAACCCAATTGTAGCAGAAACACAACATTTTTGTGTCGCAATACAGGTATAGATATAGGTCATCTGTATGTAAAACATGTTATCAAAAACGTGAAAATTGCTCTTATACCACATCATACACGTTGGCGAATGCTTGATTCTGCATCTGCTTTGCAAAACCATTAATCACGCGATAATCCTCCACAGATAAAAGACCGTACACCCAACTACTGGCCAATATCACGCTGACATATATTTCTTTCCCCAAATGAAATAAAAATAAACGCGACAATCCGGTCATTCGCCCTTACGCTTTGACCGCGTAAATAGAAAGATTTGACGGGCAGTTCAGCGGTCGCGAGAACCTGTTGAGTGTCCGTGCGCGCGCTCGCTCGGCTCCGGCAATAAAAATTTAATTAAAAAAAATATCGTCGCAATTACGAGCGCGCCAGGGATAATCGCGCGGAGGGCGTCGTTAACAAGACGCGCACTCGCGGTCAATTTAATCGCGCGCTCTTTCTCTCGTCGAGGCGTCGTTTGCGTGCGCCCCTCCGTGTTCCTTTTTTTTTGCTCTCGCTTTCTTTCGCGCTCTCGCGCAGTAGACAAATGAACGGCCTAATCGAGCGCAACGCAAATATTCTCGGCGCGCGTAATTTGTAATCGTCGCGGGGAGGGCGATTCATTGCCGCGTCGGTGGACTTTCATTTTTCTTTTCGCGGCGTTTGGACCTGGAATCGCCGTGAACGTTTTGCCGGGTGGTGTACAGTGTATGTATAGGACTGTATGGGGATTGTGTGTTTAGTCTTTATCGAAATGGATGGCACGAAGCTATAATTCTATTTATTGTGCAATTATTGGGTTACAGTTTGTTATTGAGTAAAAAAGGTATAATTGTGATTCCCTTAATTATAGAGGTTCTAATTTATCGATCGAATTACCTATTATTGGTATATGCTATGATATAAAAATGTAACTAATTACCGTTTCTTTGTTTCAGGTAAGGAAATCATTCTGTCTTCTGTAATAATAATATCCCCACACTGTGAATACTTCGATTGAAATTTACAAATAAATAAGAAAATAATTTTTCATAAATATAATTAAGTGTTTCTGTGCAATTAATATTAATTTAAAACAACTTTTCACGTTTAAATTCTTAAATTATTTTTTAAATTCATTTATTAATCAAAACGAGATATAATTTTTCAAATATTATAGCAAAATAAAAATGCTGATACGTTGACAAGTAGAAAGAGGACGTGAATAGTCGGACATGATTTAAGTACGTAGTTATACTGGTCAACGTGTTTTTAGAATATCCATTTTATTTATTGAACTTTCACATGGTATATGCAGCAATAAAATCTTATCGCACGTGGTTTAACTTACGTCAGTAAATACGTTTTACGTCACTAATAAGCGAGATTAAACACGTCCACTTCTCTATTACACTTTTTTCCAGCTGGTGCGATTTAATTTCTTCATCCATAAATAGTATACTGCTGGGAACAATTCGAGTCTACTTCTATTTGTAAATGCGATGCAACTTTAAACTACTTATCCTCAACGAAATTGCTAAAGCCCCTCGTCTAGCGTCTCATTAACGAATTTCAATAATTCATCCTTATAAAAGTTATAACACGTGTACCAGCGCCGAGATTAAATTATGACGATTCAAATAAGAAGAAAATGAAGCCGGGGCCCCGAGAGGAAACCTTAATTCCTCTTCTTCCGAAGAAAGTGGAGTTTAAAAAAAAAGCAAAGAACGAGGCCGAAGTAAAGAACCACCGCCGGGCCGGTCTCATAACGAGGAAAGTAACGAGTTTTAATAACCGAGCTATTAATTACCCAGTTCGCCTCGCGCTCACCGGAGCGAATCGAAGCTTTTACTCTTCTTCCCTCCTCCTCTTCCTCCTCGTCCTCTTTCTTTTTTCCTTACCTCTCTTCTTCCTGTTTTATCCGCGATCGCGCCTCGATTAATTATACACGAGACGATCTAAACTCTTTGCCGAACATGTTCCGCGCAGGCTCGAGCCGAGGTAAAATTGATTCCTCTATCTCCCTGAGCTAGTGTGTATACGTGTGCACAGCGAGTCCGTGGGCGAGGAGCTGCGGGGGTTCATTCGTTTCCGGCGTCGTCCTTTTAGCCGAGGAGCGCCGTGACCAAACGACGCGCGGTAATAAGGGGCTTGCGAGTAATTTTGTGTACTCGTTTTAATGAAGCGTACAATTATTTAAGGCGCTCGCGCAGCGACGCTGTTAAGGCACGTCCGTGTACTAATGTCGCACAGCCGGGCGAACGTATATATCGGAGAGGAGAGAGGAAGTTTGTTCAAAGGTAATGTGGAGGTTGGTGCACGCGAGTTATAGAAGATTCGTGATTTAAATCGGAAAATTTAATGTTGCTTTGTCTGGCTTTTTATTATGAAAAGAATTTTTGATCGTTGAGAAGTGTGTCAGATGATTTATTGGTCTTATAATTACTATAAGAATTATAAAGAAGGTTTTCTTTCTAATAATAATAGTGCGTTATGGATATTAATGAAGATAGATCGGATTTTAATAATGCATTTAATTTATTTTTAGAAGAAGTCATTTCTCATTCGGTACTGTTTTTAAACAATTATTTTCTATCGGTTTCCATGTTTATTAAAGTTTAAGTCTTTATATACAATCGTGTCTTCATATTATTTAATTTTTTATTCATTTAATTAATAAGATAATAATAGGCATTTCGATGTCTCCAAATTATAAATTCGTATTTTGGTTACATATATGTTCCATATAAAATTTAAAGGTATTGATATTATGACCTCTGAGTCTCGTATCGATCGAAAATTTCAATATTAAAACATATTATTAAAAATAGTTATTTTGATTAATTGTAATTTATACCAGTTACTTCTTTCGATCTTTTAAACATAACTTTATTCGGAAATTATAAAATGTGGCTTTAGTGTAAGAAGCGTGGATTTAAAATAAATATTTGGATTTGTTTGGTAAGTCGATTTCCGATAGTCTTGTTACACGGCTTGATTTATGTCTTTAATCATTCTTATCAAGGATGTTTACGGTCTCATCAACATTGCAACATTACATATCAGCGTATCAATTGAATATAATAGTAAAATAATCCAACAATCCGTGCTCGAATCATATCATCAGACGACAAAATGCAAGATAGTCGCCAGCTAGCTACTCCAATCAAAATTAATAATACATCACATCCCGCGCGATCGTAGTCATCCAAAGCCCTCAGCAATTTGCAACAACTAAAACAGCTTACAGCCGACGAATCACTTTCCAAAGCCATTCGCTCTCATCTCCTCCCTCCCTCTCCCTTCGGCGATATCTCCTCGCACTGTTCCCAGCGCACGCCCGCTTTACATACACTCTCCTGGCGAATCCTTCTATTTACACCGAGCCAATAGCAGCATCCCCCGGCATGGCAGCCTGGGAAACGGCACAATTAAACGCGCTCCGCTTGCCGGCCTGTAGGCCCTCCGCACTGCTCTTTCGTCCAGCGGTATACATCGGCATCGTTTATCTTTCGACGTGTGCGCGCGCGCGCCTGCTTCGCGGCTATCTGCATTCGCGATAAAATATACACGCGGGCCGGCCGCCGGGCCGCCGTATAACTCGATTGCGTGAATTTGCAATTTCCCAATTTGATTTGTGCGGTGGAGGGGAGGAAAGGGAAGTGAAGGGGAGGCGCGAGGTCGAGTGGGATTTTAATTAAAAGCTCAACGACCGGGGATTTGCCTAATCTTTTACAACTCGGCGGATTCGCGACGACTTTGCATTATTTATGAGCGCTAAGGGGCGGACGATTGTCGTATCGATATTTATTGGGAGTCGGATGATTTTCGCGGTCGTTCGTGGTGTGGATGAAAATGTTCGATTGAAGATGGCTTCTATTTTTGCATTTATGAAAGTTGAGAGGTTTGATCTTTTAGAGGAAAAACATTTTGCTAAGTTTAAAATATAGTTGTGGTGGGATGAAAATTGTTAGGAATTTTTCTTCAAAACAGTCGAAAATTTATTGCTGTAATATTGGATGTTATCATCGGGTTGTATATACCAGTTTTATGTTATTAAATACAAAGAATTTTTTTAAAAGAATAAAGTTATTATTAAAATCAAGCAGAATAAATTAAAAATTTGGTAGATGGTATCAAATAATGTGAGTCAGTAAGGGCGATATTTGAACAAATAATGATGCAGTTTTTAAGTGGGATATTCTTATTCATGACCTTGAAAAGTTTTCAAGTAACATCTTCAAAGCCATTTTTCTCGGTGGGACAAACAAAGTTACTAACCAAACTGCCAATAATTTATTCTATATTGTACAAAAACAGTTCTAGAGACATTTTTTTCTTCAATGTCTTGCAAAAAGTAAGATAAAGCATATTTGTTATTTTTATTTCAAACTTTAAAAAAAATATAAAAGATCTTTGAATGGCCAAAAAAATACCGCATAACACTAATAAAAAACGAGATTCATTTTTTTTTGTAAAAACATAAATATTATAAAAATGAAAAAACGTTATAAATCAAAAACTAATTGGTAAATCTAAAAAATTTTTTTGATTTCACATATTTATCAAAAAACGTAAAAAATGAGCTATGGTTGGTCTAACATTACCCCGTAATATGCAAGAAATCTACGCTCAAAAATCTTTTGAAAAAGAAAATACCATAAAAAATGAAAAATTATTATATTACAAAAATAATTCGACGAATCTTGAAAATTCTTTTTGATTTAAGATCTTCATTAAAAGACGAAAAAATAATTGCTCATTGGTAAATATTACCTCGTAATACTCAAGAAATAAGCAATCAAAAAAAAAAAAACCTCGAATATCTCGAAAAATACATGTCCTCATGATCTGGGCAAAGAACTTAGCCAAGAGATAGTTAAAAGCTACCTTTATGGAAATTTTCAAAAATAATAATACCGTTTTACTCAAGTGATCGTTCGACATGTTGCTAAACATTCCTCTCCATATTCCTAATCTTTTCAAATTATTTCAAAAACTTTTCGGCATACATTTCCAATATATTACCGTTTAAACAAAGAATGAGTTTTCGTGTATACCAAAAGAAGGGAATTACCTTATTCAATCCTTCAGGTCGGAAAAGTTAGGTAAGTTTTAATTTATGTTTAAAGTTGTTAACTTATGACTAAATTAAAATACGAGAATAATTGTGATAATATTACTATATCTTATTTTTTGCAAGACTTTGTTGAAAGAATGACTAGATTTTTTTTCCAAATTACAAAATGATATATGACAGTTTGAAATATCCTCTATGGAATGCAAACTTTAGAGTCCTGCAACGCGTGTTAGTTGGATTCAAAAAAGGTTTTAAAGGTTGCTTTGAAAACGCGAAAACTAAAAAAGTGCATCGCTTTTATTGGATTTCTGCCATATGTTACAGTTGTGTTTGATTTATCTTTTTATTGAGATAAAATCTTATATGGAAGTATATTAAAAACAATAAGTCGTTTTACGGATAGTTTTACAGGATATTTTTGGATTTGATTTTTTGTTCTTATAAAGCGTCGATTTTGTAACGATTTTTTTATGAAGCTTATTAGCGTACGAGTAATATGCTAATGTAATCAATTATGTACCATGACAGGAAAAGTAGTACATGTAATAAACGAAAAGGTATCAAAACTACTTGATGACTTTAAAAATGCTTCGGAAATCACGTATAAAACATTACCACATAAATTCAGTCAATGAAAACTGGTTCCTAATCAACAACTACATATACATATATAGTCTTACTACACATTATACATTTATACCTTACCTTTACAGATTTTTACGACATTGCTTAAAAAAATGTTAAGATTAACAAACAAAAGCGAAATCGTATATATTCTGTAATAATAAACCTGAATTAATACAAAAAAGCAAAATAAATGTTTATTTCTCATCTATCTCCACCTGTGCGCGTTCACCACTATGTATACAATCTATCATCAATAAAACGCTGCGCACATCACCGTCTCGTCATCCGTGTAAACGGCGAAGCGTCATTACTTCCTTATCTCGACTCCGCGCCGTATATATACAGTCATTTCTTGCGCCGTAAACACATCCGAGCGGAATCGAGGCCGCGCGCGCGCGCCTGTACTACAAACGCTGGCCTTATATGAGTTTTGCGCCGCTAAGCAAAACGAAAGAAGCGAAGCGAGAGAGAGAAAGAGAGAGAGAGAGAGAGGGGGGGAGAAGCAAAAACCGGTCTATACAGCTAACGTAAGGACAAAAAGGCAGCGCCTAGCCGAGGGGAAGAAGGCGAATAGAGCGAGCAAGGGGAAAACTAGCGAGGGTTAGTCCGTCTATAGGGCTATATAGTAAAAACGAGAAAGAGCGAGAGAGAGAGAGAGATCGTATTTTCCGCATCGTCCCACGTGTTATCGAAGAGCTCTCCCTAACAGTCCGGCCAATCTTCCGGTGGACGGTGGAAGGGGGAAGGAGAGCTGCTCGTCTTTCCGACATTGGCCTGCTTATTCGTTCTCATTCTGTTCGTGTGTCTTCTACACTCTTTCTATCGCTTATTCTTTCTTCGTGTCTACTGTGCTCTTCTTTTTGCATTTTATACTCTCTCTCTCTCTCTCTCTCTCTCTCTCTCTCTCTCTCACTCTCACTCTCTCTCTCTCTCTCACTTTCTCTCTCTCTCTCTCTCTCTCTCTCTCTCTCATTTCATATTTTCTCTAGAGCTCCAACGTACGCAAATATTTTGACTCTAGCTTCCTCTTGTTTTTCGCGTTTTCCTCTTCTGCAGATCTTCTGCCTTAGCTCTCGGGTCCCTTAGGTCTCTTATTCTATCTCAGGCTTTCACTCTTGTGTGACCGTAATATTTTTATGCGGGTACGTATAAAATTTTCAATGTCGCATCTCTCTCGTTCATTCTTTTATATAAAGATCTTTGCGTTGTACTCTTCTGATTTACATTTCGTTTGTCCGCACGTTATTCTGTTTTCCTTTTATTCGCCACACCTGGTTATCCGTTTCCTCGTGTTACTTTCAATTTTTAGCGTATCGGCGTCGATGTAGTATCATTGACCGGTGAGAAAGGTAAAGCAAGTCTGGCGCTGCTTCGGAGGTCGCAGCTGGACCAACGAAGGAATTTCACGAGCAAATGTATTTTCTTGTAGCCATGCGCTCTGCACATACAGAGGCAATTACATCGTTTTTCACTCTTGTGTTCGCGCTTTCAGCTAGTTTTTCGAGTTTCACCTGTGCTTCGAAACGTTCGTGTACTACTCTTAAGAGCAGTCTTCGCTTGTGTTCGGTTTGTCCTGTACTCGAGAGGGTTTTCAATCACTGATACTGATTTATGAAAATTTACCGGAGAGTTGAATTTTGTAGCTAGAAAATTGACAAAATCGTAATAAATAAATATAATTTTTGAATATACACCATCATTTATAATACTATATAATATTTTAATAAACAATATAAACCTATTTATTTAATGGATTATTTATATTTAAAGTTGTCTATATATATAAATGTTCAATTTTTCAAAAATTAAGTGTTTGCTGTTTTGACATTTATTAAACAGTCAATTATGTCAAGTGTTAACATACTTCACTTCTTCAGATCATACTTTTATTTAAAAAAGAATTTTGTTTTCTGTAAATCATTAAAGTCTTATTATTTCCTATACTAAACTCGGCTAATTCTTCAACGAAACAAATCCTGACCTAATTTTCTCAGATCCTAAAATGTTATAAAATACATTATCTTACTGTCAGAAAACCAGCAAAGCAAAGCTCCTCATCAACATAAACCATCCCGGCGAAATTGCGCGCGCAATAATCCACCAAATAAAAAAGTCATTGCGCGCCACATTGTAACCTCCCCCGCCCCCGGGTTAATTTAAATCCTCATTCTCGATTCGTTCCTTTTATCACCCTCACGCGCGTTTCACGTCCGCTATTCACCGATATCTCTCCCGCCTCTCTCCGCACTCGATTTCTTACCGTATTTTTTTGCCCGGCCTCTCTCTCTCTCTCTCTCTCTCTTTCGAGGAAAAGCTCATTCTGCGGTGCGGCCAGCGCGCAAGAGTCCAGCGGGGCAAGAGGTAATTTAGAAAATGACGCAGGCGCGCCGAACGATGGATTAATCCCGACACGCTTTCTTTCTCTCTTCTCTTTCTCCCGTATAACAGAACCACGACTCGCTGATTTTCTCTTTCTGTTACTAGGAGAGGGGGGAGGCTGCTGCTGAGCTGCCTTTTTCTTCTCGATTCGTGTATATATATATATATATATATATATATATATGCGGTCGGCCCCCTGGCTTTTTAGGCTTTCTCTCGCTCACTCGACACCTTCATTTCGACGCCGGAGCATTTGATGGGGTGGCCGAGCGAGTGTATACAGAGCGCGTTACCGTGCGCGTGCAGGACGAGATGAGTGGGCCACGCGGGGCGGTGAAGAGAAGGGAGAAAATAGTGCGGATAAAAATAGAGGAGGTGGAGCGCACTGGGATGATCGATACAAATGGCTTTTTTTTGCTTTGTTCGAGTGTATTCGTTTGTGGTATTTTCTTTTTTTCGAGGGGTGGTGGAGAATTTCGTATAGTGCTTCGTTTTATCCTGAAATTCAATATTTTAGAGATTGCTAGGATTTTGTTGTATTGTTTTCCGAAAAAGAAAGCTTTGTAATAACAAAAAATTCGGAATTGAAGGTTTCGATGAATTGTCATTTTTTAAGGTTTCTTAATCCGAATGTATAGGTATTTCAGAACACGGACATGAAATGAACTTTTTATCATGCTTGTGAACTGTAATTTTCATAATATTTATATATGGGTGATTTTCAGTAAACTGTCAAATTACATGTCCTATGTATTTATCAGCATTAAATAACCTGCATATATAAATCTCGCAATGAAATATGATTAATATTTTACGTACTATTTTAAATACTAAGTTGAGCATCAAGAAAGTTTATATGGCTTAGTAATTTAATCAATCATGACTACAATGTCACCTTCGTGGCATGTTCTTCCAAACTAAATAATTATTATTTTAATCAATTTAATTTCAAACTAAGGTTATATAACTACAATATAATAGTTGAACGACATTCTAATCTATCAAAGTATAAATTTTATTCAGATTAGTATTTTGTTCTTCGATTTTTCAAAAATTCAAATTATTTAAAAAATTAACGAATAAATTTTAAGCTTTGATAAACAGCGTCTCCTAACGTCATTATTTAAAATTAGGGACATCAGAATAGAAAATCAAAACAGTTCCAGAAACGGTCAATTAAACCTTTTTGGGATTGAGATAATTTTTTTATGAGAATAAGGTATATATATATTTTTCAGTCACTTTTGTCATATTCAAATCTGTGGTTAGTTCAAAACTCTACCATTTAAAAGGCATCTTTTATAGCAGTTCTTTCTATATTTAAAGTAAATATGAGCTGAAAAATTATAACATAATTAGATTGTTAAATAAGAACAGTTTAAATACAAAATGTCATCTCCGTGGTGGTAAAAATAAATTTTCTCATATTGAATACTATAAGGATTTAATTTCAAAGCTCAAGGTTTCCTATCATAATTACGTATTTTAAAAATGTTTTCTTACAACGTAGTACAATAATACACCTATTAAAATAAAGTCAAAATTTAAGAAATTTTAAACCCCAAATTTAACAGTTCACTGAAAATCACCCATATGGGCAAATCCTCAAACCATGATTACTGTGATCAGAACACTTATATTCTCTCTAAACTTTGCCTATAACGATTAAAAAACCGAGTAAAAATATCGTTTCCTAAATCATAAAGCTAAATGTCCACGGCCGTCATTTGAAATTAAAAAACCGCTGCTAATTGGCTTAGCAGAATGCTTTCTCAAAGAGAGGACCTGATTAATCGATGTATAGAGTCTTATAATATATAGTTCGAATAAAACTGACGCGTATATATATTTTGTGAATATTTATGTATATTTTATATATTTTAGTAAGCAGTGCTACAAAATTAATATCGATTTGCTAAAATAGTTATTTCGAAAAAATGGATATATGCTTCAAATCTAAAGAAAATCACGTGCATTTTAAGAATTTATGTCTATCTTTTATATATCTTCAATACAAACTGCCAAAAAAAATTATTTTTGATTTTATAAAATAATTAATTTTTGAAAATTCTTTAAATCCATGTTAAATTTGAATAGTTTTAAAAAACATAAATTAAAAGAAAATCTCATGCGCTTTAAGAATTTACGTCTATCTTTAACATATCTTTAATACAAACTGCCAAAAAAATTATTTCTGATTTTATAAAATTGTTACTTTTTAAAAATCCATTAAATCTACGTTTTTTAATATTAAATATAACTTAAGAATAGTTTTAAAAGACATACATCGAAAGGAAATCACTCGCACTTTAAGACATTATGTCTAACTTTTACATATCTTCAATAGACACTACAAATAAAACATCTTTTTAAAAAGCGATTATATTATCAAAAATCGCTCCGAATATTATTCGTTTAATTAAAAAATCTGATCAGTTCTAAGTTCAAACGTACCTAATATGTCTGCGAAATTTCAGCGCATAACATGCTTCCATGTAATAATTATGGTGGACACAAATTTTGGTTTCACACACATACATACATACACACATACATATATATACACATACATACCTACATACGTACATACATATAGGCAGATATTTTTTAGAAACATATTTTTCTGACTTAGGAATCTCAAAAACACCGAGATTTATCAAAATCTCTAAACCAAAAATTTTGATCGTTACAAAGCTTTCTCTTTCAAAAAGCAATAGTGCCCACAACCGAATTGACTCTATCTTTTATTGCTATCGTGTGATCTTGGTATTCTATAGAACTCCTCGAACGAACAAACGTATGCCTCTTAAGGTAGGTGAGTACGTTGGGTTTCAATGTTGATCCGAAATTAAAAAATAACAATGATTTATATTAATGATAATGACTGGGGTTAAAGGAAAAGTGTGGGCCTGGACAAGTAATGGAGTGCGATAGGTTTAGACATTATCAAAATTTTGTATCTTTGAGGAACTACGATTCTCAAGATTTGCTCATATAATCATTACTTTAGAGCAATTTTTAAGAAATAAATACGATTTTTCATTGTCTATTACATATTTATCAATAACTGCATATTTTAAATAAATTAAATAATTATGTTGGAATTTTGTACTGTAAATATATGAAATATATGAGTTTATTCTGGAAGTGCAATTATACTTATTCTGTTTGTATATGTAACAATTCAAAGTAATGCTTGAGTAAGAAGTACAATTTGCCATCTTATATCTATACATATTTTTCAATAGCGGATCATTGTAACAAATTTAAACATGTTTTGACTCTCTGTGTTGTATAACTGTACTCTACTATGTAACAATTACTTGGAAACAAAGTAATATAAATACGATTTTAAATATTGTATACACATTACTGTGTATATATTATTTTAACATAAATGAATAAATAAGCAGATAATTAGTTAAAAGATACACACAAAAAAATTCTGATAAAAACTACCTTGATAATCATTATAAATAATAATACCCCACGTTCGCTTTAATTTTCACGATCATTTTTATCAGAAAATTCTCTCTGTGAAAACATTTAAATTTATTCAGTTTGTTTATACTGAATTACTTAATGTTTCTAAAAAATAATTATACTATCAAAAAATTTAAATTGATAAAATCCATTACTATATGGATTCAAAACAAACAAACTAATTCATAAATAAAAATAGTCGCATTTCTTTAATCCGGAAATTGTGCTGTTGATAACACGAGAGCGCGAAACTTTAGCATCATTTAAGTGATGACTATTAGAAGTTAACAGCCCGGCATTTAGCGCCGCCTTGAATAATGACAAGAGCGATGCTTGTGTCTTAGCCACTTGTTAAGGAAAGTAGTCAGAAACTTGTTATAAGTTTAAGTAGTGCGAGTTGCGCACAGTCAGACATATACTCACTACTGCACCGTCGGGGTTATTCACTGGTGCACTCGTCGGCTAATTCGTAGCTCGAAAGACGTTTCTCGCGTTTCTTCTCGTTTCTTTGGAAAACATTAAGAAGTTAAAACTTCTACCAACATAATATCAAATTTCAAATTTCTTTAGCAAATAGAGACGAAAATAGGCTTTCATGTAGTAAACAGTGAATGTAGTCGCACTTGAAGCAGCCTAATTTAATTAATGATCATTGGAACAATTTAATTTATTTTAATTTAGTATTAACTTGAATTGTATTTAATTATTCGCGTATTTACGTGCTTAGTCAATTAAATATTTAATTTAATTATGTCGGCGTACATATTATAATCGGTTAAATTGATTATGCATTAAAAAGTAATTTTAAAATTATTCGTGGAAATTATAACAGACAGACTCAAACCTTTTAAAGTTAAATCCAGTACGATTGCTCATAACCTTATTCGCTCTCTCTTTTTCGATAAAAAATTCAGTCAAAACTGAATTTCCAGCTAATACATGAAAATATCAAATATCCAGGTTAATGCAGACTGTCGAAATCAAGTTTCGTCTCTCCAGCCCGAAAAAAAGTCCGAGAAACGTTCGTCCAAAAACTAATTTGAATAACGTCCTAATATATCGTTATTTTCCTTTTCAAAGAGTTACGCGAGTTTTATCGCAACGGGCGCAGAAAAGTTGGCCCGGCCGAGTTGGCACGAAATTGAACGATCAGATAGAAAGTTTCATTTTTCCGTACCTAGCTGGCGCACGAGCGCAACCACCACCCCGCTACCTTTAAAATAAAGTCCGAAAAAGAAAAAAATAAGAACGAGTAGAAACAAAGACAGGGACAAAGAGCGAGCACACAATCCCATCCATGAATCACGTGGACGGAAAACACGCGAAATCGTTATTCGTTCGCTTCGCACGGGGTGGCGAACGCAAATAACCCGCACATGCTTGGGCGCACACGCGCGCGTCATTTTGAAGCTTTGAGGCCGCGCGTGCGTAATTGAATGTACAAGGCACGATTAAAGCCAATCTAAGCCAGGCTGCAGGTTCCAGCGGCGCGCGCGCGCGCCATTGTGATAGGGCTTATATAACCAATTTCGATATCGCTGTACCAGAGCGCACCTGATTCAATGTGTGTGTGTGTGTATGCTCGCACAGCTGGAAAAGGAAGAACGGGGCTGCGAGCACTCTATGAAGCCGCATGCGCGTTTCTACACCTGCTGCTATAATTGGATACAGGAGCGAGACAGGGACAAAGAGCGGAACAAATAGAAGGCGTGCGACAGAAGGATAGAGAGAGAGAGAGAAAGCCGCGACAACTGCGCGAAAATAAATTGCCCGCAATACGGTTTACTCGCGTGTAGTCTGTGTATTGCGACTAATGGTGGTGGGATTTCAGTTATGTGGAAATAAGTATTGCTGACATGGTTGTGTGTCGCTTGCTATTAAGGATAGAAGATGCCGAAAGATTAATGATGCATAGAAATTGTGAATGAGTTTTGAAGCAGATAATTTGGGAGCTACTAAGTATGTTGAGGAGGTGGTATCCGCATTAGCATCTCTATCGATTCCCCTTGAAACTTAAGATATTTGATTATGAACACTTATTGCTTATATGTTGCTTTAAGACTGACACCAGGGATCAATTTATGTTTTATAGAAGTCAAATTGTTCGTTGTGCATCCACTATTACCTGTTGCTGTTTAATTAACTTTTTATTTTAAGTGAACATTTTTGTATGGACCTGCTTGCGTTACAAAGGTTTAGATTGACACATTTCTCTACTTATGCAGAGATACTTACTTATATGATATTGACAAATAATCTAAATAGCACAGATTCAATATCGGATCCAAAACAAATAATTCAATTTTTGTAAGACGTAATTTTAATTCGTTGTATTAGTCTAAAAGAATGTTACGAGTCACGTTTCAGTTTGGTTCAATTGTTTTTTTATTATAACTATAAGGGATGGTAAACGTAAACGTAAACTGAATCAATAGTAAATATAATATTATATCTTATATTATTCAGCTAACAAGGAGAGTCTTAGACCTTCGGGTCACAGCTTTTGATAAAACTTTGGGAATCGTTTTCTGGTACCTCAAAATGAAACCCAGCACCCGAACATTGATCTAATAGGTCCTCGAATCCATGATACAGCTAAAAATATTTTAGCTTGCACAGCTAGCATTATCCATATGCCCAATGTTAAAATTCGAGGAGAATATAGATATACTAATAAGGTTAACAAAATAAGCCTTATCATGGGGGTGCGGTAGCGTCACGATGGCAAATTCTAATATACAGAGGCCTATTTGCAAAAACTACGGGTATTGGGCTTCATTTTAAGGTACCAGAAAACGATCCCCAAAGTTTCAGAAAAAACCTTGACCCGAAGGTCTGGCACTCTCCTTGTAAGTCGTTTTCAACGATTCACCAACCTCAGAATTGAAAAAGTATCTTGCTTAACGTATTATTATCAATTTTAAACGAAAAACTAAGGTTTTCGTTAAGACCATACGGTCAATGCAACCTTAATCAAGACTCCAGCTGCACATTGAAGGAAATCCACACTGGCAAAAACCACTATAAAAGCGAATATAAAGCCCCGCAAATCGCTCTCGAACGAGATCCCAACGAAATCGATAGAGGAGCCAGAGAAATAGCAAAAGGAGACCGACGAGATACAAATCCAAGCGAGCGTCCGCACAAACGGATCTCGGCGAACGCGCGCGCCCGGAGAAAAGAGAGCAAGTGCAACCTTTCGAGCTCGCCTCCGTATATAACGCTGGAGAGGAGGTCGAGTTTGCAGCGCGGGGCATGCGCGATTGTGCGCCGTATACTATCCGGTAATGCACCGCGGGCCGCGGATTAGTCTCTCGGTGAGCGAAGAAGCCCACTGCGGTAGTCCATGGTCTCCTCCTCGCGCGCGTGATTCCCTCCGATAGGTGAGAGCCGTGGCTCTCGGCAGATTTTTATTCCGGATCTGATTTGGGACGTTGAGAGAGGAGCGATGCATTAGGGAGAGATGGATAGGCGGTTATTGTTTTTTAAGGGGATGATTAAGGAAGCAGACCTGGGTTAAACCCAAAAGAAGACTTTATTCAGAGTCCAAAAAGCTTTTTATGTTTAAAAGTAATTATTCTGAACATTTTTATGGTATTAATACCTAATAATATCTTAAATTGTACCGCTGTAAAATCTCAAAATCTTGATTCTACACGTCATAATAAATCACTATTTTCAATACCATATTTATTAAAGAATCTTGGTTCCTCACACGATTCTAGGTGATATGATGAACGACAATTTTTTTTTCGACGGTTATTTGACTTTTATATATATATATTTTTTTTTTTAATTAACGTCGCCATGTTTGTGCTCCCATGTGGTGCTAATCGACGACGGGGCTCTGCGGTGTGTTTGTAAACAAAGCATATGTAATTTTTACAGAGGTGCTTGTATCAATCGGCAGAGACTAGGATTCGAACCCGGGTCACCGGCGTGGGAATCCGACACTCTACCGACTGAGCCGCCGCAGGCCCCGTATATATATATATATATATACCTGTGCCCCGGCAGCGTTACACACTCTCGATGCAGCGCACCCTCTACGTCTATCATCGAACAAAATGACGATCATAATATAACTTCCGGTGAAAACGCTATTGCGCGTTGGTTTGAACGGCAACGTTTTGCTCTATATATATATATTACGAAATGAGCAGAGCACGTTTTCATTAATTTTTTTTTTATTATTATTTTTTGTAGATCCAATCAAATTTTTAAAAAATATTAAAAAAGGTTTCAAAAAATCGATTAATATACATAATAAAATAATAAAAATAATTTTTACGAAAAAGTACTCTACTTTTTTTGTAACACATGTCAAAAAGAGTCAAATAATCATCGAAAAAAAAATAACGTTCTTTATGTCACCTAGAATCGTGTGAAGAAAAAAGTTCCAATAATAAATATGGTATTTAAAATAATGATTTATTGTGACGAGTAGGATCAAGTTTTTGAATTTTCACAACGGTAAATTCAAAGATATTGTTGTGTATTGATAGCATAGAAATTTTCAGAATGATTGCTTTTAAACATAATATGTTTTCTGGACTCGTAAAAGGAAGTCTATTTTAGAGTTTAACCCAGGCCTGCCCCCTTGAGATAGTTGTATATTTTTTGTACGTATCAAGTTGTATATTTGTGCGGCGATGTAGTTATAAATTATAGTGTATAGAAATATATGCCTGGTAAATGCGACGAAAATGTGAATATTCAATCAAGTCAGGCATTATACTGTCTTGCATTTAAATTCAAATAATAATTAATTGCGTATAGAATACTGGGACAAAGTCAGAATGGTATAAGAATGATTAAGAAGAAAATTGAATTATTTGTTCCACCGGAAAAGTGATAATGTCAACTATTTTTTTAGATAAGGTGGGTGCAGGTAATATGACCATGCAGGTAATGTGTACTAATTACAAAATATCGACACCAAGGCGCACGCTACGGCACCATGTAGTTCAATAACACGTAAATGAAGTCTCTGATAAGCTGGTCTTGACTTTTTGAAGCACTTATCAATATATGACTTTACCATAGGAACTGATATGGCCACTTGGCACACAGTATTTCTCTCAGAGATACGTGATAAACATATGAAAGTTAAGCCTAGATACGTAGTGTTATTTTCTTCTAGAATATGGGGTTTTTGATATTTATTATCAAATTAACAATGTTCTTTCTGTGTCTACTGACTGTAACGATTTGAATTAAAATTGTAGAAGAAATAAAATGTTGGAAATAAAATTTCCTAGCATTTGTTTTATTGGCCCAAATTTTATACATTTTTAACATTGTTTATATTCTGAAATTCTTCACAATATGCATTCTAATAATTCCCAAGTATGTGATAACGAAAAATTACTTTTGTGTTCAATGTTACCGAAATAAAATATAATAAATTTTATCGAGCATTTCTTTAACGGAATTTCACTTCGATATTTTATAAAATGCTATAAAATTTCTGAAATTCATATATGTATTAACAAATACATTGAATGTTATTGTTAAAAATATATCCACTTTAAAGATATATTTAACAGAAAAAAATCCCATTTTAATTTGATGATAAAATATAATTTACACTCGAGTAAACGAACATGAAATTATATTTTCTTTTCATAAGCCAATTATTTTACTTCTATCATTTTCATATATAAAAAAAGTAATTTGACTCGCTCTTATATTTTATAATTATATAAAAATAAAATAAACTATATGTTATGAGTATGCGCTAATGGCAAGGCACCAACAGTATTTCTTTTTTAAGATAGAAGTTTTTAAAATTAAAGCCTGTTTAACTCGATTAAAATAAAAATTAAAAATAATGACTTAAAATTTAATTATATATAAACATTCTTAACATCCAGTGAATAATTCTAAAAGCTTACAATTATCTCAAGTTTCAAATATATTCTAAATTTATCGAAAAACTCAACGTTAAAATAAAACTTAATCACAAATGCAGACACACGAACGACGCATAAGCACACTCACGCCTCAGCTCAAAAGAATAAGCGAAAGAAATCACGTTTCATTAAACGCACCCCCACTGAGGGCGCGCACTGTTCTACGGAAGAAAAATCGCAAGGCGTGCATTTCTCGCGCGCTCTCATCTTATTGCGGCTCTGCGCCCCAGCGATTTCCGCGTGACGCGAAACATGCATAAAAGCCTAATCTCAATAAATGGCTCGTCGTCCCACTTGCCGACTTACTGCCCCTCTTACTGGCGAACAGAAAAGGAAAGAAGGGAGCGCTGCCATCGAGAAAAGGCAAAAAAGGGACGGCATAAAAGAGCTCGAATCAAAGTTAAAGCCTATATATGGAGTAAGTATACGCAAAAGCAGTAGGAGTATATCCGGCAAATGGAAGAGGGCGAATAAGCCGGTCAAGTTTGGCCTTTCTCTTTCTCTCTCTATATTCCTCCTCGGCATGTTATATATGTATGTACTCACAGATACGTGTACGTGTTGATAGGGCTAAGGCGATGCGGATCGCGAGAAAGTAACGAGAGCAAGACTGTATTGAGGAGATAAAGAGAGACAGAGTGAGAGTGAGATATATATATATATATATATATATATATATATAGAGAGAGAGAGAGACAGAGAGTAGAAAAAGAAGAGCAAACGGAAGAAGAGAGAGAGAGCGGCTGCGGAGAATGCATCGGCCACGGAAAATAGAGGATGGCGAGAGAGAGAGAGAGAGAGAGAGAGATAGAGAAAAGCTGCAGCAGCAGTAGCAGCTCGCATTTTGCCTGGAGACGGGCCGACCTCAAAGGTACTTAATAATGCACCGCGCTCGGGTAAGAGAAATAGAGAGAAAGAGGAGGAAGCCGTCATCCGCACGCATACTCTCGCGCTTAGCCGCACGTCGGCGATGCTCGGTCAGTGCGCAAGGCGGACTCCTGCGAGCGCGAGACGATGTATGCGGAAGCGCCGCTGCTGCTGCTGCTGCTCGTTGATCCGGCGAAAGGGGCGTTTGCCAGCTCATTAATTGATTCAAAGTTTCTTTTCGTGGAAAAGTTGTTGACGCTTGTAACGCAGCATCTCTGTGGGATATTACAAATGTAATCCTCGAGATTTTCTTCGCAAAGCTGATGACGAAGAATTTTATTGGTAACAAGCTTCTTGATGAACGCTTCTGCGAAAACGTCAAAGAAACGTAAAATTCAAAGTAACGTAATACGGTATACTTTTTTAGCAGAATATGATGTTTGATACGCACGGTATTAGTATATTAGTACTTAAAATGTTGCGAATAATAATAATCAATAAAATAAGCTACATCATACAGAAAAATATTTATGTTAAAAAGTAGTTACATTCATATTTTTAAAATTGATTGATGTAAATAATAGTAATGGATTCAGTACTTCATAGGTTGAGATATATGAAAATATAAATATACAATATTTCAATATTTATTTATTATTCTTTGTGCATATATTTACGTTTCATAAAAAAGTTCTATTTGAACAAACAAATTTTCCCTTCTATGAAGATAGGTTTGATATTAAAAGAATATGTTTTTCTAAAATCTATATCGCTTGTTGAATAATGTTATTAATCGAACACAATTTTGAAAATTAGCAAAAGCATAGTGGAATATGGAACCAGATGAAAATTGTTGAGAAAAAAAAAATAAAGTTAAACAAACTTTCAATAACGAAATTATATAATTTTTTTTTAATATGGTTGATACTAATTCCGATATGATTGTTTGACTTTCATACGAGTATAAGTTAATTAAAACTAGTACCTTCCACTATTCATGGAAAAAAATATAGGTTGCAAAAACCAAAATATCCAATATCCATCCATTTCAGACATTTTAAATAAAGTTTACATGGAGTATAGAAATAGACTAAAATTTGTATTTACTTTATAAACGTTCTTCAAAAGAATTATTTTACTCCGAAAAATTTTCTCTTCGACACGCTTTGCAATAATTCAGAAGTAAAATATAAGCACATATATACTTTCAACATATATTCCCCGTAACATTACGAATTTAGCATTATTCTCTGCTCAAATTGCTGAAAATTAGCTAACAATTATACCCAGCCTCAGTGAACGTATTTTCGTTCGTCACCACCCCCACTGTTTACCCGCACATCTTAGCGAGTAGTCGCAAACATCCCACTTCCGCAAGTATAATAGTCGATCTTCCTCCAGCGCGATTTCCCCCCCCCCCCCCCTGCGAACAACAAACCCTCTCGACCCCGCGCAAATATCCGCGCAGACTGCCTGGGATTCCACGTGCAGCTGGCGCGCTACCCTTCTTTATCCCGCGCGTGCAGCGGCACACGCGTGGCCATCGCTGCGTTCACGCGAGGAAACGCGAGTTTCTTGAACTTGGCGTTTGTTCCTCCTCCGGCACTCCTCGCTACAGTATGCATTATTCATGGAAACTGGCTTTACGTGCGCGCTAGGAGAGATGGAAAGAGCTTGTTTTCGTCGAGTTTAATGCGTGAGGAGAAGCCGAGCAACTCGCGTGTTTGTTAGCCTTTTCAATTATACGCGGGAGAGTTACTTTTCGGCGGTGGCGCAGGGTTGCTCGTGTGTTATTTTTTATTTTATTTTTCGGGGCAGGTTTTTGGGGAGCGAGGCTTGAGATGTTTTTGCGTGTCTTGGCTCGAGGGTGCGAGCAATTTCCGTGCATACGAGTTTTCATGTGTTCTTTTCATTTGGGTGGCTGGGAGGTGTAAATAATGGGGCGAGCAGGTGGAGTTGGAGCACGAGCGAAGGTGGAATTAAGAAGCGTGTTATGTTTTTGTTTTCAACGGGAAATGGATTTGGTGTATCGCTGAAGTGTAGGAAGTAAGGTACTCTGAAGTTTGAATAATATAAGTAATACATATTTCATATAAATTTTGTAAACGTGGGTTGTTTCATACTTTTTTACGTAGTTGAACTTTAGTTCAACAAGTGAAGTTACCTAAACATAACAAAATGAAGTTACCTAAAAAATGATTTAATAACAAACTCTTATATTCATTATTTATTTATTTTATCAAAATTATTATATTATAATTATTTGTTATATTACTTTTATTACGTTATCATATATTTGTTATATTACATATATTATATTATACTTTTATTATTTATAATTCTATAGTCTATATTTTGTTAATTTTTTAGTATATGATTTGAATAGAATTTTCTTAATTATTAAATAATTTAGGTTAATTCTAAAAGATATACAAAAATAGACACGACTTTTCATAATATCTCTTGCGCAATGAGTCGCACTCGATTACTCGAGCTATTGCGAATAAAATGGTTAAAATTAGTACAGTATTGGGCATCGAACATAATTAAAAAGCTGAATGTATTTATAAACATTGTTCGGGTTGCGGCGGTTTATCACTGAGTCTAGACATCTTTTTTCATTTATTAATGGGCAATTTACAAATTACGTGACGCGCTGTTTTAGAGAATATTTACTCCCTTCCCCCATCCCTAAAAAATATATGCTAATAAAGACCCCTCTCCCCCCTTTAATTGTAAGTGTGACGTAATTTGTAAATGACCCCTACGCAGTGTCGTCGCTCTGTCTATTTCATTCTTGGATGACCAGAAGTGTGAGCTTTATCGGCGGTTTCCTTGCGAGTAGGAACAAGAGCAGCCCCCCCCTTTCTTTTTCTTTTCGCGAGTGCGGGTGATAAATCCTATCAACCTGTGCGCGCTCTCCGTCTCTCTGCCCGACCTCACGAGTGATAAGTAACTGTTCATTTAATCTTACGTCGCTCCGCTTGTATCCTCTTGCCTCGTGGTCAATCGCTCTGTTACCTTCTTTTTTCACGTTCAACATGTTTTTTCTTTAATTTATTTATTTTCAGAAAACCCTACATCCTATCAAAACTTAATTTGCAATCTCGTGCAAGGTTCAACTAGCGTTAATAGTTGTTAACTATAAATTAAATAAGCTTTTAATTTAACTGTTACGTCGGGAAAAGCGCGAACTAACGTGGAAAGCGTTTTTTTTAATATATTCATATAAATTTAAGGTCCCTTTACCTCACGTAATATCGTATCCCAAGAACAAGATTATGACAACTCAAAATTTTATGATGTTGTAAAACGAAGCAAGTTACATAAATGTATCGTAAGATAAAATATTTTTATTTAAAGTTTATTATTTTAAACTAATTTTCGAAATGTAAGAAGGATTTTTACGCTTACACGAGATATTTTGTCCTGCTATAGAATGCAAAAAGTAAGTTTTTGAAAATAATCCCTAAGAGTATTTAGGACCCCCAAAGAGTGTTTAGGTCCTCCTAAATATGGGGGTACTATCTGGATGATACCACATGTTTAGGGGGGGGGGGCTAAACATTGGGTACCATCCAGATGATACCACATGTTGAGGGAGGCCTAAACACTCTAGTAGGCTACTTTTGCAGTCTAACAAGCATGTATTTGCATCCTGTCGAAATACAGCCAAATTTAGTTCCGCTTCATAAGCATAGAAAAAAAAACGTTATCCAGACATGTGTGACAAAAAATAGGGTTTGCAATATGTTGGAGAGGCCATTTTCGCCCCTGCATGTTTGTAATACTCGTATTCCGCTCGCAATACGAACTCGCCTTTGACTCGTATTGCAAACCTCACACGCGGGCGAAATAAGCCTAATTTGTCCACATGGTACACAATATACTATTTGACTTTCATTTTTTTTTCAACCAAATGGTGGTGTTGGCGATGTTAGTAAATCATTTATCAGCGGCTCCCCAATCGGCGGTGCAGTGTACTCCGAAACCGCTTAACCAGGATAAAAAAAACAAGATCTATCATCTTCTATAACATAATATCTATCAAAATACATACGAAATTTTCAATCCGATGAGAATTCATTTATCAACAGTCATTATTCTAGAATCATTTGTCGGTTAAAATCGTATTTATTTTTTGAAAAGTTAACCATTTCCGCAAAAGTGCATATTTTTTAATATCCGTACGTACTTCGATAGTTTTTATGTTGTGTTGATCATTTAGACAATAAGATATATACACAGCTTTTATATAAAGTTAAACAAATTTAGAGCAATAAATTACAGAAGATACCTATCATTCATTTCACAACCAGTTTTCCTACTGCAGCCTCTCAAATATAAGATACCACACTGTGCAAAAAGAACCCCCTAATTTCTCCTCTTCATAAGGCACATTCGATATAACTCTCTCTGTCGATCACGTGAAGTTACGTTCCGCGTTCGCCCGCGAGATCTGCTTCAACCGGCAAAAACCAGTGGAGCGTAAAAAGTCGCGACGACGACAGAAGAAAAAAACGTGAACGTAGCAGCAGCAGCAGCAGGAGGAGGAAAGACGAGATACGAGCGGAGGCGGGAGTAGCGTTAAAAGATGAAGAAGCAGAGCGCAACGTCTCTCTCTCTCTCTCGCCGCAGTGTGACGGTGTAAAGAAAAGGTTTAGTGGCGGCCGTAAAAACCTGCTGCTTATATACATATATACAGCCTGTACCATAGATATATATCTGTACATATATATGTACGTGAGAGTGTGCGATGTATTTGTGTGTTTGTGTTGTACGGTCGCGGGATTTCTTTGCAGTAGTGCCGCGCGACGCGTAGACTCGACGATTTTTGCTTTACGACCTGGTCGTGTCGGCGCTCAGGCAGTCTCTCCAAGCTTTCTTTCTCGCGCCGGGGCTCGCGCGCATGATGACGTAATCACCTTTGCGACGGCAGTCGCGGAACTGCTGCGGGCTGCTCGGGCTCGTCCCTTCAGAGTTCAGAAGCTTCGATTTTTTTTGCGCCGCTTGCGCTCGTGTTCTCTCGCTTTCCCTCTGGAATTTGCGGCAAGGTTTGCTCCATTTTTCGGGGATTTGCATTTGAATTTTAAATCTGGGACTTGGGAGGGTGAAATCCAGGGGCGTCAAATGTATTTGTTTATTAGGTACTTATGTACACGGTTGACATGTTATTTGTGTTTATCTGCGGGGAGTAAGGGAAAGTCGTAAAATTTTACGGATATTACGATAAATGTTTCGTAGCAATATTATGTTTTCATAAGTTCTATGTAAAACTTATTATGCTTTCTAAATTAACGATCATTAAGTAGCTGGGTTTGTAAAAAGTACAAGAAACATTGACTGTTATTACATATGTAATACTTTGGTAGTTATGAGGCAAGAATTTCATATCGATAGCTAAGGGATAATTAGAAGAAAATGTATAAATATTTACTTTATTTAAATCCTATCAACCATGAAAATAATAATACTTTTTAATTCTATAATTGTAATTACTTCATTAGAATTGCAAATGCATATTCATTTTTATCAATTAATAAGAGTGAGTTTGTAATTGAATATTCTCATCATTGAAAAGTCAAGCACATCTGCGATAATTTATTAAAAAATCAACTGGAATATAACGGTCAAAATTATATTTTTTTAAATTGAAAAGGTTATAAACGCAAATTTTAAAGAATCTTTTCACTCTGCATATTATTAATCATATTTTATACATAATAGTTTATACATGCGAAATTTTGTTTGTATGAAAACGAATAACGAGATTTTTTTGTAAAGCAAAAAATATACACATTTTAAATTTTCTCTGCGTATTACTTTTATTTTTATTTTTTTTGCTCTGTTGCTCTTTTTTGTTCCATTATACTTTACATTTTTATTTTTACTTGTCTACACAAACTTTTTGATTTTGCTTTTTTGCTTGTTTAGTATGCTTTCTGCTTTGGCTCTAATCTTTTGATCATTGATTCGCATCATTCATTATCATTATTTTGCTGCAAACTAAGGGCTATTTTTATAATACCATCTACATTGTTCATTTCTTTCAAATATTCACTATTGAATGAGAAGTAAAGCAGTGTATGTTTACACATATTTTTCAATAATCCTTATTAAATATGTCTTAAAGGATTATAAATTTCTAAGAATAATATATTAATATTAGACTTTGCATCTTATAAAATGTTATTTATTATTATATTTTCTGACTGATTAATAATTTATTTATTTCATAATTTCGTTTCTATACATAAAATTGTATCAATTCAGTAATTGATAACTCCTTTCTAATTTGATTTAATTTTATAACTAAAATAGAAAGCTCAACAGTCTTGAATAAATCCAGAAATATCTTCTACAAATTTGCAAAAAAAACATACTAAAACGAGACACAAATTTCACTTTAATAAAATCTATAGAAAAGAATATATATATAGGATGATTCCACCTTCTTTAATTCTAAAAAAATTAGGAACAAATGTAACCTTTATCTAATAGTTTAAATATAATAACGTATCTTCAGTTACTTTCTTAATGGATCAATATTTAGTTAAGGTATAAAATAAAGCTAGTAATATAAATAAAACAATAAATTGCTATAAAAAAATCACATAAATTCAATTTTTATCAAAAGTGGAATTATCCGATTTGGTTCCGCCATTTCTCAAATAATAATACATCTGATAATGAATCTTCAAAATCGTCGAATCCACACACCACAAACCTTCAAAGACCATCAGAGGATTTAGCACAATTCCTTATCCCTTAATACGCGCAATACATTAAAGCTCTTGCGCTGTAGAAGTAGAAAAAGTAGCAGGAGCAGCAGCGTTGAAAAGTTAAAGCGCCGGCCGTTTAAGTCGTAATAACACGAGTCGCCTGTAGTGCCGGCGCCCAGCGACGAGAAAAATCGCGTGCACAATGAAGTCGTCGTGTGCCGCGCGTCGCGTATAAGACCCCCCCCCCTATTCCCCCGGGGGGTAACGAGGTGACGTCGTCGCGTAGTCGGCCACGCGAACTTTCGTGCGTGTGCGCGGGCGCGCGGGTAATGTGCTTTTGAGCTTCGTCGACGTGGCCGGAAAATCTCGAGCAGAGTGCCTGAAATCCTTTTTTCATTCTTTTTGCCAAGCGCTGCTTTGCGGGACTTGGTGGTCTCGG
This sequence comes from Gastracanthus pulcherrimus, assembly GCA_949152435.1. NCBI lineage: Eukaryota > Metazoa > Arthropoda > Insecta > Hymenoptera > Pteromalidae > Gastracanthus > Gastracanthus pulcherrimus. Next base: position 153,661,241 of record OX424575.1, on the reverse strand, counting down.
AGCATGCGGGTTCGCCTTGCGATTTATGTTTGCTAGATTCCGGGTGGTAGGAAAGAGGGTGCGTGCGTTTTTTATGGTATTTTATCGCTTAATTCTATTGTTGAATATTTAAAAACTATTTGGCATTTGAAATATGAATGTATATTGATACAAAACATTGTGTGAAGATAGTAGATATTTGTAAATAGTTCATCTTTTTACATTAGGAAGTTAATTAATAAATAATAAGCTTTCATCAATACAGATGGAGAATTGAGAATCAGTATAGATGGGACGTTAGAAAGTGAATCATTTTAAGATAAATAATCGGTAATCTTTATTTATTGTTTTTTTTTATTTGGGCATTTAATATCAGTATTGTTTTATTTAATAATATATTTGTTATCAATAGAAAATTATTATTTTGTAGTAAAATGCTACTATAAATTATATTAACTAAGGAAAGTTCTATTTATATTTAGAATGTAAATATTAACATAAAGATTCCCTGGTAGAAATCCGTCTATTAAAAATGGCCTGCAAAGTAGAAACTGGGTAGGATAAATGACTAGTTATTTGATTGCAATGTTACAAATATGCCCCCTAACGATAAATATTAAATCTTCAAATTTCACTTTCTTTTTGTATTAAGAGTTAAAATATTCACTCGAAAAATCTAATTTTTAAAATACAAATAAGAAATGTAGGCTTTAACTAAAGAAGAATGTTAAAAAATGGCTTAAGCTATACAGTAGTCTTTTTCCTAAATAATGGGGTTTCCAATGCTTATATTCTAATGTTTAACTTGTTTTAGAACTGTATAAAAAACAATAAAAAGACCATATCTTTTAATTAAATATATCTCCATGCATCTATTAACAATAACAAATATAAATACCATGTTATAAAATAAAAAAAATATTGGAAATGGAAATTTACGACCGTTTTCTTTTTTGGGCAAACTTGCACCCTTTTTTAACATTATTCTTTACAAAAACAATTATTTCACCATCTGATTTAATCACTCTCTTATTTTTATTATTATGTATCTATTTATTTATTTTATATTTTTTGTATTTAGTATTCTTTAGGTTACTAGAGATTATGAGTTTGATTCCTTGTCTCCATTAAATATGCAAAAAATGTTAAAAGAAACAGCGTTTCATCACAAGTCGAAAATTATGCGTCTAGTCTTTTACCATTTCGTGTTTGAACTAGCTATTTACTGGTTTGAAAATGGAATTTATTTCTACCAGGATTTCATTTATTCAATTTATTAAAACAAATGTGTGTTTATCCATATTAAATAATGGTTTTAATAAGATATTGGCTTAAGGCAGCTTATGCATTTGTAATTTATAAATGCTAAGCAAGCAATGGATGAATAGCTAATCTGAAAATAATTTTATTGAGTATCAAAAAGGGAAACATCAATTTACTACGCTGTGCATTTTGCAACACTTGTTATCAGACTCTATTCAGATTACTGAATTATGTATGATGCTACAGGTATACACAGTTATATATGAGTTAAACTTTTGCTACAGAAAAGAGCATCATATTGATTTCATAAATTCTACTACTAAATGCCGTTTAAACAATTTCAAAATTTGTACTATAAACTAGATTAGCGTAAAATATGATAATTAGTTTACATAAATAATTTTATTATTATTGTACAAAGTTATTTCTAACTCGATGGAATTATCATTGTTGAAATATCGGTTGGCCAACTCAATATTATTTTAGATCTTGTATGAATTATACAAAATTATATTATGTTGTTATCAACTTTGAAATAATGAAATATTTTCAATAAATAATTCATTTATTAATTTGAGGTGGTTAGTTTTAAATCTCAAATAGCTGAGCCTTATTAAATTGATTTACTGGAAGTCATTGATCGCTTCGCGCATCTATTTTCAGTGAAATTGGTTATATATATATACTATTAAAATAAATTTGAATTTCGCGCTCAAACGATGTTTAAAATAGTTGTAACTTTTCATACATTAATAATCCAGTCAACAGTGGTTCTTCATCCTTCACTCACATGTAGAATAAGGAAACGTAGCTTTGAGAGTATTCAAAATCTATTATAAATTACACATCTATCTTATCATAACACCATAACATAGCAAAAATGCATATTCTATTGTACACCAATTAGCCTAGTCGTATGCGGGCTGCTCTCCAGCAGCATGGACACCCAATTCCCCGCTCAAGCCCCGAATCTTTTCACAGTCATAAATCTCGAGTGTACCACACACTCTCTCATTCTACCTGCACCGCACACACACGCGCTTTGAGAAAATCACTCGCAACGGCATTAGTCAGCTTAACGAAAAAAGGCCAGCTCTCTCTCTCTCTCTCTCTCTCTCTCCCTCTCTCTCTCACTCTGAATTAGGCATCGCGCATAAAAGCGCGCGGCACGCGTGTAGCGCTCCCTGGCTTTTATCTCGCGTAAAAAGCCCGCGTAAACTTACAAACGACAAATAGAAGCTCCGCCGAGCGTATAATAAAAAAAAATCCACCAGCAGTAGCCGCGATGCAAAGCAGCAGCCAACTACAAACCCTTTGGAGGAGGGCCACTCACGGGCATTGTGCACATGCATATGCATGCGCGGTGCGTTTGTGCGCGCGGCTAAAGTCGCGAGCGAAAATGCGAAAGAGAGAGAGAGAGAGGGAGAGAGCGCGGTGAAAAATGTGGGAATAGCGAGAGAAACGAAAAAATGAGAATGGTGAAAGATAGAGAAAGAATGAGAGAGAAAGTACGGTAAAAACTGAATTTCAAAACATTGTATTTTGGCCGAAATTAAATTTCCCTCGCTTGGATATGCGTGAGCACGCTGGAGCTCGACGTGATGGACGCACGTATATACACGTGTTCGAGTGCAAGTGTGCGTAGGAGTGACGCGGCCGGGCTGCTGAAAATTAACCATTCCTTTATCACGGGCTTTTGAGGGACGTCAAAGTTTATCTTTCGTCTTTTTGACTAGATTTTTTTTGTCCAATTTTTTTTTCGACGGTTGGAGAATTAGTATGAAATTTTTCAGTTAAAATTAGTGCGGGATGGCAATTGGAGTAATTTCGGAAGCTTGAATATTTTCCATTGAAAAGCTCTCAAAGCCAGTACTGCCTTTTCATGTTTACATTTTGCTGTTCATGTTTTTATAGATATTATGGTTCTACGTAGAATGTGGCAATAGATGGGTAAAGTTATATCAGGGTTGAGATTTCGATCGATCGACTTGTTATTACAGTTCGGAGAACTTTCATTCTTATCATAAATTTAAAGATTTCTTAGTTAGGCTTCCTGCAGCTAAAACTAAGAAACCTTAATAATGACTTATAAACTTGAAATTATTAGTAAGTTATTGGTATATAGTATGTATAATAGAAGTATTTTTATGAGAAGTATTCCAACAACTAATTTATTAAGTATTCCATTAGAAGTTTAATTTCTTAGATGAACTTGCTGTAGAAAATATAATTTAGAATACAGAATTTCTAAAATATGACATTATAAAATCGAAAACCATAGGAACGAGGTACGAACATTGTTTTCCGTAATAGGCGGAGTAAAGTACTCATTTTACTTCGTTTGTGAGTTTTGTGCATAATGTAGCACATGTACTCAAAATGGGCCTAAATGTGGTCGCAGTACACGAGGGCCGGTATGAACGATTTTCGACTTTATGCAATGTATGCGGAAATAACTACTTTACGCCCGCAATGCATAAACAAAACTGCGTACTTTATGCCTACTGCTAAGAAAAATATATTTATAATTGAAAAATAATGTTAATCTAGAATAATGCAAGCATTTTAACTTATTTGTTCTGAACTTTGATTTGTTGTATGTGTAGTATTGGTAATTTTATTACTATAAAATCATTCACTTCTTTTATTAAGAAAAGTTCTATTAAGTATTTTATAAATATTATTAGTATTTTTTTAAACTATAATTTTGATTTAATTGGTTTTCTGCATTTACGTCATTACATTATTTATAATCTAATCTAATCTTCAATATTTCATTGATATAAACCTTACTTATAGTTTATTAAAATTTTGTAAGTATTTTTAGTACACTGATAGAACTATGTCATAAGTTTCATATCGTAAAATTCTTATACCGTAAATTTCATACCGTAAAATTATGATATCGTAAATTTTCTCTTTCATTTATCGTAAGCTAATAATTCCTTTTATGCCCACCTGAACGAAAATGGCCACTTTTTTTGAAAAGCGAGACCAAAAGTACACATTTTGCCCGCAAATCACTTTTTTCCCGCAAAGGTGGGAAAAAAGTAATTTTTTTCCCTAGGGAGAAAAGTGACTTCACTAGAAAATAGTCAAAATTCCTTTATTTCATCAAGTTCTACCAATAACCCTGATTTTCGATTGTTTTTTTACAGTCCATTAGTCCCGCTTTCCAAGTCAAAAAGTGGCCACAGTTGAGATGGGCACAAAGTACTATATGTAACTCGAGAAAAAAGTCGATTTTTTCCGCGGGATTTTTCCCTTGTTACATAATGTATTATTAATCCAATGTGTCAAAATCATGAGCATGGGATCCAAACTGAATATTTCGCCTACTAGAAGAAATTAGGCTGTTTAATAATGTATTTTTAATGTAGAAATTAAGACTTCAGATTGCTAATTTTACGATATCATATTGCATTTGACGTTGAATAATTACGATATCGACACGTAAATCTTTATGATAAAATGGGGTTTGCGTGAGTTACGATATACATCGTGTACGTTACGAACATAGTTTCCCCGGTGTATTATTATATAATTTATTCTTCAATTAATCATCGTGCAAATTATCTATATGTCTATCGCAGCGATATGAAATATTCATTTTCCGAAAAAATTACCTTCTCCAGTAACCACAGCACTTTTCATAGATCCACCACTATAATTAATTTACACAAATACCATATCTAGCAACGAAAACCGAGCACACGCGAGGCTGCAAACCCACGATTCGCTTCCGTTCCACTGAACTATCTCGCCACCGCAGTCACATTAAATATTCTCGCAGTCGCTTCGGCTCCCACGTCGAACCACATCGACTCTCCCGCCAAAATCAGCAGACAAAGACATGCTCTTCGCTCTATATGTGCACACCCCCTCCTGACACACACACACACGCGCACGCACATGCACACGGGAAACTGGAATTCGAAATCACGTCAAGTCAGAACAGGGCTGCTGCCGCCGCGGCGGCGGTGGCACGCGTGATATATCGGCGAGCGATTCTCCGACGTGCGGACGACGACTAGCGCACTGGCTCTGCCTGTGTGCTGTGCTATGCTCACCGGCCGACCAGCCAGAAGTTAACCGTGATACACTGCAGTCCAGCGAGCGCGCGAGTGCCGAGGCAGTGAAAGATGTCGGTCTCCGTGAAATATGCATTCACCTCTACTGCTACCACCCCAAGAGAGAGAGAGAGAGAGAGAGAGAGGGGATGGAAGGGAGGACCTCTGTGTATTTGATTTTGCGATAGCGCTGTTTGCTCTCGCACGTGAGCATAGCTGGCAATATCAGAAATGAGCTCGCACGAGTTTGGGGTTTCGTATCTGTATAGGTCTGTCTGTCTCTGTGTGAGAGGATTTGGATGTGAGTAGCTATTGGAATGGAAGAGAGTGTGTGTGCAGTTCGAGAGCCATTGTTTAAGGTGCTGGCTATCTCGCTCGCATGTACCTAGCCGCGAGCTGCGAGTCTGTTTAATCAGGCGTCGATGTCAGCGAGTGTCTGGTATGTTTCGTTGTTTGGGTTCTTTTTTGCGAAGGCGGTGGGATAGAAATTTCGTACTGGAGAAAATGGAAAATAGACACTGCTAATTATTGGACAGCGAAGTTAATTTTTAATTAAAGGGATGAGGTGTTATTGTATACAACATATGTGGCTATGAATTGTAAATATATTCTATTTATTGCTATTGTATTATTTTTAATTACTTTTTGATTTTATAAAAGGTTACGGTATACGATAGAAAGGTTGCCCGACTCCCTATCCTTCTCTACTATGTTGCCTGTGGTATTATTGATTGGTTTCCTTGATCAACCACGCGCGGTGCCACCATTTCATATATATCATGCAGCACCTTATTATTGTGTGATATAGTCGCGAATCTTTTCATTATTTACGGATATTTATGGGATGTTTAAACTTTAATTATAAGCAAAACATAAGAAAATACAAAATAAGAAAATATAATGAAATTTATTCATAAAAGAACATACATCATTATTTATTTTTCATACAAACGAAGATGTGCAGTATTAGAAAGTATCTGAGAATTCTATCTGTTTGCGCAAAAGTAATATGATTTAAAATATAACGTTTGATTTGTTTATACTAATATAAACAAATTTTGTCTCGAACATTGTTTTTTAAGCTTTCAAACAAAACAGAATAATATCAAGAATAATATCACAAATATACTCTACTTTGCCACTGTAGTTCTCGACGCTGCATGGTACACATGAAACGCATGCGTTGATTGTTAACTATTTCATTTATTGCTACTGCATGATTTTCAATTACTTTTAGATTTTGCGATGGTAGTATAAGTCTTTTTATTCAGAGAAAATTAAAAAAGATATTAATTATTACTGGATATTTAGGTTTATTTTTATTTAAGGGGAGGGGTGTCATTATATAAAATATTTGTAGTTATGAAATGTCAACTATATTTTAATTATAATGATAGCAGAAAATTAACGCGCTTTCCGCATAAATTCACGCATTTAATACATTGAGAGAAATTATATTGCAAATGTATTATATATTTTTGTTTGTATATTCGGGACATATTCATTTTTCTATAAACAGTACCATATTTCAAGAAAAGAATCTCTAAATATGTATTAAACTTTATTTTAATTTGTATATAGGTAATTGGAAATAGTAACATTTCCTGCATGATTTTTCTTAATGCATATTATAGATTCATTATTGTTCCTATACGACATATTATATTTAACCAGTTTAATTCAAATATAGCAATAACTACTTTAATTCTAATGTTAAAATAAAAATATAAGCACTTATTATAATTATTAAAATAGTTATTAATTAATATAAAACTTCATTGTAGATAGTAGAAAGAATTTCTTTACGTTAATTAACTACAATTCAATACACATCGTTGAATTGTCGATTAAAATCATCAGCGTAATTGTTAAATAATACCCATTCCGACAGCTGACATGAACTGTCAAAACTCTAGAGGTCCTCCAGACATACAGCATCAAGAGGAAAAATAGCTTCGACATTCACAGCAAATTCGTCGAAAAGTACCCTCGACGCATCCTCTCGGTCAAGCATCGCGCGCTATTCCACAACAATGCGACAAAGCGACAGCCCCGACAACAACAACGCAAATCTCCCGCCGCCACACACCGCTACTAAAACGCCCCTCATAATCGTCCGGCGTCATTCCCGGCCACGAGTCATGAAATCCAAATATAACAGCCGGTCACTCCTCGTTATTCAATATCGGAATCCGATTTAAAGCCCCCGCAGCTCTCGCCGTCCACTCAATAATGGCTGCTCTCCGCTCCTCCACTATACAGCGTAAAAAGAAGAGTAGAATGGGGAAAGAGGGGGAGAGAGAATAAGAGGGTAAATGAAAGAGAGAAAGGGGTGTTCCCGTTGGGATGAGTCCGAAGTAGGGACGAGGGAAGAGAGGGAGAGAGAGAGAGAGAAGGGAGATCTGTTACGAGAGAGCCGGAGATTCAATTAGCCATTCTTCTGTCGCTCGTTAGTCTCCCGCGGCAGAGCACGCCACGTTCTCCTCTCTATAACGATCCCGTGGCGGAACATCGACACTGCTAAAGCTTAATTTTCCTCGAAAATCGTCCCCCGCGCTCGTCCCCACGGGTTCTCGTCCGTGCTTTCCACCAATTCCTACTACGGCTACTGCTGCTGTCTTTCTACCACTGGAAAAGTATCGGGGATAGCAGGGCTCGATGCATCAACAGTTTTGGTCACGAAATTAAGAGAGCCGTTATCCTAAAATCGATTCCAAAAGTTGAATTACATTAACAAATTCATTATTAAATGGCTTTTCATGTATAACTTAATATCTTACTTGATAAAAACAGTTAAAATTGTAATAATCAACGTAAATATCGTTATAAATAAGGATGTTTATAGTTTACTATTAACAAGTTAAATAGTTTATAAGTACAACTTTTAACCAAACTGTATTACACTTCAACTGTATTACAGTTTATAGAGATACTTACAAAAAAATGCTTTAAGCAGTTGTGTCTGAGAAATGAGATTTCAAGTCTATTATACATTGTTAAATGCTTCTTTTTCTTCTTTTAATGGTATGCTTGGTACATAAATTATATGATAAAAGTCGTAACATTGAAGTTCTATTATTTGAATTTTGGAACAGTAAAGCTTTCTAAAATGTTTTCCACAAGTATATAAGGTAGTGGCATTAGTAGTTGACCAGCCTCAAGTAGTCGACTCTTTGTCGACTATATAACAGTTAAAGAAAAACTAAATAACCTCGTATAAATATGAAATTGATTAGTATAAAAACCAATTTATTTTATTATTATCAACCTATTATTATTAGTTTGGTTTTAACAAGCTTATTACCGCAGCAGCACAAGCATGTCAGATTATAGCTTACCCGGAGTGGTCCCAGTTCAGAAGTCCGAGTTGGAGACTGCTTTTCCCAGGAGTGTGGTATCCAGTAGGGAATCATAGTAGTGCTTGAGCAGCTTTTTTTTATGAGTGTTAGAAGGGTGGGGTCACCAGTCCCACGCCAGCCCCAGACGACTATCAGTCGTCCGGAAGGGTTTTGTCATTTCGGTTGTGTTTGTATTTTAGTGCAATTGAAAAATATCAATTTGTAACTTTAAAATATAAAAATAATGTTGTTGACTACTCGGAACTTTATCCTATATATTTATGATGAGGTCTAGATTATGAGAAATCTCGAAGAAAGATCGTTTAGGCACCAATACATTTACGAGTGAAACTATTGTGGTACCAGAAGAAGAGTTAGTACAGCGACTTGGCTAATGTGGGACTTTGAATTTCTTGGGTTGGAATTTCCAATTGAAGATTTTCAATTAATTTCCGGATTCAGTCCTCTGGAGCTAATTGATCATCCTAATGGTTGGATTAATAATCACTTTATCTTCATTCTCGAATTGGAAATTCGAATTCAAAATTTGCTCCACTACTATCGTTTCATGTAGAATTTGAGTAGCTTTTGGATGTAGGTGCTGTTGCAGTGTGCATCTATCTTGATGTCCGAGCTTTGCTCGTTATGCCAGCTGTAGAATTCAAATCGAACAGTTGCGGCCGTCCAGAGCAATTACGGAGTTTAGATGGGCCCTACCTGTACCTATGGGACTTCCATAGAGTCGGCTATCCAGATGCATATCACCTGTAGTTTTGGCACTTTGCCGTTACATGATCATCGAAGTTGCCGAAGAAGGGGGTCACGTAGGTTAAACGGTATATATGCTCATGATGCTCTTCAAATACGCGTTAATATGTATACATACATTTAGATATGTATATTAGATAATAGTTTCTGTTTGTCAATTAAAGCCAGCTATAAATTAGACATGTTTAACTTCGTTTCATATGGATACTCCGAAAATCGATACTGTAACTTAATATTATATAGATTCTGATTCTATTTTTTAGTAATTCCTGCGAAACTACAACTTTACTTTTGAAAGATATGTAGATTGCAAAAGTGTTTCAAATAGTTATCCAACTCAAATCTCGTTTATGCATACGTAAGACTCTTTGACGTAAGGATTTTAATCAGCAAAATATTTGACGTATCACGATGCAGATAACAATCAACAAGGGGATCATAAAACTTTATAGATCCTGATACCTTGTCGTTTCGCTCACCTGAAATGGGATTGAAAATTAATTAAATCGCAATCTCTTTCAAAAGTTCATTTCTTCTTCCGATTGTTGGATGAACCAATTACAGACTGAACAGAATGAACTCATTTTTTTTTCATTTCCTTTCTGATTTTTATTAACGCTAAAAATTAGCTCTATCCATTGTCATTAACGAAGCAAAATAATACGTAAACCATTGGTTCTCATGTTCAAGAGTATTTCAGTACATCAACAATTGATTTTTATAAAAAGAGAAAAATGACTAAAGATACTATTATTACTTTTGAAATCACCATGCAGTTTGTTGTAAAAAGCTTCAACAATTAGAGTAAAAAAGGAATTTAACAAAAGCAATAATTGCTTTTAGTAATTTTTCTTGTAATATAGATTGCCGTCTTTCGAAGAACTTCAATTTTCATAATTTTTTTTTACTAACCGTTTATAATACTCTTACAACAAATTAGAAAGCGACTCGACAAAAGTAAACGTTGTTTCTTTCCTAATTTTTCCCGTAGAATCTATCTCCACAATTAGTTTTCCGTAAAAATTAATTTTTAACAACTAATTAAAGTGATAATTGTTTAATGTTAATTTACATACTTTGATGCTATGTCCTGTTTTCAATAGTTAGTTTTATCCTACGGACTGTAATTTGAACATAGACATTAATACTTTCAATTCGCGCTACACAATAATTTCTCACCGAACGCCATCTTCTCTAATCCTTCGCTTCCTTCCTCTCGACTTCAACTCCAGCCATACACTTTTGCAAACGCGTATAACTGTATCGAGTCGAGGCCGCGAGTCGCGATGGATAAAAATAAAATGATCAACAAGTAATTCCGTCGGCTAAGATGGAGTGCAGGAGCGCGCGGTACATAGCAGCAGCCCACGGAGGTCGCGGGCGACGAGTCTCCGCGGCGAAAGTAGGTTAGGGGGATTATAATTGGCATCGATCGGGTCGCACTGCTGCAGCATCGTCGCTGCGACTAATTGAAAAATGCGCCGTATACCCGCGACTCGAACGCGCGCGGCGTGCACGTTTTGTCAGCCGTAGCTCTGTCTCTCTTTCTCTCTCTCTATATCTCTTTTTTTTTGCTCCGTTTCCGCCCCGGTCTTGGAGAGCGCGCACGTTTTTTCTTCTGGCTGCAGCAGTGGCTGGGACGATTTCGCGTTCGCGCTCTTTGTTCTAGTTTCCAGCGGCGCGCGCGCAGGCAGGAATTGAGATGCTTTTGACGTGCCGCGGATGTCGCGTACGGCAGAGTTAGAATTGGATTTCGCAGCGATGACATGCATGGGAATTTACGTGTCATTGAACATTTGTTCGCCAGCCATTGTGTCGTGCTGTTTGCCGCGCGTCGTGTTCCACTATAGTTTTGTGTACTCGAGCGCAGTGGATTATTGCATGACATGGAAATTAAAGCTGTAGGACATACATACTGCGACGGGGGACATATTCTGTTGAGTTAAGCGTTAAAGTGGATAAAAAAACTCGTGCTTATTATTTTTATTTGCGTTGAAAATAAAATTTCAAACAAAATTGTTGGGATGCAGCTTGTAGTTATGGAGTGAATTGAAATTCTCTTGTGGAATTAGTTGATAATGTCTGGTATGTAGGGTAAATGCATTAGGATAGTCGATCATTCTTTTATTGTCGATTCTCAACTCACATTTAGATTTATGATTGAGTATCGATTAATTTTTATTTTATTACAATGTTTTGTATCTAATATACGTATTATTATAATGATTCATCATGTTTTTATCACTCATTGTATTATTTCTGTGACTAACTTAGAAATAATTATCGATAAAATGAGTACAAAAGTTTTGTTTTTAATTACGTATACGGGAATTGTTACTATACCTAGATAGCGCGTTGTAGGACCGATCTACGCCACCAAAAATCCGGAAAGACATTTTCTTAAAATGTCCCCGAAAAATTCGTATTGACGAGGATTTGAACCCACACCATTTTCTTAAGAGGTACGCGTTTACTATTTGAGCCATCGACTGCCCGTAAGTTTAACAAATTTCTGTGAATAATTTGTTTAGAAATGCTTCGGTGACGTGTTTGCCACCCTTCTCAAGCTGTTACGAATTGATTTATTATTAATATTTATACTATATATACTTTCATATTTGAGGTTAAGTTTTAATTTTAAGTTTATTTTTAATGTAGTTGTGTACCATTTCTACTATTCAAAGTAACAACGTTCATGATATTTTTTGTACATTAATATTTAATCTTTGTGAACTTTAAAATCAAATATTTCTTCAAATATTTAAAATTTTAGGTACTGTAAGTAATTTTTTTTTACTCATTGGTGACGGAACGGTTATTTACAGCGCTGATTTGACTTGGAATATCTTAAATTACCGTAATTTTAACCTCAATTCAAGATAAATTCAATGTTTTGCATTAACCACACTCTGATAATACAGCTCGATATACGATCAATACAGCTCAATATAAAACGTGCAGTTTTTTTGTGCATGCTTTTATTTTAACCTGTTTCACCTAGTAAGTGTCAATGAATTAACAGCGGTTTTTTCATTGTATCAAAAATATTCAGTCATTTTCCTTTAAACAATAAATATTTTAGACGCGATAACTCCAGTATAATCGTAATGAAACTTTACTAAAGTATGACCATTGTGGTTTAAATGCTTTAAAAAGTTTCTAATTTCGATTTATATGCAAATGTATCAATTGATCAAAGCAATATAGCTTACTTAATGTAATCGACTGCTAATGCTATCACTTTACTTCTATGATATTCTGTAAAATAATTATATAGTCATATCAACTTACTGAAGTTATTTTATAATTTAAATCTATCTTTTACATTTAATTCTATAATATTATCCACAGAGTATTAATGATAATTTAGTATGAAAACATATAATATTCACACTGATAATTCGAATGACCTCACGAAATAACTCCATTTAAAAATACAAATAACCAAGCATACCAAACAAACTTCTGTCTTTCTCTCTCGGGCACTCTCGAAATCCAAGCCTCGCGCATCGACGGGACCACCGCCGCCACTCGCTCGGCTAATTACGCGTACATGGGCGTTAGTCACCAGCTGCAGCAGTATTAACGCGTAGGGCACCGTATCGAGTTACGAGCCCCAAGACGCTTCGCGAAAGGTGCGCGCAAAGCGACTTTGCCCCGCGCACATGTATATATATATACGTATATTCTAGTGCGTCGGCGGCCAGCTACGGCAGCCGACATAATTTTAACGCTGCGAGGAGGAGCTTTGTATTAATTAGAAAGTGCGCGGGAGTTTGCACTGCATCTCGTCTTTCCCGAGCGCATTACAGTGGCGTATAGCGCGCCGAGAGGATCGAGTGCAGGCAGCACGTGGTTAGAAGTTGGGTGTGTGTGTGTATGTGTGTGTATGTGTGTGTGCGTGTTTGTGCGTGTATGCGTGTGTGTGTATGTGTGTGTGTATTTATATCGGTCTCGGGATCGCTTCGTACTTTCTTCGCTGGGCGAGGCGAATAATTTAGAAGCTCGTTTCTCATCGCGAAGGTGCAGCGAGCGTGCAGACGGCCGAGAATTACATTTATGTGGGGTGGGAGAAATATGGTCGAATCGATAATAGCGGTGGTTAGTCAGTTTTCGCGCGCGTGGAGAGATAGAGAGAGAGAGAGAAAGGTAGGTGGGCTGTATGAATTATGCGGAAGAGGAATTTTTCAATCGGATGATTTTATATGCGGAGAATATTTATTTTTTTATGGTACCTGGTAGAAAGTGAAATAGTTAAACAACACGAAAGAAATATGTTAAATATTTATTACTATGAATACCTTTTTTATAAAGTAATTTGTTACTTACAGTACTGAAATAGATAGATAATGGATAATTTAAACCCGTTAAATTTATAACGCTCAAAAGTTGCAAAGAAACTGCGAAAAATCAGTTAGAAATGTGTTTTAGTCCTTAACTAGAAGATTCATGCAATAAAAGTTTCCTTTTTCCATTTCTTGAGTTTCCTTGAGATCAGAAATCATCTACTTTAAACTGACTGATATATTCATATTACTAAAAATCGAGCTTATAATGTAGAAATCTTAGAGAAACTAAAGAAACTAATGTATCGTCCACGATGAACACAGCACTAACGGCTTAAGATAAATAACTAGTTATTTTAGAAACACCCTTGTGTAATAAACATTAATATTGCGTTAATTAAGAATATGTTTATTTTAAACAAATAACTATTATTTTCTAGCAAAATAACGTTTTAAACAAAAATATTCTTGTTTTATTTTTATCAGGGTAGTTTATATATATACATAAGAGGAATCCGTATCTACTGTCCTTGTCTAATCACGTTTTTTCTGTTTATTCAAATTGCAGTTTGTTAATTGAAAAACTAAAAGTTGGCCCCAATTGGTATTAAAGTAAGAAATATTCTGAAACCTTAAAAAGTATCTAACATTATTTCCTTTTCGAGAAAACTTCGGAACGCGAAAATTGAGGTTAGCTTTTCCGTTGCGAAGTTTTCTCGAAAAGGAAATAATGTTAGATAATTTTTAAGGTTTCAAAATATTCCTTACTTTAATGCCAATTGGGGCCAACTTTTAGTTTTTCAATTAACAAAGTACAATTTGAATAAATAGCAAACACGCGATTAGACAAGGACAGAAGACACGGACTCCTCTTAAGGAGGTCAATTCGTGGTGTTTGAGACTTGTTAATGTAAAAGTGATGAAGTATGCATGTGAATATTTATACGAAATCATCAAAAATTTAGTGGTGAGCCGTGAGATAAGTTAGTTTCAAGATAGAAATAGAAAAACAATTTATCAGAATAAAAAGAAAGATAAATAAAACGGCAATATTATTTATAAAAATTATAGTATAAAAACTGTATTTTATACGAAATAATTTAATAAATACTTATATGAAATATAACTAGATACGTGTTTATATTTATCGGTTCAATTGATTAGCTTAGTATGTGATTTCACTAGCTGAAATCTATCTAATTTATCCTTGGCATGAAAAGTGTGCAATAACATGTGGTATAACTTTTGTTATAACGGAAATTATCTTTTTACTTTTCATATTAGATAGAAAAAAGTTAGAAATTAGCTAAAAAGCGTGTCGTTTTTACCAGTATTCTAGCTGATTATCATTAAGTAGAACTAAGCTGATTTGTGAAAAATTAAGTAAATTCCGGCTAGAATACCGCTTCAACTTCTACCAGAGTTCAAATTAATTAATTACAAACTTAAATTGCACCTTGTTAAAATCTGCTTATTTACCCCTTACCTTTATCAGTGCATATCGCATTAACAGGACTTGAGTCATGCACATTTCTCCAGATCTTCGCAACTTCCTACGTAAAGCAACATTACCTCCAGCAGCAAAACGAACTTTCCAACTCGCAACTCAAAATCTAACTCTCTAAATCTCTAAATCTAGCTAACGCGGTTGTTCTGCCGCCATCTCGGGCGCGCGCGCGCGCGCATCGTCTATTCAAAGAAACGAGCTTCGACGTGCGCGCAGACAAAGCGCGCTAGAATCTTAGCTAACTCTCGGGGCTGTACACTGCGAAGCGAACGAGGCAGAGGTGCGCGAGGGGAAGAAGGAAAGTGGGAGAGAGCGAACTTACTTAAATGTAACTTGGCAGCTCGGACTAGTTAGGGCTTTGTACGAAAATTAAAGTTTTTAAGTCATAAAGTTAGGTCTAATTACGCTTTCGCGGAATCGTGACAGACATGTCTAGCGCGTGGCCGCGCGCACTGCCAGTCGATTAAGATTCGAGCGCGTGCCACGGCGCGCTGCTGGCTGTCGTGACGTGCAGCGAGAGCATACGTGATATACAGTGTGGAATAGAAGGAGAGAAGCGAGAGAGAGAGAGAGAGAGAGAGGTGCTGTGCAGTAGTCGAGTAAACTTACGTGGTACGAAATTTCGCCTGGCGATTGAAAGTTTACTGGGGGAGACTTTCTTTGGTAGTTAATGGAGTTGGCATTTTTCTCGTGAGCTCGACGACAACTAAAAATTTGAGGCGAGGAGAGAGGCTTGTACTTGTATGCGGGAAGTTCCGGTTTTGTTAATTGTGTAGGAAATATATAGGGTGGATTGATGCTTTGGCGAATTGAACTTTCATCTCCTAGCAATATACTTTAACCATTGAGACCCAGCGTCCATTGGAATGGACACACAAGGTGTATGTTGAAAACACAACTTTTCTTAATCACTTAAATTTCACATTTAAACTATAACAAGTTAAAATACACTGAAAAGAGTGATATATCTAATTCAGGTCTTAAAGGGTTAATATAATATGGAATTGACTTTCGATTCAAACGTTGATACTTAAATCCAATTTTCTATGAATATTATGCATTCACTCCCATTGATTCGAAGTTAAATCTGAAAGTTGAAATTTGACTTATAAAAATGAAACCTTTGAATATTTGAATATTTTATGATTTCGGATTAATATTTCAGAACGCGATCATTCAAACTTTATCCAGTCGCTTGAACTTCAAATTATCCGGACTCGGCTGTAATGAAATTTTATTAAATTAAATTAAATTTAGTACAAAAGAATTCAATAATAATTATGTAATAAAGTCTCACGATCATTATTTGTCATTGCTTTGTATTCAAAATAATAACAGCAACAACCAAATTAATTTCACCAAAGAATTGTGTGTCCACAACTACAGCAAGATATGCAAATGATTCCCATTATCGCCGTTCCCAGCGAACTCCGCGCTCTCGTGCGAAATAAAAGGAATCGATCATGCGGAACACTTAGCGCATAATATCGAAAATTGAACGTCAATAACGTATAAATTCATCGGCACGTGATAAAATTCGATTATACCTCTCTTTGTGACTCTCTCTCCGTACCCACGCGCTCGCTCGCTCGCCGCTATATCTCCATTGATTCCATAAGCGTGCAAACAAATTAAATTCCTTTCTCAAATATAGGTAAAAAAGGCAAGAGCAAGGCCTACGCAGAAAAGGGGGGACCAAGTAGAGAGCGAAAGTGAAAATGCCTCTATATATCGAAGAGAGACATAGAGAGAGATAGAGAGAGAGATAGATAGAGAGATAGAAAGAGAGAGAGAAAGAGAGAGAAACAAAGGAATACCGAAAATCCTGCAAAATCGTGCGTCTAACGATGTGATCTACCCACGCACACAACGTGGAAGAGAGAGAGAGAGAGAGATAGCCAGAGTTGCAGTTATATATAGAGGGGACTCACATAGTATAGTCGATCGAGCAGCAGCAGTAGCAACGACTCCGTGCTTAAGCCTCGCGGTATTTGCCAATAACAGGAATAGGGCCTGGCCTGGAATTCGGTATGAGTACGCCTTGGCATCTATCTCCTATCTTTCCCTCTCTCAGCCTGTCTCTCCTATATTGCTTCAGTATTGGCCATATATGAGCGCCGCGAGTGACAAAAATTCAATGCTGTATGTACGCCGAGGCGCTCCACTCATCCCGACGAGTTCTTCGCTGAGTTTTCTTGTACGATCGAGGTGTACGTGGGAGATTTTTGATCATTGCGAGACGAGAGAGGATGTATATTACTTTATGAGGGAATTAGATTTTATTTCAATTAATTTTTAGTGGTTGTGTAAAACGTACATTACAATGTGTGTATTTTACATTCTACCCTTAGACTTTAATAGAGTATCGCTTTAATTTTTGTATTATTAAATGAACCTAACCACCTTAAAATTGTAAATTAATTGGTTATATATTTTTCCGCGAGGATAAATTTATTATTTATCATAAAGTACCTATTCTATTCGGATTTTTAATAATTTCATCAAAATATATCGGAAACATTTTTTAAAATTTTTTTTTATGGTTGTTAGGCAGCTTTGTTTGGTCATAATACAAACTTGCATATTTCTTGCTTTGCTGCAACGGTTTGACAGTCAAACTTGTCAGGTTGGAGTATTTGGAGTTTTATTGTATTCAAAATACATATAATTGGAATATGAGTGTGGGAATGTGAAAAACAAAAATATTGAGCAAAGTTATAGTGTATTTAAGTCAGAATTATTAAATTTTTTCTTAATTTATCCTAAAATATGGTTTAAATAGGCTATAACTTTGTCCAATTATTTTTTTTTTTAATTTTCACACTTATATCGATCGTAATTATATGTACTTTAAACACAAGAAAACCCCAAAAACTCCAATCCGATCAGTTTGGCTCTTAAAACCTTGCGGCAGAGCAAGAAATATAAAGTTTCTATTATGGCCGAACAAAGCAACCAAACAATTTTTTCGTTGTATTTTGTTATCCTCTCCTGAAAATATATAACCAATTTCTTTGTAATTTTAAGGTGGTTAGGTCTTCTAAAATAATGTTGATCATACTTATAGAAATAAATATTGTGCGATATGTCAACATATCTAGTAAACTTTGAAAAATTTATTTGGCTATGATTGTATAAATTTTATTCTACTTTGAAAGTTAATGTGGGACTGTATTAAACTCTAGCTGTAGAAATGATACATGAGAGAGCAGTAAGTTATTTTATGGTTGATTGCATTTAAAGAAAATATATTTTAAATTGTAATAATTATTGTAAATAACAACTAAAAAGTAGTTCATATTGATGAAGGATCGATTATAAAGATTGGTAATAGTTATTAAATTGCATCGTTCAAATTATTAATTTCTGTCAAAGATTAGTAATATCCCCTGATTGTACTGAATTTCACGCAT
This sequence comes from Gastracanthus pulcherrimus, assembly GCA_949152435.1. Classification (NCBI taxonomy): domain Eukaryota; kingdom Metazoa; phylum Arthropoda; class Insecta; order Hymenoptera; family Pteromalidae; genus Gastracanthus; species Gastracanthus pulcherrimus. The sequence continues at coordinate 153,642,617 of OX424575.1, read as the reverse complement.
GTATCAATCAATTTTCAATCAAATTGTTAGCGAACTGAGCTTGAATATACAAATATACACACATATATATATATATATATATATATATATATATATATATATATATATATATATATATATATATATATACATATTCTGGATTTCATTATTTCTTAATGTAATATTGTACGTTCTTGCTATAATCAAGATTTAATATTGTGGCGTGCCTTTAGCATCAATTGAAATTCCTCTTTTAATAGAAATACCTCTATAGTAATATGATCGTAATAAAGATTACACTATTTTCCAAAACTTTTTAAATAAGTAATATTACAATATGATTTTCAAATTTTGTTTTATTTTTATGACTAAATGTGTATCTAATTGTTATTTCCTTTATGTTTCAGGTGAGTTAAAGAAATGTTCCGATTACTAAATTTTCTTTGCCATTTTAGAGTAAGTACAATATATTTTTTTAGTACTCAATCGCAATATTTTATTTATATATCATATTCAATGACTACATTAAAATGATTTTATTAATAAATATATATTAATTATAATTGAAAGCTTTAAATTTTAAACTAGACTCTTTCTTTTATTATAAAACATACGTATAATGATTCGTAATAGTTCCTGATAAACTTTAATAAAGTTTTTTGCTTCCTCATAGAGGAAGCTTTGTGACGATAAAAAGAAGTTTTGCTATAAACATGTTAGAAACATGTTTTGAGACATTATGAGTCAAAATACACTATTTTAAAAAAAATCTGTATGGATATGTGTGTGTGTGTGTGTATGGATATGTGTGTATATACACGTGTATGTATGTGTGTGCGTGTATGTGTGTGTGCGTATGGACACTGTGAAAATTAATGTTTCGAAGTTCATTTTTTTATTTTTCTTTAAGGATGGCGGCTCAAATTTTTTTTTTGTTATTCGATGAGTTTTTGTTTTTAGCGGTTTCACGATTTTTGAGTTTTAGTTTTAAGGGTTTTTTTGATACTATAGAAATAATATCATCGATTGAGTAATAATACATTTGAAAGAGCATACAATTACCTATCATTTTCCACCCGAAAGTTTGAATAAGCTATTTCCCCTGTATTGTTATTCACGAAATCGTCATTTTTTTTCGAACGGTTATATCTGTAAAATATAACAAGGAGAATTTTTTTAAAAAATTGAGATGATTAGGAATATAAATAAGAATATTCTGTAAATTTTTTTATGATTTATTTTTTTCTTTTGAAGAGAGAAAGATGATTTTGTAAAAGAATCGATTTTTATTCTAATTATATATTTATATATAAAAATACCTATCTTTTACAATCGCAAATTTTAAGTAGGCTCTTTCCCTTCTTTTGTTATACATGAAAAGTCATATTTAGTTTAAACGGTTATATCTCGGAAATCTATGATGGCAAATAGTTTGCAAAATTTTAGGCGATTAGGAATTCAGTGAATCTACGTACTAACATCTGATTACAGTTAATTTAAATATTTAAATAAATTACATTCAGAGAAAAAATTGCTGTGATAAGAATTATTACCTATCGTTCTGTAATTGTAGTAAAAAATCTTTTGTTAAACCATCAATGATAAAAAAGCACACACTTTTTGAGGTATTATTTAGAAAGAGACATAGCAATTTAAGATTCATTTATTAGAACAAATAATTTCATATTGGAACAATTAATCAATTGGCATCGGTTTTTATATTTCCAAAATAACTTTTTATAAATTTTCAATAAAGAGCCTCTCCAACTTTAATTAAAAATTTTCATTCCATTTCCTCTCTTTCTCCCTATCTCTTTCGCAATATCTGACGTAGTCTCCTTGCGCATCACATACGCGCCTAAATCATCGGAAAGAGTCTTACCTTCTGTGCCATTCAGGTGCTGAACTCTGAGAGAAAGAAAGAGAGAGAGAGAGAGAGAGAGAGAGAGAGAGAGAGAGAGAGAGAGAGAGAGAGAGAGAGAGAGAGAGAGAGAGAGAGAGAGAGAGAGAGAGAGAGAGAGAGAGAGAGAGAGAGAGAGAGAGAGAGAGAGAATATCTCTTTCTTTGTCCTTTTTCCTTCTTCCTTCGTCGTCGTCGTTTCGAGTTAACGCGCCGCCCCGATATCCTCGCCCGGCCGTTTCCTTCGGCCAATATAATTATTTGCTCCATTAACTTCAACCTACAAAAACGCTCGCGGCCCAGCACGCCCCCACCCCCGCGTGCGACGCCACTGTAATCAGTCGCGCTTACGCACGCACTGGCCCTCCTGAAGCATGTACATTAGCCCTCCTTTATTTGCCTCCTGGTCTCCCACGTTTGCTCCCGTTTTTTTTCTCTTTGCGAATTTACATTCTCATTGTGGCTTTCTATTACTCTCTTTTTTTTCAACCTGGCGTGGGATCCGTGGTATTTAAATAGGTTGTAGGGGAAGAAAAGGTTATGAATAAATATGTATTTCTTTGACTTGCAAAAGAAGACCGATTTATATAAGTAGAACCTTGGTGAATATGACTCGTCAAAATTTGTCAGAAGTAAGAAGTCTGAGAAAATCGGTCAAGCTCGGAAGCGCAAATATTTAGGAATGAAAATCATTGTAAGAATTTAACCGCGGTTTTAGAATTTGACATATATTCTTTAAATAAATAATTTTTAATAAATGCTCGAAATTGAGTTAAATAAAATTAAAAAAAATACTTAAATACTTACTTATCATTTTTCTAAATTTGCCAGAATTTGATAAAATTTGACGAAATGTCTAAGAAATTGATAACATTTGGCGGAATTAACATTTTGTTGTTTTATTATTTATATCTCATTATAGATAATGAATAAAAATTAAGGACAGTTTCAATCACAACTTAATTTTGTCTTTATTTAGTTCTTCAATTTGGTTTTATTATCACAATACGTTAACAGAAATATACTGATCCGATTTTAGAACAAAATAAATTTCTATCATTTGTTAACTTCGATACGCCGCTATTCGACTATAAAACTAAATGAAGTAACGAGCGAATTCGCCCTACAACTGCATCCTCGCTCTCTCTCTCTTTCTGTATCTCTCTACCAACAACGGCTCCTGGTATTTTAACTTTTTTATACGCGAGAAATACATAGCCGGTATAACGCGCTGCTCTCGCAACGGCGCGAAGTGGAGGAGGTGGCGATTAGGGCAGACGTTGGCGCCGCCGCCGCCGCTGCAAGCGGGAATTGGCTGATTCGGCGCTCGCGTGTATTTAAGCGTTTGATGGGCTTTGTTGTTGCTATCCGCTGCCGTTGCTACTCCACTTTTTCCTCCTCATCCTCCTTCTCTTCCTTTTTTACCCCGGGGCTCTCTCGGCCTCATCTTCTTTCGGGCTGTGAAAGTTTGATTGCGGAATGTTGCGAGGGTCGGTTTAGAGAGTTTCTTAATCTCGGCTGAACGCGAATGAAAATTTTTTCGCTTAGCTCGGAATTTAGGCGAGATCGAGGACTTTTAGCAAGAGTGCGGGATTTTGCGCGAGAGACGAAGGTTTAGGGGTACGGTTATGGCGCCTGGGATGCATGGAAAGCAGAAAATAAAGTGGGGTGCGTCGTCTTCATTGGGGTTTGAGAGGAGTCGCTCGATTAAATGGAGGTCAAAGTTTTTGTGCAAGCTTGATTTATGCAAAATAGCTTTTTATATTATTTATGATGCTATACTATTTAGACTGATGCGAGAATTGTTAATTTACAATAAATACATATGAAGAACAGTAATGATGCCGAAGAACCGCCGAAAATTATGCGAAAGTACTTAAAAATTTCTTAGCAGTTTATCGAAATCAGTGTAAAATTCCGTGTTATCTTTACTTTACTTATTTTCTTCTGATTTGTTAAATTCTTGAACTTGAGTAATAAAGGGATCTTTACTTTCTATTTTGTAAGGTAAAATACAGTTAGCATTATGGAGGTCATGTTTAGAAATTATATATTTCAGATAACATTGTGGATAGTATTTTCTCAGCAGTTTTCATGTTTACTCTCTTTCTGTACCTAAGAGCAATTTTTATTGAATTTCTCAGTATTGAAATTGAGTTCTGGAAATTGATTATTGACAGCGATACTGGCGAAGAAGAATTCAAGAAAGAATTTGTTCATGATAACTTGAATAAACTATAAATTACTGATTATTCTAAATCTTTTCCACCAAAATTAAAAAAATAAAAATGTTTATAAAAACACACACCCATCTCACGGATTAGCATTTCTCGCACTAAGTCCATTTATGTAGTGCGCGATTCGCGGGTATAAATAAAACATGTCTCACTCAGCAGCGGCAGCTGCAGCAAGACGAAGCCGACAAAAAAGGGGGACAGTCACTCGAAAAAAGAAACGAGGAAGAACCTGGCAGCAAACCTCGCATATCTTCTCCTCTTGCTCTCTCTCTGCTTCTCTCACTCCTTATCAGGGGGTCAAAAGTTCAAAGAGTCGCCGGTGAATTCAGCGCGTGTGCATTACGCCGCCTGAGCCGCCGTCGTCGTCGTCCTCGAAATTTCTTCCAAAACAAGGTCATTCTACAGTGTGTCGCTCTCGCTGGACGCCGCTGCAGTGACGAGAAAGAGATTCAGGTGTCCCGTGCAGGAGAGAGAGAGAGAGAGACGGAGAAGCGTAGGGCATATCTAGTGTGCCAGTGGCGCGGGGCGAAGGGTAATCCGATAAATTCCTCGGTAGACACTCGAATGGCCAACACTTCCCCCCCTCCCCCCCTTTCTCTTCGCACTTTTGTCGCTCTCACTTGCTGGCTTTCTTTTTCACTTTATCATTCTACGTTACGTTGCTGGCCGCCTTTGTCTCTTACCTTTTGCGCGCGTTCGCGCTACACTTTTTTTCTCTTTCTTCTCGAGTTTTGTTTTCGTATCTTTTAATCCGTTTATCTCTACGGTTGTTGTACTGTTGTTCAGCTGAAAAATTAAACGCTGTTGGGAGTTTTAGTTTTTCGATTAGTAAGAAAAACTGAAGCATTTACATAGAAATGAGTGTAGTGCTAAATATTGCACGTGAGTTTGATCAGGCTTTATCATTGGGCTGTTCAGAATTGTAGTGGAATAAATAGGTTTTGAAAATTTGCAAATGTGATATGATCATGCCTATGTCAAAACTTGCGACATATTTTGTAATAATTTGATTGATTTCGGTATTGTAATTAGCAGTTTACTACAAAATCACTCTACATTATTCTGGTTAATTTACTCAAATTGCTATTTATCGTATCATGCATGTTAAAATGATTATGAACATTAGCAAAATTTTCCAAATACATTACCCCCATTGGTTTCAAATGATCCCATTATATATAACTACATTAACTTCGTTGATTAATCTGATTCAATCAAACATGTGGTTCTGTCACACGAATATTCGAATAATTTAACAAAATGACAAACGACGAAATTGTTTCACCCAGATCAAACCGAGATCAACCAATAATTTCATTAATGTAACAATACTCATATTTATTTCACATATATTCATGAACAATTAGCCCAATTAAATACAGAACTCTCTACTCACAGATCAAAAAGAAAAAGAGAATAAAAACAATGCTTATCAATCTCAAGAACTTATTTGCACAAAGCATGTGTACCCAGTGCCAAGGCAATTGGCACCACTTCAGTCTCTCCACTCCTCTCTCTCTCTCCTCCAAATCATCGCAGCCAAAAGACACAAACGAGTACAAAACAGACGCTCCAAAAAGTTCAGAAGTCACTCGGAGAAAAAGAAAGAACTCGCGAGCCAGGCAGCGACGAACTCCATCGACGTCCAAATTACCGAGAGACACTCGCCTCTCTCTCCTCTCCTCTGTATCTCTCTCTTGACTGGTTGCCGATAGGGAGCACGCTAGTACATGCGGTTCTCTCATGCATGTATGCATGAGATGCCGAGGGTATGCGTGCGTGCATGCATCGAGAGCAGCAGCAGTACCGCATATCCCCCCGGCGAAGCGTGAAAATAGCCAAAATCTGGACGAAAGCAGCGAAGGATTGGCCAAATGCAATTAGGCCACGAGTCGGCACGCCCGCGTCAAAACAAGGGATGCTCGCGCTTGTGGGATAGAGCTGTTTGATAAAAGAGAAAGCTCAAGCGAATGGCTTTTGATTCGATAAGGGAGAATGTGGAAGTTGACGCGAGTAACGTAGTTGAAAGTTAATAAATGTTATTGAGAGTGTGATGTGGAAGGGGTTGTGGAGGATGGCACTGAAGATTGCAAGTATTTCAGAGGTGTGATCATGAAATTATAAGGTATGAGTGCATTTGTTCTCCACGAATTATTTTCATTATTTTAGACGACATATTTGAAATACAAAATACAATGTAATCGTACTCTTGTTGTACAATTTTTAAATGTGCATGTAAAAGGAATTACTGACTTTTGAAGTAGAATGAACAGACGTAATTTATTTTTAATTTAAAATATTTTTGAATTTGTCTTAAAAGTGTTATATAACTTAAACATGAAATAATTATAATATACTATAGTATTGTCACGTGTATAATGTGACGAGTTAGGAACGAAGCAAGGCAGCCGGTGCGGAGGAATAGCGCAGTGGATAGCGTGTTCGCCTGTTGACGAGAGTCGAAAACAAGCTTGGGTTCGAATCTTGCCTCGGGCGCATTCGTCCTCCTTTTTATAATTTAATTAGCCGAATATAAAAATGTAACAGTATATATTATATAGTATTCAATATTACAATAAGCACAGAGTATAAATAATAATTTTCTGAAAACCTTTTTGTTATATTATTACAATAATACAGCTTTTACCGTTAATGTGTATTCAACTTTTTAGTTTCTATAGAATTTTATTTTCAAAGAACATCAAAGTTAATGATACCTTTATAAAATTATAATAAGCTTTCCGGTTAATCTCAATTACATAGAAAACTTTGTTCACTCAATATTTTTTTTTTTTTTTTTTATTATTATTTAACGTCGCCATGTTTGTGCTTCCATGTGGTGCTAATCGACGACGGGGGTCTGCGGTGTGTTTGTAAACAAAGCACATGTAATTTTTACAGAGGTGCTTGTATCAATCGGCAGAGACTAGGATTCGAACCCGGGTCACCGGCGTGGGAATCCGACACTCTACCGACTGAGCCGCCGCAGGCCCTCACTCAATATTATAAACGTATATTCTATATAAATGTATAATCCATTTTAATTAAATTTTCATTTTCATATACATTAACCTTCATTTCATTTCAATACGATATTTTGCAAGTATTTTATTAGTAAATGAAAATATTCACATTAATTTTTATACACTTTAATTTCAGAGTACATGATATAAGTAATCATGTATACTTTTAAAACCGTTCTTAGCATAATTATAGAAATATTGAATTTGAACATACAATTTGTATAATGTTTATGCATCTTATTTTTCTTATTTTTTTATATATATATATATATATATATATATATATATATATATATATATATATATATATATATATATATATATTATGATAATGTAATAATTCTATATGTCATTATAAGATAAACATAAAAGAAAAAAAGTCTTGAAATCATAATTTGAATATTCCATTATTGATATTTTGTTATTTCGTCCGTGTAAACGTTCTCAAATATTTACCAAGCTTTGCTGGGAAACATATTTCAATTCATGTTTGACGGTGACTTGCAAAACTATATTCAATGTATACCTGTGAATGTACATTATGCGTTTGAACAGAGTGATGTATATTCAAGAGAAGTAATATTTTTCGCAAATTGCTTGATTGCTGTACAGAAACAGTCAATACTCCAAAAATATGACAGTATCGTTCAAATATTATGTTTTAGCTCGTGTTATGTTCCCATAATATTGCAACAACATATTACGCTGTCATGTGTATGTCACCTTATATTCTGCAATTTTACAATACTATACACATCGTATAATTTCCAGAATTATATCAGTACAATGACATGAGCTACAATAACACTGCGTTTTGACCCAAATCGCGTATAATTCGACGGCCAGCCCCGATTAATCATCAAACTCTGCTTTAACCTGCTTTTCCGTAAAAAATCCAATGATTGAAAAGTCCTCCACGCGCGCGGGAATATTGTTTTATACAACGAGCACCGCGTCCGTAATCGCTTTAATCTTTTTCTATTAAAGGCAGTTACGACCCGAGTCCATAAAGAATTTCATTTACGCCGATTTCGATTAAAATGCCTTCGGTCTCTTCGCTGCCACCGCCGCTGCGCAATCAACGAAATAGAAGGCGGAAAAGTTTAAATTCATTCGAGTCGATCCGATTTATCGTCGAAACGGATAAAAGCGCTTGGGCGCCGCGCGCTCCGTGTATATACGTATACACACCTCTCGAGCCCCTAACCCGGTAAAAACTCAATAAAACAAGCTGTAACCGGCAGTTTTTTTCTTCGCCGGCTGTTTGTCTCGGTCGTATGAGGCAAAAATACAAACGGTATAGCGGTGCTGGCGGCTGAGCGGGACCGAAGGTTTTGGAGAGAACGCGGCGGAAGAGCGCGGAAGGTGAAGGATGAGGCGCGGGATGATCGATACTTTTTTGAGGCTGAGGCCGGAGAAATGAAGACTCATCGCGGGAAAAGTTGATGGCCGAGGAAGGGAGTTGAGGCGTAAATGGCTGCACGCAGGTCAAGCGGAGAGATGGATTGTTCTGTGGGTATATTTGTGGGAGGAATGTCTCCGAATATTGGATTGAACCTACATACAAAAATCTTTTTTCGTATTTTATTAACGAGAAATGTTTTTTGTTTACTTTTTGAACTTAAAGAAATTCTAGTTTCTCTGGTATTATTTTGGGTAAAATTATCGGTCTTCGATATTTTAACGGCAATAAAAACAGTAATACGTACTTAAAAGCACATATCTTTGGTTTCGATGGATTTTTCAACACTTTGATTTTTGAGGTTTTTCGGGTTGCTGATTACGATTTTGAAGTGGAAAGAAGGATGCTTGTATAGATGTCCATGCACGTCCCAAGTAAAACGATAATAGAGTGCATAAGAAAATCTAAAATATCTTTACCATTTAACCCTTTAACGTGAGTTTTTACTTTTCATGTATACTCAGTAACGTATGATTAATTATTTAAGTGCTCTTTCAGCTCAGAAAGTAAAAAATTAGACGGGCAATAGAACAAAATAGATTTTAAAACATTACTACTAATGCATAATTTACGTTAAAGGGTTAAACAACGATTTCCTTATGAAAAAAGTGAAAATCATGAAAAAAGTGAAGTTTTAAAATTATGACTACGGTATGTCTGATAGAATCTTAATTTTTCCACTTATTTTATTAACCCCCTTTATTTTAAATTTCCATTCACTTTCCCGGACGAATTTTTTTTTTAATTTTCATATTTCAGCAGGTTCTACGCATCTGTAGGCATCTTTCAGAGAAAGTAGGCATGAGCTGATTTGATTTCTGATATCAATTTTGCGACGTTATTATTCTGCCACCGTCCACTCCGCCGATGTAATTTCAACATTTTCTATGAAAAACCTATTTTTACTTATTCCGTTGTTACTCATTTATTTGCTTCCCAATCTACAGACAGATTTGAAAATTTAAAAATTAAAGATGGTGGATCCAACATGGCGGACTGTAATTTGCGAAGAAGATATAATTACGATTAACCCTCAAGCACTGGTTTTCGCCCTAAAATTTTTATTATATCGCTAAAAATAATCATTTTTCTAAAAAAAAAACAATTTAAATTTTATTTTGTATAACAATTTTATGTCTTAGAAAATATTTTCTTAAACACCGCTCGATAATTCTACCATAGATGTGAGACCGTTTAAAAATACAAACTAATTAATTTGTATCTAAATGGAAACGCATCGGTAAAAGAAGAAACAATTGAAGAGTAAAAACGAGGTAATCTAAGTTACTGCTATGCTCTAAAGGTTTATTCGATCAAGCACTTTATTTTAAAAGTTTTCTTTAAGAAAAGATAATTACAAATGTATATACGTATATTTCCAACCTTTTAATTCATTTTGAAAAATTAAATTCTGTATAATTTATTAACGAAGTTGTCTTAATATAATCAGTGATCATGATAGTTGGCAATGTGATATTCTTTCAATTAAATTAAATTAAATATCTGAATATTGAATAACGGATCAACCAAGTATAAAATTAAGTTTAAAATTTTATCTCATCCTACCTACTTGAAATAATAAGAAATATACTCTCCACAATCAGAAATACAAGAAAAGATGAATTCCTTAATGTTTTATGATTCATATATAAGAAGAAGAATAAACAATAATGTTAAAAATAAATTAAATGCGATAATAACAATAATAAATATTCAAATTGCATATAATGATATCAATAATATATCACTAAATTGCGTATAAAAGCGACGGGATCAAAAGTGTGTCACAAACTACGAGAAAAACTCATTCGGGTGAATGCGTCCGTGCGTATACGTGCATGCGTATCCACCTTTGAGAGTCGGTGCGTTCGTGCGAGCTCGAGAGGAAAATAGTGAAAGAGAGAGATAGAGACAGAGAGAGAGAGAGAGAGAGAGAGAGTCAGTAACGACGAGAACGAAGAGCGCGCCATGATTGCAGGGTCGAGTCCATTGAGAGCGCGAGAGAGCGTACGAGGAGTAGTAGGAGGAGAGCTGTACGTGAAGAGGAAATAGAAGAGTTGAAGAGGGAAGCGAGACGGGCCGGAATAGCTCCGCGGCACGAAAAAGAGTTCAATAATGATCGATCACGCGAAACGGGAGTTGGAGTGAGAGCGAGGGAGATGGCCGATGGAGCGCGCGGCGAGTGACAGGCCGGAACGGACGCGCGTGATCGCGAAACGTCCCGCGCCCGATGATTGCCGCCGGCCCTTCGGACTGGCATAAGAGAAAAGAATCCTACGCGCGTTTTTGAGATTTCGAGGGGCTGAATGAGTTTTTGGTTGGATTTATGTGGTGACAAGCATTGCTTTGAGTTGGAGTGGAGGTGATTAGCTTTGAATTAATATGATGGATAAGGTGGTGGAGATAGTTGAGATGATTTTAGTTTATTTTTTCTCATGAAAGTACTGTTCTAAATACACATACTTAGAATTTTGAATATGCGTTGTTAATAGGTAGAATTTATAAAGTAAGACAGGTTTAGTATGACATTAATTGAAGGAAAATGTTAAAGAAGAATTACGTGATTGTTCCCACAAAGGATAGTAAGTGTGTCATGCGAATTATGGAAAAGTTTTTCATAAATAAGTTTTGATATCGGAGTGCTAATAAATGTCAATATTGTAAAAGTTTTTACTATATATTTGAATCCTCAATATATTTTAATTTTTCATGAATCAGCACTATGAGAACTTTAGGATTTAATTTCACGGAGTAAAAGGTACAAACAAGTCATGCATATTGCATTTATGTCTTCTGTAGAACTTCAAATTTATATTGAAAGTGTATTCTAACATGTAATGTATCTAATAGAGACCCTAACCATGTTATGTTTCTTGCAATGAATAAAAATTAGTTAAAGTCGAAAAAAAATTACAGTTATTAAAGGATTTTTTACTGAGTGATAATTTTAATTACATTTTTCTCAGTGTAGTTATGTTCTCGTATACATTAGTAGCAATTGTTTTCTGTTCCTTTCGTACTAATAAACAACGTTAAAAACTCACACGCATCTTTTTAACCACGCATATAGTGTATGCCCCTTCCGCCAAAAAATTATTCTTGTTTCTCTGCGTTTTTTTCAAGTTTCACATTTTAATCCGCCTTTATAATCCTCGTAATCCCGATCTCCGGCCCGGTAAAAATTATAACCCACACGCGCATAAAATTATAACTCGAAAAGCTACTTAGTACAGCTCTACGAGCGTATATTTATAATTTGAAGAATTGAAAACGTCCGTTGTTCGGGCATTAACTTAAATTCACAGCTTAGCGTTTTATATTCCAGCCTCCCAGTCATTTTATTTTCCAGAAAAATAAACCTTCGCCGCAGTAAAAGTGGAAATTAACGAACCACTTTTAATTCGAAGAGTTTCCTCTCGCGAAATCGTCGAAAAATTGTTTTTAATAAAAATAAAAGAAAAGAACAGAAGTACGTCCGAGAAGTTAAGGAACGTTGAGTGCGCAGCAGTAGCAGCAAAAAATATAGGTGCGCGATATTAAAGAACGTGGGTGACGACAACTTGGTGCTCGGCTGACGGGGGCAAGTCCGCTATTGCCCTCGTCGATATATATAGGAGTAGAACTTGAAGTTTTAATGCGTCGGATAAGCCGGGGCTAACAGCAGCGCGGCAGCTACGTTCGTCGTCTCGTTTTGCGCCATTGCTGTAGGCGATCCGTTAAATGCCTCAACGACCGGCCGGGCAATTCCAGTTTGTCCGAGTTCCGTTGATCCGTTTGCAGATATTGGCGTTCTCGAAGCCCCGAAAGACTTGTCCTTCTCGTAGTTCCCTTTCTTGCTACGTGTTCTCTCTCTCCTTTTTTTATTTGGGATAATGAAACTCCGAGAATGTGCGCTGTGCGCACGCGACTTTTCTGTAAAGGCCGTTTTGAGTGCCGGTATTTCGCGAATGCGCACTGAATGCCGATCGGATGCTTTAAGTATCACAAGTGAACGTTGTATTCGTGGGTCAATCCACGTTGGGGGAAAAAGGCAGTTGATATTGAGTATTGGAGAAGTCTTCGTATAAGTGCTTGCGAATTGTTGAACGATAATGATTCATTTTTATGATTCTTTTATAAGACGCTGTGGAATGAAGCATTCAAAAATCTTTTGAGTATTTTAAATTGATCCTTTGTGAAATAGAACAATTTTTCTGATATTGTAACAGATTTAAACAAATGAACCTTTAAAATATGGAAATAAGTAACAATTTAGCAAACGGATACTACCAAAAAATACAAGATTAAGCTTTTTACAAATATACATTGTATAATCTTTTTTGAAAAATTTTGAAAATTTAATTCTAACAAATTACCTGTGTTTAGCTCATTACACAGAGAAAACTATATCGTAAAATATTCTGACATTAATATTATTATTATTATTATTATTATTATTATTATTACATTGGTCAGCCATTAATGGTTAGCAGTGATAATCCTTCGTAGAACCCTGTTCTCAAATACTCTGAAGCTATCCTCCTACCGCTTAGTTAGTGCCTATGTTTCGCACCCGTATAGGACTACTGGCATAATAATTTTTCTATATATCTTTAATTTTATCTTCCGCGATAGTAGTCGCGATTTTAGTAATTTGCCCACCGAATAGAGGCATACATTTCCGGAATGCAGTCTTTTTTAATTTCTTTATGAGTCTCATTTTTGGCGTCAATTATAGTGCTAAGGTATTTAAATTCTTCTACTATTTTAAAAGTTTTGTCTAACACCTTCAGGTTGCTATACTCATTCACGGGTGCTGCTCTGTCAGTAACCATGTATTCCATTTGTTTTTCGTTAATTTGTAGTTCTTCTTCTTTTGCCGTTTTTATTAGTATTTCAACGTTTTTTATTACGGATTCCCTGTTCTGTCCTATTATATCTATATGGTGTACATGGACTAGCAATTGCATTAAGAAAACGTTCAGTATTACTCCTTCCCCACTTTCTTGTACGGACCTGACACGGTATTCTAATACTAGGTTAAACAGAAGTGTTGACAGCGCATCCCCTTGTTTTAATCCATTGTGGATTTCGAATGGTTCTGATAGTCTGTTTCCTGCGCGAACTACGCCTCTGCTATTATCTGGACATATTTTTATTAAATTAACTAGCTTTTTGGAATCCCTAGTAGTACTAAGACGTGGTATATTTTAGCCTTTATAATCGAGTCGTATGCTTTTTTTAAATCAATAAATAGTTGGTGTACCATTTTGATACATTCCTATTTCTTTTCTAAGAGTTGCCTAATTATGAAAATCTGGTCGTTAGTCGACCTATTTCGGCGAAATCTACACTAAAAATCCCCAAGAATATCTTCCGCAAGGGGTGTGAGTCTCGCTAGTAGTACGTTGGATAATATCTTGTAACAAGTACATATCAGAGAAATCTCCCTGTAATTATTGCAGTTTGTTTTATCCCCTTTCTTGTGAATTGGAATTATGATTGAGCCTCTTCATTCCCTAGGCATAATTTCCCTTTTCCATATGGCGCGTATAAGAGTGTGAATTATTTCAATAAGTGGTCTTCCCCCTCTTAAAATAGTTCTGCTCGTAATTGGTCTTCTCCAGGGGATCTGTAATTTATTAGCTTTTTGATTGCAGGTGTAAAAAAAAATATAAAATTTAAAAAAATTTGTAGTTAGGATATTGAGAAATGAACAAAATTTGTACTTAAATAATTTAGTGATTGTATCTTGAAGAAGATTTAAGTTAATAATAAAAAATGCTAATAAATTTTTATTCAAAATGATATGAATATCTTAAAATCAAAAAGTTGTATTTCAACATTACATGCAAAAACATATCATTTAAAAAGAAAATTGTTGACAATTTTTTACGATATGACTATCGTAATATTTTACAATATGAGTTTTCTCAGTGCACACTAGATTTTTAAAGTAAGACCATGTTTTAATTGCAATTTTTTCAGTATAAATTAATTATCATTAAGCAATCTAATTTTTTTCTTAAGAATTAATTTAATTAATTATTGTTTCATTTGTCCATGAATATATTCATGTATATTTTCTATTGTAAATGTGAAATAATGAGCCATCCGAAAATTTGTGACGGAGCCAACTAATGGAACGGAAATTGAATTGAAAATTTCCCTTCAAATGGAAAAATCGATAAATTTCTTCATAATGATTTAACAAAAAGCTTTAAATGAAGGCTTATGTATAAATTCAATATAGTCCAATCCATCATTATTCAATATTCGTAATGCTTTCGTAAACACGATTCATTAATCATTCTATTCAAGTGCAATATTTCACTTCACTTTTCATATTCAACACATATTGTTTCTCGATAAAAATGAAAATCTATTTTGAATATTTCGAGCGCTTCAGCTTTGTTCATAATAACTCTTTTATTCTTCATTACAAATTACTGTTATCTTTTTATAATTACTATAATCCCTGTTAACATAAATGTATCTTTGATTTGTGAAATAAATAGATACATTTTACATTACATTCAATCGTACCTATATGTAAGAACGCAGCAATTAGTTTAGTAACTATTGATCGACATAAAGTTTATCATATTTAGAAATTAATCGGTAAACCTATATAATAATCCATTTTAAAATAATTCATATTTCTAACCGCTGATTCGTCGTTCTCATCTTGAAACCATACTTTACGGCTGACAGATGAAAACCACCTACTCTCCGTCATTCCACTTTCTATCTTGAAATCGACGACAGGTCTAACTGATATCTATATATGCAGATGATTCGAGCGAGAGAGAGAGATAGAGAGAGATAGCGAGAGAGAGCGAAAGAGAGAGAGAGAGAGAGAGAGCGAGCGAGAGAAAGAAAGAGAGAGAGAAGGATAGGGAGGAGAGACGACTAACGCGACGATGTGCGGAACGTGGTTGGAAGCTGCGGTCGAGCGAATAGCTCATACGGCTAGGAGCTCGCTTCGGTAAAGCGAGGAACGTCGGAATGAGACCCAGCGTGTTCTCTTTCTCTCACTCCGAACATTTCTCTCCTTTTTCCTCTTTTTTCTTCTATCGGAAAATTTTTCGCCACGTCCCTCCTAATAATTTAGGAGCCAGCGTCGGGAATGAAGATTATCGCGGAAATGAAACAATTAAATTCTTTAATAAAGTTCGCGGAAGCTGCTAGACTTGTTCAATTAGGTACACGAGGAATAGACGATAACGTTGACTTTCATTTTGAATTGAAGAAAAATCTTACAAAAACTATATCGCAATACGCGTACTCAATTATGATGAAATTAATTTAAGTTTTTGTTATTTTTTATCCACGATTCTATACTTATAACTCACTATAGGCTATCTTACTAACTCATAACTTATACTAATTCATGAAATTTTATTAAAAATTAAATAATGATGAAAAAATTCTTCTTTTTTTATTTTTGTGTACGTAAAATTGAATTATTTAAATAAATGATTAAAAAAGTATTTTTTTTTTAAAGTGTTGGCAACAACTGATATTATGGAAAAAATTAATAAACGAACAACCAGTACTTTAGTTAAGGGGGTACATACATCTTAAATTTTAAATAATAATTATTGTTTTTAATGCTTGATAAAAAAATTTCTAATAAAAATGTATACTCATTTAAAAAGTTTGCCCTTTTCTTACGCATATTATGTACCATTTCACAGGAGAAAAAGGCCCAAATATCGATTACAGGTCCAGAAGTCGAGCGTCTAACTATTCATGAAAGATTCACTGATACAGCACAGTGGTCGTATAGTGTAACATTTCACTGTAATCGGATGTCAATTATTCAAGTTTTTTTTCACTTTGTTTTGGTATTGGCTACCTGCAGTACCAAAATCTTGAAGAAATTCTGATTCTAAGATACTTTTCTAGTGCTATATTCAATTATAATGCTTATAAATAATAAAAATGTAGTGATGTTCTGCGTTTGAATGAGTGATTATAGTAGTTGTACGTTTTCAATCTTCGAGATTTTGGTAGCGCGGGTAGCCAGTTTCGAAATCAAGTGAAAAAAACTTAAAAAATTGACATCCGCTTACAGGAAGATGCTACACTTCACGACCACAGGACTATATAAGTGAATTTTTCATTAAAAGTTGGACATTCGACTCTTGGTACTGTAATCGATATTTCGGTTTTTATCTCTGGTGAAACAGTACATTTTATGCGTAAGAATTGGATCCACTTGTTACTTGAGTATAAATATTCATTAAATTTTTTTTTATCAAGCACTACAAATAATAAGTATTATTTCAGAATTAAGGTGTATGTACCCTCTTAAATTTTGTATCAATTTGTTATTAAAACGTTGTAAATCTTTTTAAAAATAGAAATTTTTATACCATGTTATTGATAAAATTATTGACAGAAAAATAAAGCTTATTTATATCTGTTACAACGAGACTCAAGACTTACCTAATATCATTATTTACTGTAAGTTATGTATTTACTTTATGGTTCTTCCCCTTATTAAAATACAGAACACAGAAATATAAGAATTTGAAAAATCTGCTACAGACGCCTGTCATCGCCGCGCTCAACGCAAAGCCCTCAAAGACGGTTACACCAAATCCACCGTTTGAATCCTATCTACCCTCTCCAAACTTTCACTGACAACTCGAACCGCGCGTGAAATCCAGCGCCGCAATGAGAGCCATAAAACACCGATATTTTTCACTTTCCACACTGCCTTACAGCTCTCGCACTCGAGCGCGACTGGCGGAAAATCGTCACTTTTCTCTCCCTCGGCAAACGGAAAGCCATTCGCCTCTCCCTTCCTCCCACCGAACGAGAAGAAATCCCGAGATTTCAGTTTCAATTGTCAAGCTGCACTCTCCTCGCGAGTAGCGCGCTTCACCGAATGTGCTCGCGCGAACTACAAAACTCCCATCAGTTATCAATGTCTCCCCCGACTTCCCCACCTCACCCCCACGCCTCCTTGCCGAAATCGAGCGCGCAAAGTTCCGACCCAAACTCCCGCACAAAGATAGTCAACGACGCTCACCAGCACGACGCCGAGAAAGGAGAGGACGGAGCGAACGAGGGAGAACTGGCGCACACAGAGCCTCGGCTTCTCGCGATACCGGGGGGGTCGTAATGCACTTAGCTCGCCTCCCCGAGCATATGAACTCCATCTCTCTCTCTCTCTCTCTCCGACTCTCTCCGCACCTCGTCTGCCGGGCAGATTGCACAACGTGTTGCGCGAGTTGTTGGTCGACGATGCCATCTCGCCTTCCGTGACGAAGCGCGCGAGAGCAGCAGAGACGGAGAGACGGCGAGAGGAGCAGCAGCAGCAGCTGTTATGTCGTCAACTACCTGGACAGCATACTTGTCTTCCGCTCGGCTTGCCCACGCACGCGCTTCATGCTCATCGCGCGTATGCACACAGCTGTGGAACTATCCAAATGATAACCCAAAGTCCGCGAGAGAGAGAGAGAGAGAGAGAGCAGACCTCGCGCGCGTTTGCCGCGGTCATAACCTAATTGCATCGAGTTCTGCAGTAGCACTCCAACACCGCTACATCCGTGGCGTATACAAATAAATGTATATATATATATATATATACACATATACACAGGTCAGAGACGTACAGCACTCATGTGTCATATCTTGCATCAAGGGTATACGCGATGTTGGACGTGGAGTAGACAATGGGCGCCAACGTCGTTTCGAAACTTTCTCCCCTCCGAGCAACTATATCTCTCCCGCGCGAAGGATGCCAGTGCAATAATACCGGCTGCTACCCGGGCTAATCCCGCCTCCAAGATAGAGAATTATAGAACCTGCGAGAGGGCGGCAGGAGGACGCGGCGCAGGCCCCGGCACGGAGGAGATACCAGAAGACGAAGATAAGGGGTGGGGTGTTACGCTGGTACGTGACTTCCGGCCCTGGCGCGTATCGGCTTTAACCGCGGCAAATTAATTGTCGTCGCGCTGCCCTCCTGCATGTATGTGTGTGTGTGTGTGTATATACGGACAGCGAGAGAGATAGGACGCAGACTAGGAGCAAGAGGAGAGTATATCGGGCCACTTTATACGCGCGTACGGAGGAGTTCGAGGATGAGGAGGACGGGTGGAGAGTCGCTGTTTGACTTTGAGTCGCTAACTGCCGCAACTAATCACTTCGCTAATGGTGTATGTGTGTGTGTGGGAGGGGGGGGGGGGTTAAGGGAAGGAGTCGACCGCGCGGCTGCTGCCGCTACTATACTGGCCAGTGGAGGAGAGGTCGCGCGATTAGCCGCCTGCCGCGCGTCGTTTGCGGCGCGTTAATTGACTGCGCCACCGCGCGCAGCTATGAGCGGGCGATGGGATGCGATGCGATGCTAGCAGTGGCTGTACGGGCTCGTTAATGTTGGATTCCGAGGCTTGTTAATATGCTTTGCTTGTGTGTTGATAGGGGGTGGGGATAGATGAATAGATAGATGTGATTTTAAATTACATAACTGGTAATACCGTGGCTCTTTGAATTTGAAGAAATTTTAGATGGTCTCGATGCCCTGTTTTGGAATTAAGAATTGACAGACATTACGCTTGACAGGTTAAAGTGTTCTATAATTCGAGAAAATATTATTTAAGTAATGTAGCTTCTTAATTATCAGTATACTGAGTAATGGGTAGGTACATAAGTATCTATAACTGGCGGTTCTTAATCTCAGCTCCATAGACATATCAAAATAAACAACAGAAAAATAATATAAGTAAAGGAACACCTTAATCATCGCTAAGTGCTTACGCGGAGTTTTCAACATTAACGCTCAAATAACCTAAAACTATACAACATAATATTTGGTTTCTTAGTAATCAGATATTATGGGAGGTTACCAGATCAGTCTACTATGGATCATGATGCCAGAGCTTACAACTATTGGTAAAATACTTACGTCAATCCCTTTACCTAAATTGACGTTTAGTAGACCTTGAGACTCAAGTATAATATTATCCTATAAACAATAAGGTCCAGATTTTATTTGACTTCTGAAGTGTTAAAATTACAAAATTACATGTGATCGAAATTAAATCAATAGTTACAAGTAATTACCACATACATCGTAAAGAAAATTTGATTAAAAGTATCTAAATTCTGTGTTATTCAATGTATACTATTATAACACACACCTAATAGTGATAGAAACATTGTCGTTTAACTATTGATCTGTAATAATTTATAATCCACTCTCGCAAGCCAGAACAACGTATTAATGATAACTCAAGGAGCATAAAGCATTCAGTTTATCATACTCCGCATATCAGCTATGCACATACCCCGTACCCGAATCAATCAAAATCGCATTACACAATTAATCCACCCATCCCTAGACCCACATGCGTACTTACACTGCCACCCTAACATACCACTATCACCGTCGTCACGCCAATCTCTCTTGCACCCCCTCTTACTCTCTCTCGCTCTCTCTCTCTCTCTCTATTTCTCTTTTTCAAATTTAAGTTCAATTATCTAACTACTAATGGTGCTATTGCAGAAACAATAATTTTTTACCAGATTTTAGAATTTTGATATTTTGGAGACTGCTGAATCAGAACGTATGATTTAAAAAAATCTATCTGTAAGTTTGTGTGAGTGTATGTGCGTATGTATTGTAATCAAATTATGTGCTCATCATGGCTATCAAATTTACAGGAACATCACGTTTAGAATAATTTATGTCTTGTTTTTAATGTACTAAGAGAAATCAATCTACTAAAGCAGTTAACAGCGTTTTTCCATTTTCTATTTCAGTGCAAATGCAATATATTTGTAGTACTTTAAAGTGTTTATTTATTCTCAATATATCAAGCCAATGAGGATTTTCAATGTGTAAATATACATAGAATTTGATCTTCATTCTCCATCTACGATGGACTTCACCTGATTCCCCCAATATCACAAAACATTCGCAAGCAAATAACTCTAATACTACAGCACCACTCAAGCGTTCCCGAAAAAAAATCCACTAAAAGGCACAGACCTCACATCAGCCCCATACAGCCGAAAGCCGAACGCGATTCATTACCGCGACAATCAATCACGCCGGAACCTCCGAAGCCAACAAAAAAAATCCCAAAATCACCCCGATAAGTAGTGCGATCACATAGCTCCGGCGGCACGGCCTACACTCAATAAACGTCCAATCAATAATCCGACATAAATCAAAGTCAGCGCGCCGCGACACGCGTCTCGACTCGGGCGAAGTCTCCGTCCCTCGATAGACTACCGCTGCCGTGCTACCAGCGAATTCTCGCAACGCGGACGCGTCTTTTGAGAGGGGTGGCTTTGCGCAAAAATGGACACGAAGATTTCGCTTACATCAAGTTCCCTCTGCTTCCGTCCCCCTTCTCTCTCTCTCTCGCTTTCGCATTTTCTGTACCCCATCCATCCGATTCAACCAAGCCAGAAAAAGGGAGAGAAAATGGTTTCGAAGAAAGAGGCAGGCAGGGAAGGAAGGAAAGGAAGAAAGTACAGGGAGGCGTCTTAGGGGTTACACCTTAAGCGCGCTTAGAAGGAAGAAAGAGAGAAAGAGAGAGATATAGAGAGAGTGAGAGAGAGAGAGAGAGAGAGAGAGAAAGCTTCAATCCGACGCTGAGGCAAGCAGCACAAAGTGCGTCCTTACAGGAAAGAGAGAGAGAGTAGGTTTACAAAGTCGTGGCATTCGGATCACGATGCGGCCCAAGAGAAAGAGAGAGAGAGTGTGTGTGTGTGTGTGTGTGAGAGAGAGAGAGAGCCTTGGTAGATCACCAAAGGTTTAACATCGGACGAAACAAGCCGGCGAAGTTGGCAGCTTCGCGCTACTGCTGCAGAAGAGAGAGATAGAGAGAGAGAGAGACGGAGTAGAGAGATGCGCAGGCAGCGGCTAATCCCCCGTCGACCCTCTGTCAACGCATTTCGTTCTCTTTCAAAGTCCATCTCTCTCTCTCACTCTCTCTCTCTCTCGCACTTATTTTCTTTTTACAAATCGCGCGCGTGAGCTGTGCCTGCAGGACATTTCCTTAAGTTTGTATGTGTTTTTACTCTCTGGGTATTAAATTTCTCTTAAAACGTTTTTTGTAAGAATTTCTGAGGAAGCTAATAAGAAGTTGTAGTAGGCTTGTCATTAATGTAATTTGAAGGCATTCGAGAGACGGGGCCAATTTTTTACGGTCGTTCGTATGCATATTGATGAAGTAGCGCATGTGTTTGTATAGCTTCCTTTGTAGGTACGTGCTTTTTCCGTGTATCTCGGTTTGAAATTATTTGCTTTACTGATGTTGTTTTATTGTTCCGCGTGCTAGTTTTGTCGTACTGCTGCAGGTTATTTGGAATATTGGCTCAGAGAATGCTTTTCTGCGGACAGTAAAATCTCATTTAAAAATTTTATTTAAATTGAAAATCAGAGTTCATGAAACTGATAGAACTTTATTAATTACAATCAATTTATCGATAAAACTTTATTAATTTCAATCGATTTATTTGTAAACTATCTGAATAGTTGTGTGATGGAATTTTTTTTTTAAATATCACTTTTTTTCATTCTGTATTATCAAAGATTATTTAAACAATATAAATGAGAATTGCATGTAATGCACGGTGTACTATATTATGAGAAATAATTAATTATAATTTTGATTCATAAATTATAACTTGTTTAATTAATATAATTTTCATGAATTCACTATAATTTTGATTACAATGCACCACTTGATTAACGCTTCACGTCATAGTAGTGGATCAATGTTTAATAACGTCTGTAAACTACATTTTCTTAAATAAAGAAAAAGATGCTGATAAGAAATATTAAAAAGCAATGGATGCAGGTATCTAAATTACTTTTTACGTCTAGAAAGCAGAATAGCCTCTCAAAAGGCTTTCCGTGTCACCAAGTGTCTCTGCAAAAGTTTTTCGATCATAATCTCATAGTAAGCAACTCAAAAGTATCAACGGCTACAATAGAAATTTCAAAGCAAACAATATAAACTCCCCCCTTCCCGTCCAGTCTCATTCGCTTCGTCGAACTTTTCATCAATAGAGAGACTTTCGCTCTTCCATCGGCCCTAGAATCTCTGAAAATCCTACGAAACAAACTTTACCCTCCACTCTCGGCTCTCCTCTCTCTCTCTCTCTCTCTCTCTCTCTCTCTCTCTCTTCTCTCTTCATTTTCTCCTACCCCTCCTCCTCCCATGCAACCATTTCACTGCCGATCGCGTTTTCGAGCATCGCAGTCGTCGTCACGTTTAACTTTATTAATAAATTGTTATCGCAACTTCTCGCGTCCGATGCTTGCAGCACCCCGTCGCTTTGATTTCTCCACGCTCGGCTGGAGCCGAACGTCAACGTCTCGCCTCGCGGATCGTCGCGCTGATTTCCGTTTCTTTGCACGCTGTAGGCGCGTGCACGTGCGCATTAAGCATGGCAATCGAGAGGGAGAGAGAGAGCGAGAAATTGATTAATTCGGTGAGGGGAGCGAAGCGAAATTGGAAAGTTATTCATAAGCCTTATGGAATGGTATTTTTCATTAGTTCGAATGTTTTTGTGTTCGCCGTTGCGCATATATTAAAAAAGGTTGATGTTTTATGAGCTTTTTAGCTTGCAGATGTATTACTTGGTGATATGAAATAGAATAAGGTAATATTTTGTGTTAATACTTGTTTGTCGTTCTGAGTGATATGAATAATTTGATCTGCAGAAATAAATTGTGCTTTTTTAGATAAATAGAAAAATTAACATAGGGTAAAGATTTCATGCTTTACTTTTGAAATGAAATCACCATATTCAATTAGTATGTAGCTATTGACAAATAGGTTAAATATGTCACCATAATTATTGTTATAAAAAACAATCTGAATCTAGCAAGACTTATTAGTTTTGTACCATCAGACCAGGTAAATAAACGTGTATGTCCGACTAATACTTGACATTGTCTACTTAACACTTTGTAAGATCATGTACGCATACGTGTAACTTTGTACTGAAAAAAATCATAAGTAATCAATTTATCTTAGCCTCTTCTTAACATTTATGATCAAATAGATAATATGAACAATTTGCAAAAATGTTGTTTCATATATCGATGGATCCATTTGAGAAAGACGAATCTCACGGAAAAAGTTAGAAAAAACGTAGCTCGCGAGAAAAGTTGGAAAAGACATATTTCGCAGCAACGGTTGGAATACATGGTTTCATCCGAATGATACCACATGCTTAGGGGGGGGGGGGCAAATATTTTTAGGGCCTGGTTTACGCAAGCTTGGCGTAGTTAAAGTTTGTACTACTGATTTTTATCAGACTATGAGATACGCTTTTTCACAAATGCACTCCAAAAAAAGCGTTTTCCAACAATATTTGTGAGATACGTCTTTTCCAACTTTTTCTGCGAGATACGGCCTTTCCAACTTTTTTCGTGAGATACATGTTTTTCAATTGGAGCCGTCGATATCTTACGTATGTACGTTTTAATTTCGATCTAAACAAAAGTCTAATATTTTAATTTCACATCAATCCATTTGAGCTTACTAAATTCGGCCAAGATATTTATCCTTGAGGTGCACTGACCGGAATGAAATATTCATTTGGTAACCAACGAAGACAGTTCACGCATCGCGCCTCGGTGACATGACATTTACCATCTCTCTTGTTTGCACTCGCGCGCGTAAGACGAAAATTAGAAGAACGAGAAGGTTAGGAAACAAATCCGTTGAAGAATTATATCGATTGCACAAGGTGTAACTCCCTCCTTCTCGCTCTCTCTCACTCTCTTTCTCTCTCTCTCTCTCTCTCTTTCTCTCCCTCTCTCGCTTTCTTGCTACAAATGTCTCAAAAGAACAGAGGGAAATCGGAGAGAGAAGAGAGATTCTATCGGAGTAATTTCTTTAAACGGTAGAGCTCTGCATTCACTCAGAAACTTCGCTAATGAATTCCTCTCCGTCTCCTCCTTTACTGTTTCCATCACTGGCGTTATCCTCGGCGCGGTGACTTATACGTCTACATATTCACGTATGGATAGAAGACGACCGAGTGTTTATGCTTTGAAATCGAGTCTCCAATATAAGTCGAAGTGGAACCGGAGAAAAACGCTTCAAAAGGAAGAGGGAAAGAAAAGGGCTGAGAGATGGTAAAAGGATCTTTATTTTTTTATGTTTAAAACATTATTTGCAAAGTCTGAATGCAGGTCGTTCGTGTACCAGATTGAAGTAAAAGACGGCGAGTTTCTGTCTTCCCGTTGAAGAAGCAGAATTTCCAATCACGTGAAATGTTAATTTTGTTCTAATTCTAAACGATTTTAAAGTATGAAGATAAATTTAAATAAATTGTGCATATACTGAATATAACTAACACTCGTTGATGTATGGTTAAGGTGATGCTAAAGCCACCAGTCACCGACAAATATGAGGAACCACTTTTCTTATTTTATTTTTAATTTTGAGTAAATATCTCTATGAAACGTGATTGTCCTACTCAAAAACAACAACTTTTCAGAGAGATATTTTCTCAAAATTGAATATTGAATGAAAAAAGTGGTCCCCCTTATTTTACGGTAACAAGAGGGTTTAGCATCACCTTAAATAATTGACTCGAGTGATCTCCACAAACAAACAACTTTTTTTCGTAGACATCGCTCAAGTCAGTTATTTATTATAGATTTAAATATTCGTTTTATAAATTTATTATAGATTTAAATATTCGTTTTATAAATCAAGGGGCGCGGTAGCGCCCGATGGCAAGTTATTAACGTTATTTTACATTGAAATTTAATTTTTATTACATTAATATTAGGTTGCTCTGTATAATAAAACTTATTTATTTACTTCATAATTATACGAATATTTCGTTATTTCCAAATGGCATCTGTACATATTTAATTATTTCAAAAGTAGAAATCGTTGGATTATTAAATACATATTTATGATTGGCACACTAATTAACGCAATTTCAAGTTATATACATTACAAACGTGAATTAAAATTCAAAATTGTAACAGTTTAAACCTATTGAAAATTACTAAGATTTTTAACAACGATATTTTAGTTGACGTGCATCAAATAAAAGTAACACATGTAATTCTCTTCTTTACTAAGAAATAAATTCTTATAATGTATGATATAATACAGAACTTTATATGATCGAACCTCATGGAGCTTTAAGATCATATATCTATGCATAAATTGGATCAACTTACATTGATTGGGGTGTAGACACATGTATCCATATTTCAGATCATCCGTCTTACAATATGTGACATATGTGGGATACATCATATTACTTGTCCATAAATGGTAATTGCATGCATTATTCATACAATATGCATCGCTGTTCACAATAATATTTCGTCTCCTTTAATAACGTTAAGAAATTGTAAGACGTATATTAAATAAGCTTTACATTTCAGCGACCCCGCAAGTATTATTTAATGAAGCGTCAATAAAATATAGGTTAATGTAATTTACTGCTCTTGTTTGAAAGAATGTCTTTTAATTGTAGTCTTTTTCACGTTATTGTTCAAAATTGGAAAATACAGTCAAGTATAAAAGGAAATAAAAATAAGTATTATTAAATTATATATATTAAACTTATTTACTACATACTTTCGTATTGTATGTATTAAATAAAGCAAATATATTGTGCCTCATTCAGCAATTGTACATGTAAAATATTATCGTTAACATTTTCTATCTTTTGTTGAAAAGGTGATAATTGCGACATTCTTTTTGATTGTTCTAACCTTGAAACAACTAAATAGAGATCATCAAAATGAAAATGGGACAAAAGCTTAGTAGGATTTCCAATTATTATACTTTTTCATTTTTCGTTCTATGTTCCTGCGATTTCCTCATCAATTTAATTTTGTTAAGCTAATCTCACTCTACATATGAACTTTATGGAAAATTCAAATAAAAAAAGCATTATTCAATCGCACGAACACCAATAAAAAATACGAATTCCATTATTGGGATCTGTTACGAGGGCGCGTATGCAATATATATGAGAACTTCTCTCAAACTTTTTACTTTTCGAAAACTGGCATATTCAAATTTTTATAGGCTGTTACTCGGTTTCTATAACATAAAATTCCGTATATACAGTGATACATTTTTATGAAACATAGTAAAAGGTATTAAAAATGCAGAAATGGTCTGTTTTATCAACATATTCTCACCAATATCGATAAAAAGTCATTCTCTATCGTTACCAAAATAATAAAACATATTTCTCGAATCAATTTATCTAAAAACATTGTTTTTGATAATTATTAACCATTTTTTATAAATATTTTGACTTATATTTTTCATTAGGATGTTTTGCAAAGATATCTACGGTCAGATGGCGTACTGATCGTTGGTAAAAAAAATGGTGGCACGGACAATTATACAAATACGCGCGTCCTGTCAATTATTGGGCTCTTGTAGTTCTTTTATTTTGCACGTATTTTTTACGGATACGCACATGCATGTACACACGTAACGTTCATATGTTGGTGTAGCCATTTATTTTTACCAACGATCAGTACGACACCTGACGGGAGATTTCTTAACGAAAAGACCTAATGATAAAGTGGGTTATTTATGGATGTACTTTTTGTTATTATGAACGTGTTCACGAAAGCAGCAAGTAGTATGATTCTTGTTTTTACTAAATATTAACACCTTATTCTGAATAACTTTGAATAAAATGCATACAAATAGTTAGAACCGAATAAAATTAATAATATAAACTAAAATTAGTAAAATCCGAATAAAATCATGGAAAAAATGTGGACAACAAAAAACAAAATGGATAAAAGTTCTAAAAATCAGTATAATACTACCTCACGAGTGTACACCTTCAAAACACTCAAACCACTTTTCAGTACCCCCTCCTCAGCCCACTAAATAAATGCAGCACGTAATTTACCAAACGACCATACACCCACTATATCCCTCTCTCCCTCTCACACAGACACACATCTGCACCCACGCGAGTCCCAGCGGCATTTGTCCCTGGGAAACAGACAGCAGCAGCAGCACACTGCACTTCGAGAGAGCGCGCACCGCGTCTCTATTTGAAATGCATTGGCCGTCGTCGCGGAAGCACCGGTGCTGCTGCTCGAGTACACGAGGCACGGTAGAGAGAGAGGCAGAGAGAGAGAGAGAGAGAGAGCGTCGACGCTGCGGCGGCAACAGCAGCAGCAGCAGCTACTGTTTGTGCTGTCAACCGTCGGTATAATGGATAGAGGCTTCGGCGAGCGTTTGCTCTCGCAACACTGCACCAGAGGCAGTGCAGAGTCGAGAGGCTAAGAAAGACAGCGAAGGCAGAGAGAAGAGGGAAGAGATCGTGTCTCTACTCAGGCTCGAATCCGTCTTCTTATTCTTTCACCTGCTTCGCGCGCTGATTCTTCTTTCGAGGAGGAAATAGAGAAGAAGAGAGGAGGGATCTGTCTTGGAGGCCGCGTAAACAACGTCCTTGGGGCATGAATTTTAACCTCGGCTCAAACAAAGAGCTTTTAAGGCTGCTTAATTGGAGAAATATTTCGAGGCTCGGCTGCTGTTGCTGCTGTGGTTACCCTTTCAGAGTATTTATTTTCTGCGTTGAGGGAACGCTGCTCGCTGCTGCATGCAGTTTTTTCTGCGCCTTCTTCGGGTTTAGCGGTCGCAGAGAAAAGAGCAAAGAGATCCGACGCGCTCGATACGTTGGAGAGGTTTTGCGAAGGATGAAGGGTTCTATAATGTGGGTCAGGGGTGCGCCGAGAATGTAGAGTGGTCGCGAAAACGGAATGATTTAAGGTTTGAGCAAGATTCAGTATAAGAGTTTTGATGATATGGCATTGATGGAAACTACTTCACAGCTGAAATAAAGTTGTACGAATTGCGCAGTAATTTTATGAGGATTTTGATGATAATCTTTTTGATATTATATATACCTATAGGTATATAACTAAATAATTAACTAAATTAATAATATGATGATAATTTATGCACAATTCACTTAAATAATTATTTTTAATAAAATATATTAATGTTTTATCCTTTACGCTAAAATAAATAAACTTAAAAGAAAGGATGCCCATAGCGGTTCCCGGAGGGAACGTATGAAACCAACAACATCGTTTAAAACTCATTTAGAAATTAATTTTATAAAAAAATTAAATCCTTCAAATGAGGGGAAAGCTGGAAAAAATAATATCTATGGATTTGTCCTATTTAAAGCCATGTAAAAATCTAACCGTACTCGGAAAATTCTACTTATTTTTACGAATTTTCACCGTTATTTCTTCTACTTTCCCACCACTTAATGGACTCAATTCTTTTTCTAAAATTAATGTTTTGATGAGCTCTAAACAATTGTATTAACTTTATACGTTCCTCTTCAATGGCTCAATTATTATAACTCTATGGGCATCCTCCTTTCCGCCTATATGGGTCTCCAACCTAAAACTGGGGGTTGGGTGTCTTATTGGGATCGAAACTGCAACTATATATAGATATACTAGCCATGTAAAAACAACTGAAGTAGCTTTCACTAACAGCTTACGAAGCTCACCGCTAGACAGGAGTTCCGATCCCAATGCCATACCTGAACTACTACACTAAAAGCTCTTGTTGTCAGAGAAGTATTCAAATTACATTAGTTATGCTAGTACTAACGTTATATATAATTATAGATCGTTATATATTGTTATGAATATGAACGGACTTGAAATTATAATATATATATATATATATATATATATATATATATATATATGTATTCATATGAATTATACAGTTTTTCACTTTTGAAAATCCTATTATTACATTGCTAAGGCTAATGTATTCCTGTAACATTTAATATGTACTTTCTACGAAATGAACTACTGAAGCTGCTACTAATCACAATACGCGATACGTATACTGTGAGATTCAAATTTGAACTGTCCGGCGTATTTTATTTTCATCAAATATATATGTTATTTGTAATAAGACTCTAATACTCGTTTCATAGGATATTTGTAGAAAAAAGATTCTATTGACCGCTGCGAGTAAACATTAAAATAAATAAAAAAAAAAAAAAATTATTGATTCCCGAACCTTGAAGGCGAACCGCACTTTTATTGCGGAAAATGATGACTACTGAGGTTAACAAAGTGAAATTAGATATATTCCTCCTCGATTGTTTTAGATTTCCGCAATAAAAGTGCGGTTCGCCTTCAAGGTTCGGGAATTAATAATTTTTTTTTTTTATTTATTTTAATGTTTACTCGCAGCGGTCAATAGAACCTTTTTTCTACAAATACCCTATGAAACGAGTATTAGAGTCTTATTACAAATAACACTTGGCACTTGACCACGAATGTGTCCATATAGTTATAATATTTTAATTTTTGATTAGTTGTTCATCTAAGCCGCTAGAAGGAATTCCTTTCCCGCTAGTAAGGTACACTTTTAAAAGTAATATATTCTCAGCAACCGGCGTATCACTTTCGCGTCAAAGACAGGTTTATCTGGCGTCTTTCTGACGAGCCCACCAGATAAACCGGGGCGAAATGCTTATTCTAATTTCACTTTGTTAACCTCAGTAGTCATCATTTTCCGTTAAATTATTTGTTGTATATTCCCCCTCGATTGTTTTAGATTTCCGCAATAAAAGTGCGGTTCGCCTTCAAGGTTCGGGAATTAATAATTTTTTTTTTTTTTTATTTATTTTAATGTTTACTCGCAGCGGTCAATAGAATTTTTTTTCTACAAATATATATGTTGTTTATAAGTTGTCCTTGAGGAAATCTCCTTCAGAAAAAACATATATACTTATGTTATACTTATGATTAATTTAAATATTTGCGTGGTTAATAATATTAAATTAGCTGCTACACATTTTCAAAAACACATAATATTATTTTTACTCAGGATAATACTAAAAATATTAATTAAAAACATAAATTCAATATGAAAACGCATAAAACACATACGCATTTTTAAATACTGAGTTATTTTAGAAAGATTTCTCGCTATCTGAAAAGTGGACGAGAATTGGACAATTAAACGTGTAAAAACCTAAAAACGACTATTAATTAAGTCCGCACAGGTGCAATTAGTTAACTCCGCGTACGTCTTCTCTCATTTCTCTCTCTCTCTCTCTCTCTCTCTCTCTCTCTCTCTCTCTCTCTCTCTCTCTCTCTCTCTCTCTCTCTCGAATATATAAACGTGTTCTGGAGAATACGGTTATCCGCCCGCGGCAGATAAGGTTAATAAAGTGATCGGTCAACGTTACTTGTACGTCTAGGAATAGCCGGGAGCTATCTGTCATTCATAATCTACGGCGATAGAAGAGGCTTATACGCTCCTTCGGGCAGAAAAAGCCTAGGGGGCGCGCTAAACGAATGGTGGACAGACGTCGTCCGGAGAAATTTGCACCGGCAGATTTGAGAAACCCGAGCGGAAAAGTTAAAAAGTTGTGTGTACGTGTGGTGCTGCCAAAGTAAAAGTTCGCTTATTATCAATGAAAAAAAAGCTTAGCTTTTTCGGAAATTTATACGTAAAAACTTCGAGTCCTGTATCGTGAATTTCAGTTTATTCGAAATAAACAGCTTTTAATACTTTTCATGAAAACCATATTTCAACGTGAAGCCGTTTGCAGAAAAAATTAAAACAATTGACCTATATTAAAATACGAACCGAAAATTAGTTTTCAAACTGAAAATATATTTCAAAATAGTATTCTTCTAAAAATATTTTATATTTAAAATTATAGCGAATGGTACTAATATTTTATTTTATAAGATCAATTTAAAACGTACTTTTAAAGCAATGCCTGTAAAAAATACAGCCATAATTTTCCAAAAGTCAGCGAGCTCTCCGAGAAATTTAAAGCGCAGCCCTCAAAGATTGATGCTCCCTCCCCCTAAAAAGGCAATCTCTCGCAGCTCAATAGCGCACTACCCGCAACCTCGCCCCAGTAAAAAGGTTAATTCCAATTCTCGGTAAAAATTACACAGCGAGAAAACACGCGAATTAAACTGGCCCATCCTCTCTTCCACTCTACACGCGCGCGCGCGCGAAAGGGGTCATCTCGGGGCAGCTGAAAACTTCAGCTCCATTATACGCCCCGGCGAAATGAACCGCGCGCTCGCGATCTGTCACGTCGAGAGAGGGAGAGAGAGAGGGGAAAACAGGAGCTCCAAGCAAAACGTGTTCATAAATTCGCTTTACGCCGCGGCTCAGGAAATCTTAAGCGCACTTGGTAATAAAACGCGCGGTGGCGCGGACCGTATATTTGTCCCGCGGCTGCCCGCGAAGAATTCGACTTTTATGTCGTCGGGCTCGCGCGGAGGGAGGAAAGAAGGTAGAGGTGGTCCATTGCGCTCGTAACGAAGCCAAATTCTTCTTCTGTTTCAACCGGGGGGAATTTTGTTTCTCGCTCTCTCGTGTTTCTTTGGTTCTGAGTGTCACTTTTGTTTCTTCGTTGATCCGTGACGGCACTGCTGAAATATATTTCTATATCGATAATACGTTATAATGCATCGATCGAGCGAGGATCTGATAATGATACGGTATAAAGGCTGAGTGCGTGGAAAAGGAGAGAGAGAGAGAGAGGCACTTGGCTCCGCGAGTGGCCATAGAAAAACTGTGCTATGCTAACTCATCGCACGTATATCAGTCATATTCGCTGCGTAGCATAGTATTGCATAATTAGTGCAAACCACATTTTGTCATAATCTTTTGCCTAATATTTAAATCTTTTATCGCCTTATCAACAACGAAGATTGAAGAATACAAGAGTATGTGAGTGTGTATATACCGTGACAAAATAGAATAACAGAGAAGGATTTCAATCGACCTTCGACCCTGTTACAATTTTATCATATATATCATCTTTAACATCTATAAATCAAGAGTCAAAATTTATTTATACTCTTTTATCCCTTTAAAAAATAATTCATAACAAGGTACGCTCACCAAATGAAATCTGGAATATTAATGTTTGGATTAAATTTATTTGGTTGCGGGTGGGGATTTATTATGTTAGCAACAAGTTGCATTATTTGATTGTAATGTATTTTCTTCCTTTTTTATACACTTAAGATGGTTCTGTAGTAAAATTTGACGAAAAACTCGATTTTTTCTATTTCATTTTGTGATAGTTTGTACATTTTTAGAACCAAAAATTATTTTGTTTTGGCAATATTGGCCATAGAAATCATTGTAATGAACTTAATAGTTATTTATACGTATCTTTCTTCAGACCTTTATTGTAAACAATCCAGCGTGTTCCTACATTAACCGAATCCTAACCCGTGCCCAAATCTACTTTATACTATGCAGGCAAATTATAGAAAACATAAAAATTATTAAAAGAAAATTTTGATCGATATTCTGCGATAGAAAAAATGTTTTAAAATCATCAGAAAATTATATTATATCTATTTTTACAAAAGTGCGGTTTTCTCCATTTATTGTTTTCCAATGTTCAGCAAGTCTTGTGAACATAGGATTACAATGAATCAATATGAAACTTTGAGGATATCTTATTCAACTTATTCGCATCACAACCATGAAATCCGATTTAACAAAAAAAATATATTTATTAAGAAATATTGCCCATGAATAGAGTAAACAATGTGTTTTTTTAGGTTATTTTTACAATGAAAATTCAATGCAATTTTATTTTTCTTTATATTTGTGTTTTTAATAATTTGGAGTTCACAGTACAGTGTAGTACAGGTGTTAGATATTACATAATTTTTTCAAATGCTATACTTGCATTCTCATGCGTAAGGAAAGTTTTGAAAAAACGTCAATTTTCATTGAAAATTGCTAGTTCCTTCTACATAACTATGGGTATACTGTCTAAATATGTATAAAAATTTACAAAAAACTTTCCTTATAAGTAAAAATATAACCACTAATTAAAAAAAAATTTATCATGTAACTAGCAAATCTTTCAAATTTACTATAGGACCACCTTAAGCTTTTATGTTCAAATGTAATGACTTTACAATAATTGTATATAATTATTCAAATTTTTATTTTTTATGAACTTCTTGCACAATAAGTAGTTAATTTAAATTTGTGTGAAAAAATGTTTTAATGAAGTTGCAGAATAAGTTCAATCAACTAACATTAAATAACTAAAATCAAAACTTAAAAGTTTACTTGCTCTAAAAACATATTTTAGTTGTGAGTACCGAAACTTTGAAATATTTTTAATGAGAGTTTCAACAGTCAGAGTTTGCAGAATTCACCAAATAATCAGAAATCAACTTGGTTGGAGAATTTAAAGTTTCAAACTTTCCTTTGAAGTACGTTTTAAACGGCTTAATAATTTTACTGAGTTTTTAAAGTTAAGAAAAAATAGATTTTTGGTAAACTTTAAAAAAATATTTATTTAAAAATCTGTTAAAGCAATGTTTTTGCATACTCTTTCAAAGGACTTCAAAGTTCCTGCTAATTAAATAACCAAAACTTCTCTCTATACAAAATCTTTTATGTTATATTTTTCCTACATAAAAATACATTACATTGTATTATCCCATTGAATTTATGCTCGTTTAATTAGTAAGTTAGCTTTCAAATTTTCAAACGAAAACGTGAAAAAAGCTTCAATCCCACCAGCATTTGTCGCGTGTTAATGAATATATTCCATTGGAATCCTAATAAATCTCGCATACCACCACCTGCCTTGCTTTTTCATTTACTCCACCTCTTCTCTTCTTTTTTGAAATATATTCCACCGGATTATCCGGGCTTAATTGAGAAGATATCGCTTTGCGAGCTTCTCGGAACTGACGCGCGTGTATGCACGAGAAGCTTTCAAAGCTCCGCGTCGACGGTTTAAACCGCGTAGTCGCGAATCTTTGATCGTGGCGTATATATAACGATTCGTTTTTGTGAGCGCAAAGTGTTTCCGCGGCTTGAGCTGTATGGATACTTCGTCTTAAATCGGTCACGGATTTTTCAAGTAAGGCGGCAGGTAGCGTAAGTTCGTTAAATAGAGATGTCATTGAAGTTTGGAACGTTCGTGGAACTAAGTACGAAATTTGAATTCTAGGTGTTTTAGAAGTGCGAACCCGCTAATTCCGATGCCACAAGACTCTAACTGGTTAAACAATCTATTGTGCGGAGTTTTAGCAAAATTTATCACGTGGATAGTATAAAAATAACCTAGAATAGTTAAATAATTTCTATTACTACTGAAGTTAAACCCTGCCCCGAAAACGCATTATGCATTACATCGGCAATATTTTAATTGATATATTAGCCAAGTCCCTGGTAGAAATCTAACTTGGTTTCTAGCCACTTATTATTGGAAAACTAAATATATAATTATAAAACTATAATGTATCTTTATAAAGTTCAAGGAAAGTTAAAAAATACACAACTTTTGCGCATACGTACAGGTTCTAAAGAATAGGAACTATAGGCGCGCCTATATATATCGATATTCCTAACCCTAGTCCATTAATTTAAGAGGAATATCCACATAATAGTATATACTAAAAATTTTAAAATTTATATAGAACAATACACACAATTTATTTCTAAAGGATTTAGTGGGATCAATATATTACATAAGATAATATTAAAGATTTTATTGGTTTTTGCACCGTTTTTGGTAACAAAAATCACTTTCCGCGGGATAGAATTAGATAAAAAAATCAAGTATATGTATTAGATTATGTGGAATCAATTATATAAAGTATTAGGGGGTTCAGAGTTTTAGATTTGACAATAGAAATTAAAACTCATCAAAATTTACGTATTTTTGAATCTTTAAATACCTTCTACATGATAAATACTAATGAAACTTGGCTAATATATCAATTAAAATATTGCGGATGTAATGTATAATACGTTTTTGGGGTCAGGGTTTAACTTTAGTAGTAATCGAAATTATTTAACTATTTTAGGTTATATTTATACTATCCACATGATAAATTTTGCTAAAACTCCGGAATATAGATGCTTTATTCATTCGGAGTCTATTTGCACGAGAATTAGGGGTTCGCTACACTTCGAATGCACTTATAATTCCAATTTCGTACTGAGTTCCAAGAACGTTCCAAACTTCGACATAAATAGAGTAGGGAAATTATTGGAATACAGTGTAGTAGGGGTGTTATTTTTCTTTTAGATTTGCTTTCATTTATTTTACGATAATGTATCAAGAAACCCATAGAAAATATGACAGGATAGATATTTTAAAGTGCATGTTTAATGTGTCTTTGACGGCGTTCTTTCATTTTAAAACTTTTAACCGTAAAATGTATAATAAATTTATTTTATGTTAATTAACGTGTTTTTAAATAGTTAGAAAACATTTAATTATGGTTAGTGTGTATAACAAAGTATACCTTAAGAAGCATATATAGACTAAGCCGATTAAACAAAGCGCTCTAATTATAGCGGAGTACTCTAATTAAATTAAAACAATGTTAATTAATTTAACTACTGCTGTAACATCGCTCTTGAAAACACCTGCAACCATTTTTCAGAAAATGCACCACAAAGAATTTTAAAACAATGAGATTTTAATGACTCTCATTTATACACATACAATGGTTTCAGCCTTTATTTCATAACATTGATGAAGAAGAAGAAACATAACACTAAAAAAAGGTGAAAATATCTGCTTTATTAATCATCTAAGTCCCAGATATTGAAATCGTTGTCAAAAAATTCTCAATAAATTCAGGGATGATTGTTGAGCCATGGGATTTGGATACGTGCAATAATTTATTATTTTTAATTCTTTAGTTTTCTCTGCTATTTTGCAATAAAAAATACTTACTTTATAAAGCAATAGATACAATTGTTAATTCCAGTTTTTCATAAAAAGGACTCAACTCTAACTTGGATATATTCATTGACTAGCTATCTAAAGCTTTATCAACCACAGAAACATAAAAGACTTTAAAAATGCACGTTCTCCTCATTCACGTTGAACAATGTCTAAGACTATTACTCCATTCAGATGGTCTGGTGCTGTGGTCCAAATAAGCTGGAGAACTAAAACTAAAACTAACCTCAAATTTTGGGAAAAAATAAAGATGAACCTAAACGCAGATTTTTCGCATATACAGAGATTAAAATATGCGTCTATTAAATAATCAGCTTTTCATATTTGATATGTTAGATGTAAAAATTTAGTTGAATATTGACTGGTATTTAAGTATAGTAAATTATTATTTTTTGTTAACCGTTATTTTCATGAGATTTGTTACATAAAATACGTGTATAACTGTTATCATTATAAAAAACCTATGTAACATATTGGATTTTTTATGGTACCAGTATACCTCCACGTCCAAGCTGTTGATCCCGGGATTAAACCTGAGAGTGGTATATATTGTTTAAAAGCAAAAGTAGTTATAACATAACGTTCTTTTGTATTTTCATGAGAAGATCAGCTCCCAGATCTTCGCCACGATTTTTTAACATAACTAACCTAAAGAACTCTTGTTGGTATGGTTATGCTTCATTTCAAGAAACCTGTTTTTGGCTAACATGGGACCGTGAGATCCTAAGATTCATTTATTATCTCTCATACAAAAAGATAATGTAAGACTTCATTTGTAAAAAATTATACAAATTGTCATGTAGAATTAAGACTTGTAATCGTTGAAAAAAATGTTAACGCTGTTTAAATTCTCCATATTCTCGTTTTTACGTCAATTTTTTGCTAAAATTTTACTTTTTTTCTAAGGTTCCCCATAACTATAATTGATCATTTGTTATTGCTTTTTGTGGTTCAATCGCTTGGTACTGTCACACTTTATCTAAATTTTGTGATGGTAAAAAAAAAGTTTTGCTAGAAACATGTTTTGAGATATTATGAGTAAAAATACAGTATTTTTATAAAAAGTCTATATGGATGTGCGTGTGTATGAGGGTGTTTGTGTTTATGTGTGTGTGTTTGTGTGTATGTGTGAGTGTGCGTTCGTGCGTGCGTACGTGAATGCGTATGTGCGTGCGTGCATGTGTGTATGTGTGAGTGGACGGATGTCAATGAAAATTATTCTGAACATTCACGGTCAAAATTAATGTTTCAGGGCTCAATAATTTTATTTTTGATTTCTCAAAGAGAAGGCTTTGTGATGGTGAACATTTATTTTTGTGTTCTTTTAACGTATAAACATGTTTTATACCTTAGGGAGTCCGAATAGACTAGTCTTAAAAATAGTCTGTATGTATGTGTCTATGTGTGTGCGTGTGTTAGTATGTGGCATATCACGATTCATTCAATTTGCGGTATAACTTACCCAAACTTTGCACAGATGTTTGCTATCAATACCCGGTGTGCGCTTGAAAGTTTCAGCGAAAATGGTCGAATAATTTTTTTATGGCCATTTATCAAAATTTAAGAATTTTCAAATTACAGTTATTTGAATTCTTTTCAATGCAGGAATGGTTTCTGGGAAGTAAATTTTTTATACAATAAAGTACTCATAATATCCTTCATTTTAGGATCGTGAACGATTTTATATGAGTCGTTTTTCAGTTGTTATAAGTACTGCGTGACTAAATTTTTGTTTTCAATATTTATTACTCAATTAATATAGGATAAATGTTAGTGAAATTTGTACTGAATACTTGTTTCATATACAGGTATATTCCAGTAAATTTTTAGGTATTAAAACCGTTTGTTTTTTGAGAAAAATATTTAAAAAATACATATTTTTTGGACAACGATAACTTGAGTAATACGTGATGTAATGCCAATTTGGTTCATAATCTTGTGAGATATTACAGATTATTCAATTTAAACAATACATTTTCACTCTTTATATCTGGACACATATAAACTTTATTGCTGTACATTTTCTTGTAGATACTAAGTATTATAATATATGAGATTTACTATTCTACACTTCTAGTCAACTTTACGCATTAGATTGCACGAAAAAATCCGAAGATAATGTTATATTAAAAATATTATTATTGTGTCATTTTTTTAAAAATGATTTATTAATGACATAATTTATTTTTGCAATACTACATCTCTATCGGCATAGTGCGTTTATTACACATAAGAATTGTACACGTAATTATTGTGCACAATTTAGCATTGGTCAAATATATCTATATATAATTTGACCAATGCTAAATTGTGTACAATAATTACGTGTATAATTCTTATGTGTAAGAAACGCTCTATGCCTCTCTATCGATCTATAATATCGCATAGAAAAATCATAATTTTTATATTATTTTGATGGTGGGATTTGTAAACTAGTATATATTAAATAGTAGAACAATTTTTAAATGAGTAACTTTAAAAAACGATGCGTTTTTGTGTGTTATGCATTTTTTGCAATGAAAAAATACCATAATTCAATCTTTTATAAGTATAGATTTCATTTGATTTTATAAATAAAAATAGATTTTCGAATCAATGACACATCGCTAACCAAAGACACCCTAATGTCCGATATATACGATAATATGTTTATTGAAAAGTATCGATCTTTCAGAAGGGCACAAATCACTAAATGAAAATAGTATAAACAGGAAAATAACCATGATGGGCGGTTCTGCGCAGATCTTCCTTATTTATATAATAATTTTAATTAAATTCTCTTTGAGAAAACATAGTGCCAAAGCACTTGGCAGCGTTTTTTTGAAAGGAAGGGGGCTGTGAGAAAATATTTGTTGTAATTTAAACTAATTGTGTACTTTTAGTACAAAATTATCTTTTGATAAACCATCAATGATAAATCAGTTCACAGTTTTTTAGATTCTAATTAAAAAAAGATATAGCAATTTAAAATTAATTTATTAAAACAAATAATTTTATATTAGAACAATTAATTTAGTTTGATCATTTTTACAGTTCACCGTTATATGGTCTAATTTCAAGTGCTCTGCCCGCGCGCGCGCGCGCGTCACACACACACACACACATGTATATATCAAAATGTATTATAAATTTTTTTTACTCGTTCGAGAGTTTATTAATATACAAAGAAACGTTTGAGTCGTTTAAATAAATGTATTCTTTCTGAAAAATCCCCAAAAATCGCCTCTATTTTTCCTCATTTGCACCGGACTCCCTCGTTAAAGGAATTACTTACTTCTACTCAGCAGATATTTCGCATTATTCAATATCATAACTCATTAAACCTCGACTCTCGTATTCTCTTTCGGAACACAGCAGCGGAATAAATAATCCTCCAC
This sequence comes from Gastracanthus pulcherrimus, assembly GCA_949152435.1. NCBI lineage: Eukaryota > Metazoa > Arthropoda > Insecta > Hymenoptera > Pteromalidae > Gastracanthus > Gastracanthus pulcherrimus. The sequence goes on along the minus strand of OX424575.1, from coordinate 153,602,905 downwards.
TCAACGAGAGATAAAGGGGAAGGAAAATAAGAAGACGAGGAAGGGCGCGGGCCGCTAAACGCGGGCTGAGAAACATGTCCGAATAAAGCGGCCGCGACGTGCGCCCGTGTAAAATTGATGCACGGTTTTCGCATGGACAGCATGCAAATGCGCTGCCGCGCCGCATTCAGCCAGAAACTTCGCATACGTATGTGGGTATGTGTGCGGTATTATACGTACGCTTGTTTCGAGTGGGGACAGAGAGATGGAGAAAGATTTTCCGAAATACGCTAGGGACGTGATAGAGCGCTTCTCTGCTCGTTTTCAACCACTTTTTACAAGTGCATGGGAGTATCGGTGGATGGTCGTTTTTGTTAGTGGTGTCGATATTATCGGATTTTTGAGAAATTTATGTATGATGTAAATCAGTTTTTTGAATGACCTGCAATAATTTTCATGTAATATTTGTCTCAGATTAACTAGATATAGGATAAAAGAGTCATTTACTGTGACCCTCGATATTTTGATTTTTAAAATTATAAAATCTTGTCGTTACTTGATGAAAAAGTAATTATATTAAAAACTACTGTTTCATCGAGTTACTATATGATCTAGATGGAGGCATAGTAATCAATGCACGACACAGTAATTGACTCTCTTACCTTAGCAGTATCAGAATTTATGTATTTATTGAAATCAAATTTCTTATATCACATTTGTGCATAATAACGATTTGTGGAGTTATTATATACAATAGCAGTTAGGTTTAAACTGTTAACCTATAGAAGGTTAAATGTAAAAACGTAGCATGTATAGATTGCAATAAAATCACTGCAACATCTCGGTTTCTAAAGTGGCGCAACGAATTACTCAATATTTTGCACACATTATGATAAAAGCAGAGCACAGATTATGCACCATTTAAACTACATTATCGATTACTCAAAAGTGTGTCATATACTCCGTCCATTTGGTAATGAGTCATTGCAAATTTATTTTAAACATAAAATAACGTTCTGGTAGTATTAAAAAAAGTGTTGAAATTATTTTTAAAATTGGCAGAAAATTTGAATAATGAATTATAGCTATTATTAGTTTAGCATATGATTAATTCGTAAATTAATTTATTAATTACTATGTCAGAAATATTGATCATTAAGGGGGTATTGTAGAGTAATGGGTGGGTTTGGATAGCATCTTTGCAAACATTTTTTAAAGAACAACCAATAAAAGTTATTAGGTATCAGCCTGCTGACTCTATACGCATCAATATTAATATTAATCTTTGAAGAGTAATTAAAAGTATTTTAAATTGAAAATAATTCTCTATTATACAAATTATTAGTATGATTTCAGCTGATAAAAAAATTAGTGCATTCCAGAAACTAGCTTTCTATTTTTGATTTTTATTGTCTACCGAGTGCTGTACAAATTAAAAAAAATTAATGTAATGTTATTCTTGTAGAGACAATAGATTTTTTCAATTCAGAACACACTACTCCATTGCAGTCAACATCAATTATTGGTTTTGCTTAAAAAATTCCCAAATATTATATTCTTTTCAAGCTACATATTAAGTAAAAAAAACGAAAATATAAACACTGCGAATTATGATCACGTTGACAAACAATTGTTCTCTAAAAAGATTAAATACACCGTTATCAAATAAAACTTTCACCTTGGCAGGTGTATCATTTCCCATCCCAATATTCTCGCTCCCCTCATCCTCGATATTACCTTGATACGCCTTCGCACGCGCCGCGATTTCGATTAAATATCAGCCTCGATGCCCATCGCAGTCATGCACAAGAGCGTCAAGCTCCTAGAGAGGAAGTTCGGCTCCAGCGAGAAAAAGATCGAATATAAGCAGGAAATATTAAGAACGGAGGCACCTTGCAACCTCTCTCTCTCTCGCTCCTGGCTGAATAATTCATAAGTGCGGAGAATTTAACTCGATGCAAATGTGTACGTCGCACGCCGATAACGTGTAATATAAAATCGAGCATGTATATTTAACGAGAAGTGCGGAAGAGAAGAAGGAAGGGGCGGGGGCGAGAGAGAGAGAGAGCGTAGCTTGTTCAACTACGGGAGATTGCTAGAGCTGCTGCCGCTCAAAGTTCGTTGGCACCGCTTTGAGTTTTGACATAAAAGTCTCTCTCTCTATCTCTCTCTCTCACTTTTTCTCTCTCTCCCACCCCCCCCCCTCTCTCTCTCGCTCGCTCTTGTTATATAGCTGTATACCGTGCGAGCTGACGTTCGCGCATGCATTATGCATATCGCATGCCGCTTATACGCGCGAGCACAGATAAGATGGATTATGCTTACGAATATCAATATGCGCGCTTTGAATCGGACGCGCGTAGAGAGGGAGAGGGCAAGGGAGAGAGAGAAAGAGAGAGAGAGAAAGAGAGAAAGAGAGAGAGAGAAAGCGAGAGAGAGAGAGAGAGAGAGAGAGAGAGAGAGTCAGACAGAGTTATACTAGTGTTACTGCTACTGCTGCAGTCGTGGGTATAGTGAGATGATTGATAACACGGGGCGCGCTCGTGTCCTCTTTGCTGGACTTAATGTCGAATGGTGGATGATGCTATTGACGGCTTTTCCTTTATTTTGTTTGCAGAGAGGGTTTCGGTGATGTATTGTAATTGTGAGATGAATTTGTTTTCGTTTGTGTTTGATACATGAAGCTGACATCGAAAAGGGTTTTCGGATTACTTGCTGTATACGAAAGTTTAAAATGTACATAGGTATATACATGCTTATAATATATATATATATATATATATATATATATATATATATATATATATATATATATATACCTTAATACGCCTTCGCACGCGCCGCGATTTCAATTGAATATCGGCCTCGATAATAATAATAATAATAATAATAATAATAATAATAATAATAATAATAATAATAATAATAATAATAATAATAATAATAATAATTGTAAAGTAAATAAAAAAAATTTAATTTGATTTCTACGTGTTTCTACCTTTGTTATCCGTCGTACGTTACATTGCTATAAAAATGAAAGCCCTGCACAATCGCCATCAAAATTCCAAATAGGAACACCGAAAAAGAAAAATTGTTGAATTTCATATGAATGACTGTAGCTTGAACCTCTGACATTGTTAAAACAATAATTCTCTTAACAAAATGACGATGATTGCCATATATTCGAATCAGAAGATCCCAAGAATTGGCATTTTTGAGCATAAAGAAGTCCATAAAAAAGTTCAGGCCAGAATTATTGTAATTATAAATAGAATCTCGTTTGAATTTTTAGCATTCGTAAAGAACTGAAATAGTTACAATGATAATAGTGCGCAGCAATCATGTAACGAGAAAAACGCATTTAAGGGCTAATATCTGTACTCAGTCTATGGGCTGCTGAATACACTATTAAATCTATAATACCATTAGGAATTTCGTTCTTAAATTTTACCTAGTTATTCTTGAGATAATATTAGATCAAAATTTAATATAAAATCTCTAATTATCGAAAATTATTGCCTGGAAAATGTTTCTATAGTCACTAAAAGCTAATAGCTTCATCCAAATCTTAGTTCATTTACATGCCTATAAAATCAATTAGGAATTTATTTATTAAATATTACTTACTTATTCTTAAGACGATTTCGGATGGAAACATGCAAAAATAATATAATTTCGATTGATTGAAAATGTTATAATTTAAGTGCTCTTAAATAATGATCGGATCTGCTTCTTAACGCTTCACATTTATTTCTGACAATCACATTAGACCAATACAAATCAAACCTTGAAAATATTTTACTTGATATTTGAATCTGGAGGAATACATCAATTTGGAATATAGAAAATACTTATTCATTAACATCATTACTAACCACACTCCCGATTTTTCTGTTCCAGGTAAGTGCTGCACTCGACACATGTAACGAAATTTCATTTCCCCCGACGCACAAAAGCTCCACTCCCGGCTCGCGCGAGACGCCGAGCTAATGCCGTAAGTATACGCGAAAGCCTCCTTGCCGTACGCGCAACATCGTGTATACGTACCCACGCTTACTCGCGTAAGACTCGGGCGTGCGCGAGCGCGCGCCAACTTCGTTTACGCGGCATTAGGCGTAATCGCTTAACTAAAATCCATCAACATTAACGAGATCCCCGGCGCCTGAATTAACCATATATGCTTGCGGCGCGCGCGCGCGCGATCGCATAAACGAGGGATGGCCCACGGGGCGTGTCGCCGCGGCGCGACGCGATGTACGTATGTATTATGTGCGCCGCCGTCGCCGTCGCCGCCCGATCGGTCCCACTAGTGCTATTTACGATGGCCTGCGTATCATCGTTGTGTGTTGGTGCTTGGGAGAAAAATTGTCTTGGTTTTGTTAAGTTTCGTCGTCGGAACAAATATCCTGTCTTTATTAATCGCGCTTCTTATAGTTTTCTTTAAAACACGAAACTTGATTACACGATTGCATAAAATTGTTACCAATAACCGATAGTAAGACTGCACTGTGGCAGCTTATAAAACATACCTATGTTCTTTGTTACATTAACTATATGCAAACTATGTAATATATTTTGTTGAAACTACTAAGACAATTTATTGGCAATATTATAAAGTATTTTGAAAATAATTATAATTATGAAAATTGCAGAAAAAATAAACACAATATTATTGTATTGTATTTGTATATAGTAAGTTTGGTTAGTTTTGTCCGTCATTTTGGTAATTTATAAAGTTAAAAAGCGATTGGTTTCATTGGCATGAGTAGATGAACGCAAAGCACCTTATGTGAAGTACATTTTTTAGACACACTTTAGCGTTGAAACTTTCATTTACAGGCTATAAATATGTAAATAGAGAGAATAGGGTCATGAATTATGGAATACAACATGAATTTTCTCTTCATCAAATAACTTTTAGTGCACTGAAATTTCATTCCATTATCATAATTTAATAGTGGTGTATCAATCATTAATATCATGCCAAAATGATTCCAAAATTAAATTTAAAATAAAATGAATTTTCCGAATTAGGTAAAAGTACCTATTACTGTATTTGAATGGTCTTCGCTTACTTGATTAAAAAATGTATGATAAATATTATTATTTCATTAACTATTAACAAGATGTTATTGCCAGTGCTATTTAAATAATAAACTTTCCTGAAAAATACCGCAGTAATATTAGTTTGAGTTGTTTGATATGAAACTCGCATTTAATTAACTTTCTATGGCAAGAACATGATTTATGAGTTTTTCATCCATTTTTAGCAATTAACTATATGTATTTTAGAAATAGTTGATGGTATTGGTCAAAATTAATACTGCTGCAGTTCATTCTTTACTTATAGTTACCTTTTTGATCGCATAATTTTGTTTTGCCCTCCAACTATTTACCTATTTGGAAGATCTTCTTAAACAATTGGGTAAAACGTGAAAAATTACAGATGCACACACGCCCAAACACACACACACATACGCATACGCATGCACGCAGACACACACACACACAGTTACACAAAGCCACACACACAAAAATACACACATATACCCTCACACACACACACACACCGACACACCCACACGCACGCATGCACACACGCACGCACGCAGGCACGCACACACACACACACACACACACACACACGCACGTACGCACGCACGCACACATACACACACACACGTACCCACACACACACGTATATTCGAACAGTTTATAAAAATAGTGTATTTTGATCTAAATGGGCCAAAACATGTTTCTAACATAACTTTTTTTTACTATTACAAAGCAGAAATTTCTAAACAATATTATGGGACTATGATAATTGATTATAAAGGAAAGAAAAAAAAATAATTACCATATAAATCGTTAAGTTTCAGTAAATACTACTGAATAACTGTACGGCTATTAATGTATTTTACAAAAAAAAACTTTCATTATTCAAACAAAAGTCCATCTCGCACAAAGCGCACCGTCAGCCATTACTCAATAAAGCTCCTCCCGCAGCTTCAAACGAATCATCCTCATATCGGAAAAACGCTCGTACATCCGCTTTCATTCCGGAACGAGCGCTGTGCAACTTCAATAAAAAAAAACCATCCGCACAAAAAAAAAATCTCTTTCACGTCTACGAGTCCGTCGATGCTCCTCCACGCCACCCGGCACATCGTTATAACGCGCTTGTTTCGAGGCTCGTGCACTCTCTCTCTCTCTCTCTCTCTCTCTCTCTCTCTTTGCTCGCACCGGAGAAAGCTCATTTCCCCGTGCTCGCGAATCTGGCGCATAGCGCGTATTATGCTAACGAGGCTTCCGCTACGCGTCGCCGTCTCCGCGCCTCGTGCAGCAGACGAGCAACGGCGATAAGTTGCCTATTTATATGCTCGCTCGCTCGCGCGCCGCGGCGCTCGATATATATACGTGCGCAGCTGCGACGTTCGGAAGAAATTTTTCTGGGTTCGCGGAGTTCGGTGCCTATAATTGACTGCAGGCGGACGCGGCCCGTCTTTGATGTCGCGGTGTATTAACGAGTGCGGGAGGGGGAGTTTGAGGTTTTTCGGGGAATTTTATGGCGCTCGCGTGAGGATTAATGTAAGTGGCGGAGGTGGGCGAAAGTTTCGCGGTATCGCTTGACGAGATTGCGCTAGTTTCGGTTTCCTGCTTTGGATGAAGATTTGGTTAGTGATTATAAGATTATGGGAGATTTGAGATATTTTTAGATTTGGCTGGTACGTGGAATGATTAAGGACAGATTAATTTACATTTGGAAGCTAGGAAGGAGTACAGAGATGTTAATGTTATTTTAGATAAAAAATAAGTTAAGATGCATAATTCATTTAATTTCTATTTAATTTTATCGTTAGAAGAGAAAAGATTATTTTTATAAGTACATTATTTTATAAGAAAATCGTATAAGTATTTAAAAAGAATTCTTATAAAATTAAAACATTAATAGTTTCTTTAACACAATAATGTTTAATAAAATGCCAGAACAGAATCGTTATTATACTACTAAGCTTTATTTTCTAAAGTGCGCTTCTTAAACTTTAGAATCAGCCACATTACACTCTGCAACTATCTGCTCTCCAATCTTAATCCTCCGACATAAAAATGAAAATCACCGATCCTTTCCAAATCTCAACCAAATCTCCAACCGAAACCTTTCCGGAAATCAAAATACTCCGAAGCTTCGCCCCCCTCCAAGCTAATCGCGTAATGCACGTCTTAGCTTCTCTACCCCCGCTGACACTCGTCGTCGACCGTCACTACTGCAGCAGCAACAGCAGCAGCCTCCAACTCTCGCTCTCTCTCTCTCTCTCTCGCATCATCGAACATTTAATCGGTATATGTATCTCGCTCCCCGTCTCTCGACTCTAATCCGCTGCAGCATCGGCTCCGCGCGCGATGTCTCCGTTAATCGTTGACTAATCGATTTTCCTCCAGCGGACGCGAGAGGCGCACAGGCAGAGACAGCGGGAGAGAGAGAGGGAGAGAGAGAGAGTTAGATAGGGAAATAGAGAGAGAGAGAAAGAGAGAGAAAGAGAGAGAAAGAGAGAGGGAGAGAGACAGAAGTTTAGCAGCAGGCTGCAGAAGCGGCCTGACGTGACTTACGCCGCATTTACAACCAATTATCCGCTGCCGCGTAAACTCGACAACGATCGACGAACAACGTACGGCCGCCCCTGCCAACCTGTACGTATGTGCACGTACGCGTGTACCTATACAGTGCGTGTCAAAAGTTCCGGAGCGGTGTATTGTTTCATATAAATTGCACTTTTGGACAAATGCTCTAAACAGGATTTATAGAGTTTCAAGTGGGAAGTTAACTGGTGATTTTTCTTTTACCATTGACCTTGTCTTCCTAACAAAATTTTACGTTGGAATGTGTGGTCATGATCCTATATTAAATTGACCCTAAGGGTTATGAACATACGAACTAAGGTAAATGATCTACCCTTTTATTTGCTGACTGGCAGCTTCCTTACTGGTCAGGAATAACTCCAACTTTTTTTTTTCCTTAATGCTAATTTTACCCTGAGTTATCAATAAGTGACCTGCCCGACAGCAGAAATAGAAAAGGTCAATGCACCTTAGTGCATGTGGTCGTGACCCTTAGGTCTATTTGACCTAGAGTCATTATCACATATTTTAACGTAAAATTTGTTCCTATTTCGAATGCCAACGTTACAGGTGGGTCCTTCTATTTTAAAAATTAGATTTGATCTTGAAATAACCGAAAATTGTCCAGTAAGCTCCCTGCTTGAAATCCTATAATTTTTATACGAAGAGTTTTTCAAAAAGTTTAATTAATATCCAATTATGCGCCGATGCGAAACTTTTGACGCGTACTGTATGCACGTATGTATGTGGAAACTGCTGTACTACTGCTGCTGCTACTCCCGTGTCTGAAATGAAATTACATGTCCTCGTATATATGCGTGAGCGGGCTCGGGCTATACTCAGGGACTGGTACTACTACTATACGGTTTAATCAATCAGTCGTGCTGCGGAAGGGTTGATGTTGGGAGGGGAAGGAGGAGGGATGACGAAATTTTACGAGGTGGACTTTGGATGAGCTGACTCCTCTGACCGAGTCTCCCACAGTGGTGATAACGTTCAGCAACTCTACTCGTCGAGGTTTAGGAAGTAGGCTTAGGGAGTAAGATGGGTGGTGACCTCCTTAAAATGGAGTGTATATCAATGGTAAGAGAACTGGAAGAATTAAAGAGTTGTTATCAATTGTAATTGTCTTTTGTGATTGTTAATGATCTATGCTGTAGATCAACGTTTAACTGTAATTTAATGTTATACAGTTATTTAGTTTTAAAATGTACTTTTAATGTAAGTTATTAATCAGAAAAACTGTTTACGAATTATGAGATATCATAATGTGACCGTAGTCACTTACTAAATTGTCACAGTAGTGATCATCTTCTGATACATCTAATTTGAAGAGGACTAAGCTATGTATTTGAGCAATGATACTATCATACGGGCAATTACTATAATTGCCATTAGTTATTGGAATTGAATGTCAATGGTGCATATGTTATATTGAAAGCAACAATTAATTTGTAACTGATTTATTTATATAAAAAATAATAATTTTCAATATGTATTACCGACGTACCTTCTGAGTAAATATAATAAATATTGAAATGAAAATATATCGATACGTAAATAAGTGAGGTCGTGTCAATTTTACGACATTGCATAATATTCGTCCGCGTTGGCTATTCTCGTTTGTCAGGTAATGAACCGATGTTTAATTTGAACTGGGTCGAATATATACATGTATAAGTATAGAATGTTACTGCGATATTGAATATTGCATACACACATATAAACATATGTACGCATGCAACTTATCATGAATATCGAATTTTCGAAGCAATTTTCATTGTATAAAAAAGTGAATTTAAATATTCATTTAAATTTCTTAATAAGTAAAATTGAATTTTGAAATTATGTGTATGCAATATTAAAAAGGACGTTAAAATTTATAAAAATTTTAAAAAATGAACCTCAATTCTAGAAGGAAACGTTAAAAATAAATAGTTTATAAATTCATGTCTTACTGAAGTCATTTTAGATCTATCTCTATTCTATCCATTTATTTCGTACCGAGAGACTTGCAACTACTTCATTAAAATGCAACTCAAAATGCATAATATTTTTCAAACTAATTTTCGTTGTATACAAAAGTAAGTTTAAATGTTCTTTCACATTATCTTATATTTAATTTAATATAAAATATGAATATTTAATTTGTAAATTTAATATCAAACAACACGTTGAAATGTAATAAATTGAAAAAGTGGTCTGACTGAATCAGCCCTATATGTACTGTCATGTACTTAGTGTGAAGCGATAATTTATCCAGCTATTAATGGAAATTTTTATTCTAGTCATGTAACGAACATGAATAGACATAATGTATAACCTAAAGAAATACCTATGCGTTTTGTCCCAGATTTACCTGCGGGACTCGTCAGTAAGGCTATGTAGACAAATTTTGCCTTAGACGATAAGATACAATATAAAATGATAAACTTACATATTTCCGTATTAATCTGTTTTGCAACGACCCTATGAAAGTTCTATTAACGCGACCTTATCGTCTTCCTCGTTCTGCGATTCTAGCCTAGTTTGTTCGCGTACGTTAATCCCCCTTGCGTAGGAGTTATTATGCAAGAAATTCTTTCAAAATGCAGTAGTTCTTCTAAGCAAGTCTGGAATTTGACTTATCATTTCTAGGATTTTGGGGTTGCTAATTACGAATCTGCAGTCAGAATTTAAAAATTCAAAATTGAAGATGCAAAATCGCCACCAAATAGAGAATTCCAGCATATTACGAGATTTTTCAACGAAATCTTCATTCAGAATTTCCAAATTCAAAATAACTGATCTAATATGGCGGCCGAAGAATACATTTTTAGAACTTCTTCGACTTTTCTCAACACTCACAAACGTAAATAGGTTTTGGACATCGTCAATATTTAATTTATTATCAAAATTTGCAAAATTAAAAAATGCGGCTTAACGAAAATCGTTGTACATTGGTTTTGGGGCCGATGATTACAAATCTTCAGTAAAAGTCTCGAAATTGCGTATTCTAGTTGCTGTGATTGTCGTTAAAGAATCGGAAAATCGTAAGTTTTAATGATATATTCAATATTCGCGATCTCAAAAAACTATGATCGTTCGTTTTTGTTGATAAAAGTAAAAAACGTTCCAAAAATGTGTTTTGTGGGTCCCATATTGGTTTTGCCTATGTTATCTTATTACACAAGTCTTGAGCTCTAATTTACGATGTCGATGATGTTCTAAAGTTATTTTGGTCAAAAGTTATAATAAAGCATGTTCGGATGAGTATACGATTTCGACCTCCTGCATATGGGAACCGCTCCGTTTGGACGAGTAAACTCAGCTTTCTGCGCAGGAGGGTTATTTTTTTTTTTTTTATTATTATTTAACGTCGCCATGTTTGTGCTTCCGTGTGGTGCTAATCGACGACGGGGGTCTGCGGTGTGTTTGTAAACAAAGCACATGTAATTTTTACAGAGGTGCTTGTATCAATCGGCAGAGACTAGGATTCGAACCCGGGTCACCGGCGTGGGAATCCGACACTCTACCGACTGAGCCGCCGCAGGCCCGGAGGGTTATTTTTGTTGCTATGGTAACTAATTTGAAATTCGTTTTTATCCGCATGGTGTATCGGCTTTAAAAATAAATTGAATTTGATTGTGTATAACTATATCAATAAGTCACAATAACTTGTTTTTTAACTGAACTACATAGTTTTGGTATCTGATAATTGTATAAATTGAATAAAACTGAATCAAATTTGTGTATCATTCGTCCGTTTGTATTTATTTCAATCAACGCAAAAAATGTCGAATGAATAATGTATCTCAAGGTATTATTCATAATACTTTTATCCGATACCTCATTTGACTGCAATTAACGAAAATTAAACTATAGTCCATCATTATCAAAAAAGCGTAACGCAGCAAGGAAATAATATTTTTCTCTTCAATCTAATTAAAATAGCACGTTTCACCTCTTTCACATTATTCAAGTCTCCCAGTACAGCACCAGACTCTTGGGTATCTCTCTCTTTCTCCCTCTTCCTTCCTGCTCGCGATATCAAAGTCAAATTACGCGAATTTCAAGATTCGAGCTCGCCAAGAAAGAGAGAGAGAGAGAGAGAGAGAGAGAGAGAGAGAGAGAGAGAGAGAGAGAGAGAGAGAGAGAGAGAAAGAGAGAGAGAGAGAGAGAGAGAGAGAGAGTCAGAAAGAGCGAGAGAGTTAAAAATGACGAACTTTCTGATATACGTCTTGAGAGACGAGCAAAGAGCAGCGCACGATAGCACGGATACGGCAGACGAGGCTAGAGAGCCGAGGTATAAGGAAAAGTAATTCCAACGTTGTTAAAGACGGAAACGAGGATGTAACGGCGCAGCGCAGCGAGGCGAGGTTTCACCAAATATAAAAGATGAGCGAGAGGAGTGAGAGAGAGAGAGGGGGAGAGAGAGGGAGAGAGAGAGAGAGAGAGAGAGAGAGAGTGAGAGAGCGATGGGAGCAGGAAGATGAGAAAAGAAACAAAGGAATAACGGACGAGCGTTGCGCGCGCGAGATCGCAAATTGAACGATGCCCCGTGGCTGCAGCGGAATTATCAGGCGCTTTGTCATTGAGCGTTAACGATGCGGCCCGGGCTGCACAGCCGGCTTCGTTTGCCCCCCCCTCTCTCTCTCTCTCTCTCTCTCTCTCTCTCTCTGTCTTTTCTCTGCTATCTCTCTTTTTTCGTATGCATCGGTTGCTCTCGACGGTGACACGATTCTCTCGTGTAACATAATGGAGCGGGAGAACGTCCAGTTGGAGAAAAGGATATAATTCAGATAGCTTCTTGATGTCTCATTTTTTAATTTGGAATATTAATTAAAGGTGAACGTGTGTGTGACAATGTTGTGCGAGAAATATTTTAAATTTGAGACGGGGACGGGGAGTGGCGGTTGTTTAATCAAGATTTTTTGCTGCAAAAATGCATCACGCTTAAAACTTTAATAAAGTGTGTTGCCTATTTAATTATGAAACTCGAGCGATAAAAGGATCTGGGGCTATACAAAAGAATTTAATTTTTATGTTTTCAAAGAGAAAGCTTTGTTCTAATTGCGCATTCGATTTTGTAGGGTGCCATTGTTCGCGGTTTAATGAAGTAACATTAATTAAATTTACTGTAAAATTATGTATCACAAAATTTAAAATACATAGTACGAATAGGGAACTTGCATGAAAATTTTTTCCTTGTCGGTGTCTGCGATATCGATAGAGACTCTAAGCCAACTTACAAATCCGTTTGAATTTTTCAAGAAAATTAAAATTTTAAAAAGTTATAGCTTCGTTAAGTTTCTTTGTGACTTCACACTGTTGTAAAGTTCAAAGGAGCCGACACAGCAATGTGACGTCACGACCATTTCCATACCGCTGTATCTTCTTTAGTTTTTGATGTATTGCAAAAATTTAAAAGGCTCACAAAGGAAATGTACTATGATCTATCAGCATATGATATAAAAAAATTTCATGCAAATTCCTTGTTCGAATAAATTATTTATCGAATTGAAAATTTACATACTGTTATAATTACTAAATATTTATTTAAATATACTATTTTTTTTAGTTTTTAATTAAAAAAATTTTACTGACAGTGGAAAGCTTAAAAATTATTATATTTCTTAAAAACTATAGATACTTGATATTGATCTGTCCAAAGGAGCATGCCTTGAATTTAGGAATAAAACTCGGTCAAGGATCGTATGAATCTAATACCATAATCTATAGTGCAAGAAACTTTTAATTTGTTATAAATTTTAAGACCCTTACTAGGACGGAAAATTGGGAAAGATTATTTCAAACTAATCAGCTCACTAAACTCGTATTTTTTACTTCTTGTTTTCAATATTGTACAAAATAGAATTGCACCTCGAATGAGCGTATAAAACATGTCGTTGAAGTTTGGAACGTTCTTGGAACTAAGTACGACATTTGTATTATAGGTAATTTAGAAGTGCGAACCCGCTAATTACGGTGTCAATAGACTCTAAATGATTTACGAATCTATTGTGCAGAGTTTTAGCAAAATTTGTCATATGGATAGTATAAAGAAAAAAACGTATTATGTACTACATCGATAATATTTTAATTGATATATTAGTCAAGTTTCATCAGTATTTATTATGTGGAAGGTATTTTAAAGATTCTGAGAATCCTAAATTTAGGTGATTTTTAATTGCAAAATATAAAACTCTGAACCCGCTAATATTTTATATAATCGATTCCATATAATCTAATAGATGTGCGGGATTTTTTTCATCTAATTTTATCCGACCGAAAGTGATTTGTATTATAAAAAACAGTGATAACACCAAAGAAATTTTCAATATTATCTTAAATAATATCTTTATCAAACTAAATTCTTTAGAAATAAATTCTCTGTATTTTTATATATAAATCTACATATTTTTAATATCTATCTATTATGTGGAAAGTCGTTTTAAACTAATTTTACTCAAAATCGCAACTGGACTAAGGTTAGAACTATATATATATATGTATATATATAGACGCGCCTATAATTCCTGTCCTCTATAACCTGTACGCATACGAAAAAGTTGTGTGATTTTTTAACTTTCCTTGAAATTTAGAAAGATACAAACATTTAGAAAGATATTTTCTGTTGTATGAATGATTGTATAATCAGTATTATCGAACAAAATAATAAAGAAAATCTCAAAATTTGGATAGATAATTATGAAACACTAAATTATTTAAAAAATAAATTATGCATTTATAACTTTGAAAAATTAGCAAATTTTCTAAATACATACCAAAATATCTTGATACGAAAATTAGTTATCCGACTTGTTAAATGCGATGGATGCAATTTCTTATTATTATGAACACATTTTTTAGCTACGTAATATGTAGAAAATAAAATAATTAATAATTATAAAAGAAAGCCTTAAGCATGGCAAAACATACTAGGAAAAAATTAATTTCTCTACAATAACCTTGAAAATGTACAAGTTTACGTTATGTAAAATGACCGATATTATAATTTAAATGGAATTAAAGTGTATTAGGTTATAATTTGATACGTAAATGTAGTAATTAATAATCTGAAGGGTAAATTCAACAGAATTTAAAAACTAGCTTTTCTATGCATGCAGGTTATAAAGAATATAAGTAAATATAGGCGCGCCTATATATATATATATATATATATATATATATATATATATATATATATATATATATATATATATATATATATATATATATATCGATATTCCTAACCCCTTTCCAGTCGCGCTTTTGAGTACAATCAACTTAAAAGGACTTTCCACATAATAGATTACATTAAGAATTTGTAGATTTATGTAGAAAATACATAGAATGTATTTCTAAAGGATTTAGCGGGATCAAGATATTACATAAGATAATATTGATGATTTCGTTGGTATTTGCACCGCTTTTGGTAACAAAAATCAATATCCGCGGGATAAAATTAGATGAAAAAAATCAAGTACATTTACTAGATTATGTGGAGTCAATTATATAACGTATTAGCGGGTTCATAATTTTAGTTTTTACAAAATAAATTATAAATCACCAAAATTTGGGTTTTTTGAATCTTTAAATACCTTCCACATGATAAATACTGATGAAACTTAGCTAATATACCAATTCAAATATTGCCAATGTAATGCATAGTATGTTTTCGGGATCAGGGCTAAACTTTAGAAGTAATCGAAATTATTTAACTATTTTGGGTTATTTTTATACTATCCACATGATACATTTTGCTAAAACTCCGTACAATAGATTCTTTAATCATTTAGAGTTTAGTGGCATCGAAAGAATTAGCGGGTTCACACATCTAAAACACCTATAATACAAATTTCATACTTAGTTCCAAGAACGTTCTAAACTTCAATGACATTATAAAAACCTAGAGGATTCCTGAAATAGAAATAAAACTTTGTTTTTAGAGGGAACGTATAAATCCTATACACTTATTTAATATGTAAAAAACTTTTATTTTAATATAAATTTTGAAACCTTAACAAAAAGAAAAGAAGTTATAAAGAAACGATTTGAAATAAGTGTTTCCATAAGCTATTACTTTTCTGCTTTTGATATATTTTCTCGAAATCACCCTTTTATTAAACCTTCCCTTTCAGTATTAAGAGTAACAAGATTTATATCTTTAAAGTTTTGTATGCTCTTTGGTGGCACATGTTTCATGCCTTTCCCTTTCATACCAAATCATTTTTTTCGAGAGACAGCTATGGGCAACCTCTCGTGCTGTAAAAATCTCAAAAGTAAAAATTATATTTGAAAGAACAGTCAAATAGCGTTAAATTAAAATTGTAACTAAATGGATTAAAATGCATATTGGTAACACAAAAGAACATTCGACCAATATCCAGTAAGCGTATACGCAAACACGAAACCAAAATTCCCAAAAAAATGTACTTCCCTTCGCCAATTATCATCACCTCCATGATCATATATTGAATTCCGCGCATTTCACCATCCCACAATATCACCTTCAATAACCGCGACCAGCTTTTTCCGACGCACGTGCATATGCGAACATAATCGCGCGTCGCGGGCCGAGTGCCAGAGGCTGGAAATTCTTTGTACGCGGACGTGTTTGCAGCGACACGCGCACATACATCAATACTCGTACGTTATATCAATTCAATGCCGGGGCGCATAAATTTTTCCTCGATACGTGTATCGGAGTTCAGCGGAAATTAGGGAGCCACGTCGATGCTGGCGTTGCGTGAATGATGCAGCCGAGATGGATGTTTTATGGTTTCTGTTACGGACAGCGGGAAGTTTTGAAGCCCGTACGTAACCTTTGCGGGGAAAACCGCTCGTCGTAATAAAATCTCGGGAAAACATCTGAAAAGTAAGAAACGCGCCTTCTAATCCACTCCTCTTCCTAGGACAGCACGTGTGCGTCGGGATGCGAAAGCTATAATTATAGGTGATTACGGACTGCCTAAACGTCGCATATGACCACCCCTAAATTTAGGCTCTCCGTTCGAAAAGCGTGCCAGGAGATCGACAGTGACGAAAAAGGGGTTGGTCACACATGTGAAACGTACAAACACGCAGCCGATTTCTCGAAATGCTTGTCTTTTCGTTTCAATGGGAAAAAACGGTAAATGTTATTACCTCCGGAGATTGTAAACGTATAGGTTTGAGAGAATGCGATATACTACAGCTAGATGATTACGAATATTATATGTAAACATAAACAAATATTGTATGTAAATTTAAGATAATGTTTTGTTTAAATAGCGCCTAATTTTCCGCGACCGAATTAATGAAGTATTTTACCCTAGACTAATAGAGTTTAAGTTTTGAATGAATCATGTGCAAATTGTATAAAATAAGTACGTAGGTTTAGCGCGAGTTCGAGTTCTGTTGCGGCGAATTAAAATAGGAAAGATTGGAAGTGGAGAGTCTGAGCTGACGAAGGAAGAGTTCGCGAGCTCCGCAGCAGAGGAGGTTCGAAATAGTCGGATAAATTATTGATCGAATATTATATTCGAATATTAAATCAAGTGTGCTGGATAGACGCATGACACTGGCATTTAATTGCAGGTCATCATTTTTTAACTAAGATTTGGACCCTCCGCTTTGCACAAGTCGCCTTTACGTGCACGGACGCAAAAGGGCGGATCCGTGGCTGTAAGCCATTCAACTAGGGGAAATTGTTCCTCGAGGCTGTTCAGACCTCGTAGGGGAGTTCGGCTCCTAGGTTATGCAGGTTAATTACGTGCTCAGGGAGATCCTAAGGCTGCTCCAAGACCGGTAGGCAGCCAGGTAAACGGGTGCAAGACGGGGGGAGCAAAAGTCCGCCCTTCTGGGCCTCGATCCGTAAAATGACCGCCACGTCGGTGGTGGGAGATAAAGAGGGAGGGGGTGAAAGGGACTTGGACTGAGCTAGAGAGCGAGCGGACACTTCACTTCGATAGCAGGACTCGACACGATCGGTTCGTACATTTGCGTGCGCACTTTTTGTTTAATCACCCGTTAGCGTTTGTGTAGCTTAAAGTCTTATTTCGTCTGTTGATTATTGCTGTATCAAATAAAATTTATATAAGAATAAAAATTCGGAAAAATCATTTTACTTCACGCGGAAAATAACAACAAAAAAAAACTAACTCTGTGCGATTCATTATACCTATTCCTATTCACAAGCCTTAACTCGAACAGTTTCCTTTGAACAGTAGTGTTAGGGATAGCATGGATGTGTGTGCACGTGGTTTATAGGTGGTGGGTGTTCGTATTTTGAAGCTGCATTGTCAGTAATTGAAGAGTTGGATGTAATACAACGCTACTAGCACTTTTTTGGTGATTTTTATCTCAAATAATAATGCTCAGATGAAAAGACAATAAATATAATGTAGACAAAATATGCGAGTTTAATGATACTATTTACAAAACACATTTATAAAAAGTGCTAATACCGTTATTGGATTTGGTCCTGCAATTGTGTTAAAATAATATTGATTTTCTGTAGCCCACCCATATTCTATAATGAAATAAAAGAGAATTTAATGTTTATAGGTACATACATTAATTTATTTATTGCATTTGTTTGATGTTATTGAATTATAAAGTGTATTTAAGCACCGTTCTGAGCCCTGGAGTATAAAAACCAACAACATTTTATCGTATGAAAAGCTGTAATCTAATTTATTTTTAATTAGGAATTGAAACAATTTATATTTGTTCTTTATAAAACATAATTCGACAGTACTATAATAGTATATTATGACACTGTTGTGGGAGATGGTTTTCTACCTTGCTCGAGGGTTTTCGCACGAGCGAAGCGAGTGAGAAAATCGAGCAAGGTAGAAAAACACCTCCCACAACAGTCTCATACGATATTTTATAGCACAACAACCTCAAAATCGACAATAAAGTTGGCATTTTGAGGTTAGTGTGCTATAAAAAATATTTTTTCACCTTAATTCTATTACAGTAAGTGCAGCCCTAAAGAATTTCTTAATAAGCCTCGTAATATTCTAGTATTTCTACGTATTCAATTAACTATTTGTATCGAAGTTTAATTTTCAAGTTTTTTCGTATCCGAATAAATTAAAACTGTACATTAGATACATCATAAAAGATTTATGTAAAACATATAGAATTTTTAAAAAACATGTATTCATAAAAATACAATGTAAATATGAAAATATTGCACCCTCGGTGTAAGACTATGGTGAGTCAAAATTTATTTCTCTTGATTTTATCAATACAAAGTATTTGAAGACCTATAATGCAATAATTCAATTCATGCAGAAGTACCTTAGTTCATAAGAAAGCTTGTTTCTCAATCAATTTTTCAAAAGTTCATAATTTGAGTCTTACTCTAGTGGTGCAATATATTATCAAATTCAATGACTTCTGTTACCGAAAAGAAGCATAAAATTCTTGTTTTCGCGGCAAAGACTATATTTGATAGGTAACAAATGGATGATCTGTTAATATTTACCTACTGTAAAGAAACATTAAAACAAAATCAGGCTAACAGTTCTTAATCAGCTACTTGTATACGCTCGATCAACCACATGTCTTCTCAAGATAATACCTGGAAGCTATTGAATAACATATCACCCTAATAACATCAGCAGACGTTGCGGATAAAGCACTAAATCCGTTTGACAATCTATCTTTCAAGTCTTCACTGAAATAAAACATTTATAAATCAGAGCTTAGTTTTTATCAGACAATCAGAAATATCGCTGTACAGGTTACTTATATAGAAGTTTTGGGTTAAAAAAACATACCAAACATTTGATCTGATGTAATATGCAGAGTTGACATCCAAAATAGCCTGACATTTACATAAAAATATTATGAAATCTTGACTACAAAAAATATTCACAATTTATGTTCTAAAATAAGGACATCAGTGTCCTATTTTCGCGTTTCAGATAGATTACTCGAATTTTTAAATACCAGATTCAAAAAAACTCCGAAATATTTCTACCTTTGCTATCTTGACAAACTCTTGACGTCGCGTCAACGGTATGAACTTAAAACTCAGTCGTTCCAATCCTCCCAGCCGACTTTCACAAAACATCTGCTCGCAACGCGATACTCCCGTTCACTTTCCGACTAAAGACTACCTAATTAACCAGCATTTAGCAAACACAAGCGCGCGCCGAACTACCGGCGCTCGGAAATTTTCGAGGGCGCGCGCGTGCAGCAGCTGAAAGACACTACCTACTAGTACATTTTTGACGTTGCGGGGCGTGTATACGGGAAGCTACGCTTTACTCTCTCTCTCGTTCTTTCTCTCTCTCACTCTCTCTCTCCCTCTCTCTCTCTCTCTCTCTCTGGTATTTTGCGCTTCGCGGGACGATGCTAATTAACCGATTTTGCGCACGGCACACGCCGGAATTACGAGCGTGGGCTGCTTTTGCTGCTGCTGCGAGTCAAGATTGTGAATTAATTAATTAGCGTCCGGAAAACTCGTCGACGAGGATCAGCCTCGCCAACATTTAATTCGTAATATTGTTTGAAACTTCGTCAAGATGGAAAGCTGCGCAGTCGTTTCTCGCGTTGCTCTCGCATACGTATATTTACGCTTGAGTGTTATATACGTATAGGTGAAAAGGTGAAGGAGCGCAGAGCGAGGGATCCCCCGTGGAAGTGTTTGTTTAATTAGATGTTGGGGCGAGTCTTAGTGAGAAGTTCGAAAGAAATTATGTTTTTGCAGCTGTTGATATATTTTCTTTAAATTGGAAAACAGATTCAAGTATAGAACTCGAAAATTAAACTTAAATAATAATTTTGTGTAGGATTGTAACTGGATCTCGCTCATGTGATATTTTTGTTTCAAAATATTTTAGCATGACATTATTTCGTCAAATCAGCGACACACGCGATTTCTTGATATTTCAAGTTTATATAAAATTTTTTCTTACTTATTAGGGACACGCGAGCACATTTTCAAACAATATCACCTAAACTTTATTTCCTTTTACACGCACGGGATTATAAGTTTGGTCTAATGACCTCAGTATATTTTCTAAAATCTTGATAATGCCACAGTTCAGGAAACAGATGTGTAATAATCTAAATTTTTGTAACAAGTGACTGAAAACCGTAAAAGTTTTAGCTTTTTAGTACACTCAATTATTTTCACTAATATTGAAAAATGATATATTAAACTAGTGATGAAAATTATTTCATTTACATAATCAACTTATTTATTTCAAAATGCGTAAGACCATATAAAAAGGAGCAAAATATTTTTCTATGTTTGAAGTTTACAACTTTTGTCCTATATAACGTTTTTGCTTCCTCAAAGAGGAAGCTTTGTGATAGTAAGAAAAAAGTTTTCTAAAGAACACACTATTTTTATAAAATGTCCGTAGGTATAGATATGTGCGTATGTGTGTAAAGATTGTTTTAAGCTATCAAAGTCAAAATTCGTGTTTTTTTTAATTTAGCATTCTTAAATGTTCAAGTATTTTGATGTTTTAAGGAAAAAACGTTGTAATGATGAAAATATTCGGATTAGAGATTTTGATAAATTCGTATGTTAACGAGGTTCCGAGTTAGAAAAAGTAAGTTTTTAGTAGGTTGCATGTATGCACAAATGCGTGTATGCGTGTGTGTGTCTGTATGTGTGCATGCGTGCGCGCACATAAAATATGTAAAGTGTAAAGGACTGAACAAGCTATATTACTAAATAAGTAATTAAAAGATGATTTTTATTCACCTAAATTGCTAATCTCATGATGAAATAAGAAAACACTAAAACTAATACGGTGATCAGCCCGTAGTGCAAGTACCACAGTAATATGTATCTACGAGTACCCGCCTTACTGTTAATGGATTCCTTCAGAAGGTATGCCCTGATACCTTTCCACTGAAGTGTACAATACTCTTCCCAATCGAGTATTCGTAAGTCGCAGAAAAACAATTCCTTATCGACGATATTCAAACGATCTATGACCTTCAATGTTTCGGGCATGCAGATTTCCCAATTGATATTGTAGAAAAAATCAAACATATTTAAATATTTTGTTATTTTCCATGCCATTAGTACAGCTCTGCAACGATAGAAAACTATATTTATTTCTTATAATAAATATCACTTTAGGACTAGTCTATAATCACTTTTAAAGAGGCATATAACTGAACTAGTTTAGATAATATTAGCTTTCCTTACCTCGGTTTTTTGAAGGTTATTAGAAGAAATAGATCCATAAAAAGAGCGGGTATGAAATGAAGTAGTACATTCAAAATCACAAACAGCCAAAAACGTTCCGTATCGATAAAAAAGTTCAGCCATACGGAGTTATAGGACCGATAAGATACATCCATATTTTTAAAATAATTGTAAATTTCTATAAAGGCGATCGGATTGACAGTACTGCTGCCGTAATTGTATATGACGGCTTTCTGCTCGGTAGCCCTTAATCATTAATAAAAGTTAATTTTTAATTCAATATTTAAAGTGATGATAAACCCACCCATCACGGACAATTACGAGGGCCTACTTTTTCATTTAATAATTTTCAAGTTTGAATAATTATCTCTCTGGAACGTTGTTGTCCTAATCGAAAAACCGCTGCCAATTAATTGCACTTATCAAACTAAATGAATCGTTCCAATATGAATTTCTTTATTCTAATACATTCATTTTAAATTGCTACATTTCTTTCTAATTAATTAATTATATATTATGCCTGCATAATATATAGCACACTAACCAATAATTCAATATAACATTTCTTTTAGCACTTTACAAAAATATTTTAATATGAGAGAAGATATGATATAAAAGGAGGGCTTATCACACAAAAAAACAATTTTTTTTAACAAAATTTGTTTTATTGCAAGAGTAGGTATTGTTAACTAAGGAAACAGAAGGATTTTTGTACTTTGAACACATAACAATTTTTGATTTTTCATATGATTTTAATTTAGAACGTTTCATTTTGTTCCTTGGATAATTTCAGGACAACTTACCCAGGGATAAATTGAAGAATAATTAAAACCTAAACAGTTACACCCAATTGTTCGTAAGTGCATCCATGTATAAATATAATCAATTGGGTCTAACACTTTGAGTTTTAATTATTTTGTCCCCTTGAAATTATTCAAGGCACAAAATGAGACCTCCTAAATTAAAATTGGATGAAAAATATACAATCGTTGTGTGATTAATAAAAAAAGTCTTTGTTTTTTTAGTTGAGAATATTTACTCTTGCAATATCACAAATTTTGTTAAAAAACTTTGTTTCGTTGTGTGATAAGCCCTTCTTTTATATTATAATATTTCAGTAAAATGCAAAAATGAATGTTATATTACATGATCATCTAGTATGCTATATCTAATGCAGGAGCAACCTTAATAGCTCAATAACGGTGTGTTTTCTTATCATTGATTGTTTGTCAAAAGATAAATTACAAAAACTTATAAAGCTTTTCATCATAAATTTCATTATTGATTTCAATATATCGTAAAACTTCAAATATCTTGAAAGATAAAAATCCTCATAGTCTGGGCAAAGAGCTGAGCCAAGAGATACTAGAAAACTACGTTTTTCACTAATTAGCTCAATTTATATTAAATATTTTCCATCTTATATTTCTCAGATATCACCGTTTAAACAAAAAATTATGTTTTCGTGTATAACAAAATAAGGGAAACAGCTTATCCAAAATTTCGGATGGGAAAAGATAGGTAATTTTATGCTCTTTCAAATGTATTTATACTGATCGATGATATTTTTCTAACGTACCAAAAAAGCCGAAAACTAAAATGTAAAAATCAATAAACCGCTAAAGAACAAAAACACATTGGAAACCAAAAGAAAAATATATTTGACCCCACTTCCGTAAAATAAAATAAAAAAAGAGCCCTGAAGCCTTCATTTTGACGGTAAATAATCAGAGCAATGCTGATCTACATTCCTATAAATACACACACTCACACATACACACGCACATGCATACGCACACTATACACACACATACACACACACACACATTTTTAACAATAGTGTATTTTGGTGTCTAGAGTCTCAAAACATGTTTCTATGATGATTTTAGAATAACTTTTTTTACCATCACAAAGCTTCCTCTATGAGGAAGCAAAAACGTTCCACAAACATATTTTATCAAACTCGAAAATTGATCGAAAAAAGTAGTTCTCCTAATTTTCTGTTAACAGAGGGTATTATCTTGATACATTTTACTTTAAGAAAAATGCATTTACCATCGATTTGACAGGTCCCACGTCACTGCAAGCAAGGCGTTTATAGTCATGTCACATGGTACAAGATCTAGATAGGTTTTCCTATGGTAATAAGCGGTGTGACATGTCCCTAAACCAGTGGTGATGTAAATTAAAGGTGGTCCATTCATGTTTCCAATCCAGCCAGCCAGAGGCTCTTTTAATGTAGCCGATACTAAAAACAAGTATAAAATTGAAAAGTGGAATTTATAATATTAGAATTAATTCTAATGTGTATGTGTAGTTAATTAAAAAACCGTTGTCAACTCATTCCGAAATACTTTCCCTTAATTTCAAGTAGGAAAAGATAACAAATTACATGCTCTTTCAAATTAATTTATACTGAATCAATTATATTATTTGAGTATAAGTAAATAGAAGTAGGAGAATATGGAATTAGTATAAAAAGTTTCAGCTATAACCAATTTTTTCCTCAAGTTGATGTGGAATTTCCCATATGTATATAAACTAACATTCTCATAGAGGCGTTGTCCGCGATTTTTACAAAGTATCATATCAAGACTTTCGTATACACCCTTTCAAGTCTCTAGGTTAAAGGGTTTTGGCTTGGCGTTGATGAGCCAGTCAGTGAGGCAGTCAGTCAGTCAGTCAGTCAGTCAGTCAGTCAGTTTGTCAGTCAGAATATGTCCTGTTATATATAAGGATAATTCTCTGGAAATTCGGGATCAAAAAAAATTTTTCTTTTTCGGTTAAACTGTTCTTCTTGGTATGTAGAATGTATGTGTTTTTTTTTTCAGATTTTTTGAAACCCTTAGGTTTAAAGTTGACCAAGGCTAAATATGAGTACGTAGCCATTTTTTACAATTTTTATCAAATATTAACCTTCATTTACTCAACAAAATTAAATCTCTTTAAAAAATAGCAACAAATGATTTTGTGCAAATTTTCTGAATTTTTCATAAAAGTGTGTTACAAAACCTTTTAATGCCACTTTCGATTAATTAAACTCATTTTAAAACTAAAAATCCTGATAAAAGTGGGTTTGATCACTCGATCCATTACACCAAAAATCATGAAGATAGCTTTTTTCAGTATAAAAGTGACTGCCGCAGTTGCAAAATGGCAGAAGTGCAATATTTATATAAAAAAATCACAATAACATCAAATATTGTTAAAACAATTATTAAAATACCCATTTTAGCAATAAAATCATATTTAGCTTCTAACAACTTTAAATATATGGGCTTAAAAAAATCTAAAAAAATTCACGACTATTTTACATGCTAAAAGGTACAATTTTGTGGAAAAAAATTTTTCTCTTTTTTTTTGTTCTAGATTTCCCAGAGAATCATCCATATGGATATTCTATATATATAAAAATATGGTGATATTTAGCTCC
The DNA here is from genome assembly GCA_949152435.1 of Gastracanthus pulcherrimus. Lineage (NCBI taxonomy): Eukaryota > Metazoa > Arthropoda > Insecta > Hymenoptera > Pteromalidae > Gastracanthus > Gastracanthus pulcherrimus. Next base: position 153,577,724 of record OX424575.1, on the reverse strand, counting down.
GAAAAACTTTAAACCTATGAGCGTAAAAAAATTTGAAATAATTTACATGCATTCTACATACTAGAAGTAACATTTTTTTTAAATTAAAAAAGAAATGTTCTAGTTTTCGATTTCCGACAGAGTTATCCATTTATATATAAAAATATAGGTTATTTTCTGGAAAATCGAAAATGTACATATATATGGGTAATTCACTGGAAAATCAATAACAAAATAATTATTTTTATTTTTCTATTCATTCATATTGAAAAGAATACCGAATATATTAAGAAATTAGGAATATATCATAAATATTATCAGGATAATAAATATGTAAAAATAATATAAATTTACCCGCAGTTTGTACAAGTTATTTACGATTTAAATTCGTACATAATATTTATGAAAATAAAGGGTTATACATATACAAATAATATATACAAGTTTTAATTATAAATACACTTTTTCATACAAATAGTATATTATGTACCTAGAGACTAAAGTGAGCCATTAAATGCCTGTGTGTTTTTCGACGTACCTACCAAAAAGTTCGTACTCGTTCACCGTTTAAGTCTACTTTTACCCTTAAAGTCTACAAATTTTTCTCTAAATTGCATCCTATCTGCATTAAATATCATTAAAGATTTGTTTTTTTTATGAAAAATAATAAACAGCTGATTTTGAATAGGCCCATTACTATAGATATATGGGGTCTTGGAGTCTAAAATTTATATGTATACTTTTTTAACCATACTTAACCCATATAAATAGTTTCAGCCAAAAGAATTTTTTTTGTCCGCGGGTTGACGTGGATTGTCCCCTATATATATATATATATATATATATATATATATATATATATATATATATATAGAAGATAGGGGTTGAATTTTGGATAATTTACCTACTTGCGTGTAGATAAGGAAAAATCTTTCAAAATACTTTTTGGTATTTAGCATTAATAAATCTTTCTAAACGATAACTAAGTCAATAAAGATATAACGACCCTTGAAGATTTTTAATGAATCCGTAAAATCGCATTTTGCCATTTATGAACAATGTAGGTTTCGAAATTTGAAAAATTTACCCACTGACCGATTGATTAGGGAAAAAACCAGATGTTACTTTCTAGAAATTGGTTTTAAATACTCATCTAAATGATTATAAAGCCGATATCTCATCGGGCCTTGGAGAATTTGAAAAATAATTAAAATTCCATAAAATCAAATTTTTCCATTTTTTAACAATGTAGGATTCGAAATTTCAACAATGTACCCATTTAGCGGTCTATTAAGGAAAAGCCTAGAAATCACTTTCTAGAAATTAGTATTGAAGAACCTTTAAAACGATAAGAAAGCCAATATCTCATTGGACCTTGGAGATTTAAAATGATTCCGTGAAAACACATTTTACAGCTTTCAACCCCTTACAAATTAAAATTTGTATAATTTACCCCCTTAGAGTTAGAATTTCGTAAAATCTCTTTTTATTAGTTGCCTATAATATAAAAATAATATACCATCCAAATTTCAAGTCGCAAGGTTTAATGGTTTTGGCTGGGTGTTGATGAGTCGTATATATATATATGTACATACCAATACTTGGTCTGTAAATACCACAGGCAAAAGTAGCTTTTTCTGAACGTTGTCTTACTAGATCTTCTGCCATTGCTTTTGAAAAAGTATAAAGATTGGGGTGACCCCCTATCAACTTTTTCACGTCATCTTTACTTAATCCATTATCAGTTTTTATATCATCATCTATCATATCGTAAATCATCTTTAAATCTCCAGGAGGTTGGTAAAATTGCTCTTCTATACGCTTACTGTAGCAGTGCGAATAGGCAGTTGACACGTATACAAATGCTTCAAGATTGTTGCATTCTTCAGTTAAGTCGAGCATATGCATCGTTCCTATAACGTTGGCTTTCAAAGTTCTGTGTACTCTCTCAATAAATTTAACGTTAGCAGCATTATGAAAAATTACGTTCGTTTCTCTCTTTATGATATCTTGATTTTCGTCTGACAATCCTATGTTTTTTAAAAAAAGCTCGCCCTCCATAGCTGTTACTTTTTTCTTAAAACTAGGATTCATTTTTTTAAGAGTGTTAAAAATCTATAATCGTATAAAAAATAATGTGTTTATTTATAACTCTTATGTTACATAAGCAAAAGTAAAATTGTCTTTTAAATTAAAAAGTACATACCTCATGTTCAAAAAATTTGTTTAAACGTTCATCAATAAAATTATACTGTTTTGGCCTTACTAATAAGTAAATGTGCTTAAGGTCTGGGCAGCCTCTCAATAATTTTTCTACTAAACATTTTCCCATGAAACCCGTTGCTCCGGTGATTAATAGTGTTTTATTCGCGTAAAATGTTTGCACTTCACTCTTTTTCTCTTCGATACTCTCAACGATCTCGTATTTTCCTCTTATCCTATCGAAGATTTGGTCCAATTCCGACATGTTGATATGTGATCGAGTCCGATTTTATTGAGTTAACGACGTTCTTGCTACTAAAACAATCTTAAGTTCAGTTTTAGATTTTATAACAGACGGTGAAACTACAAAGTCGCAGTTCTCAACTTATGCGCTTAATTTGGCAAAAATCTGTATTTAAATACATTGTACAAGATGAATAATTTCATGCACTAATGTCCATTGTTTTAAAAAAATTAACATTTCCAATGAATCTATTATGAACGAGACAGCCAATACATTTTCACTTGAATTTCTATTTTGGGTTTTTTAATAGCTGTAATATTAAATATGCAATTGACGTGGTTCTTTCATGAGAATTGAACTTGCAATATTAGAAATGTTATAGTATACAATAAACATACTTTTAATAAAAAAAAATTTTTTTATGAAAATTCCGATATTGCAAAATTCGATATCGCCTAAATTAGAGAATAATTTGATAAATGATCCGAATCTTATTTATTTGTGATCCTCTCAAATTATATTTGACATGCTTTAAAGGCTGTGGCAAGTTATTGGTCAGTTTGCGTTTTCAAAGAGGGAGCTTTGTAACGATGACTATTTTTTTATCAGAGATTTTGATGAATTTTTATGTTTTCAAGATTCCTGAGTCAAAAAAACATGGTTTTCCTTTTATCCAATCGAAGATTTCGTCCAATTCCGTAATTTCTATCTGTGATCGAGTCCGATTTTATTGAGTTAACGATGTTCTTACTACTAAAACAATTTTAAGTTCATTTTAAAATTTTATAACAGACGGTGAAACTAAAAAGTCGCAGTTCTCAACTTATGCGCATAATTTGGTAAAAATCTGTATTTAAATACATTGTACAAGATGAATAATATCACGCACTGATGTCCATTGTTTTCAAGAAAATTACAATTTCCAATGAATCTATTATAAACGAGACATCCAATACATTTTCACTTCAATTTCTATTTGCTGTTTTTTTATAGCTAGAATATTAAATATGCAATTAATGTGTTTCTTTCATGAGAATCGAACTAAAAATAAAAATTGCTAAGTCAGAAAATTATGTATCTAAAAAATGTACGTGTGTATGTATGTATGTATGTATGTATGTATGTATGTATGTATGTATGTATGTATGTATGTATGTATGTATGTATGTATGTACGTACGTATGTACGTACGTATGTATGTGTGTATGTATGTATGTATGTATGTATGTATGTATGTATGTATGTATGTATGTATGTATGTATGTATGTATGTATGTATGTATGTATGTATGTATGTATGTATGTATGTACGTACGTATGTACGTACGTATGTATGTATGTATGTTTGTATGTATGTTTGTATGCACGTACGTACGTATGTATGTATGTTTGTATGTATGCACGCATTTATGTATGTATGTATGTATGTATGTATGTATGTATGTATTTATGTATGTATATACGTATGTATGTATGTATGTATATATGTATGTATGTAAGTATGTATGTATGTATGTATGTAAGTTACGGCGGACCAAAATTTCCCGAATCTCAAATTTTCTTCTTGTAAGCTCTTCAAAATGTTGTAATTGGTAAAAAATTGAGATATGTGTCCACCGGTTGCCTGAAGTTAACATTAAGAGGTCTCTACCATTGCAAACAGCCTTTAACATTTGATTTTGAGCACTTTTATTATATTAGGCTGAACTAAAAATAATTGTATATTAATTTATATGGCTACCATTTTTTTTTACGTTATTATAAGTTTATTAACAACTTCAACGCATTAGGCTAAAAAAAAAATTTCTCCAAAATAAAATTCTAGTTTGCTCATTTCTTTCATGACAGTATATTTTAACGAATTGACACGTTCGACGTCGTATTTTGAAAAATAAACCGAGTACTATATATAGAAAAATTGAGGGACAATTATTTATTTATTATTTTTTATTTATTTTGCCCCTCAATTCTATTTAAATGCACATATTTCAGGGGTCAACTTGATTTTAAATATTTAGAATATTATAATTAGTTAAAATATTATAATTATTTAAAATATTATAATTATTTAAAATATTATAATTATTTAAAATATTATAATTATTTAAAATATTATAATTAGTTAAAATATTATAATTATTTAAAATATTATAATTATTTAAAATATTATAATTATTTAAAATATTATAACTAATTAAAATATAATAATTATTTAAAATATTACAATTATTTAAAATATTATAATTATTTGCATAGTGCGTTTCCTACACATAAGAATTGTACACGTAATTATTATGCACAATTTAGCATTGGTCAAATATATCTATATACAATTTGACCAATGCTAAATTGTGTACAATAATTACGTGTATAAATCTTATGTGTAAGAAACGCGCTATGCCTAGTTATTTAAAATATTTAAATTAAAGTTGGGCCCTGAAATATGTGCGTTTAAATAGAGTTGAGGGGCCAATTGAATGAAAGATAATAAATAAATAATCGGTTGGCATATAGAACCCAAGATATCCTATTGTCCCTTAATTTTTCTATGTATACTACTCGGTTTACTCACCAAAATGCGATGACAAACGTGCCAATTAACGTGTCATATACTGCCATGAATATTCTCTGAAATTAGCAGGTTTTTTAGTGAAAAATGAGCAAACTAGAATTTTATTTAGAAGGGAAATTTTTTTTGTCTTGTCTAATGTGGTGAAGTTGTTAAATAACTTATAATAAATGTAAAAAAATTGGTAGCCATTTAAATTAATATACGATTATTTTTAGTTCAGACTAATATAATAAATGTGCTCAAAATAAAATGATAAAAGTTGTTTGCGATTGTAGAGACCACTTAAAGTTAACTTCAGGCAAGCGGCGAACGCATATCTCATTTTTTAACCAATTACAACATTTTTAAGGGGTTACAAGAAGAAAATTTGAGATTCGGAAAATTTTGGACCACCCTAATATATGTACATATATATGTATGTATGTATGTATGTATGTATGTATGTATGTATGTATGTATGTATGTATGTATGTATGTATATATGTATGTATGTATGTATGTATGTATGTATGTATGTAGGTATGTATGTACGTATGTATATATGTACGTACGTATGTACTTACGTATGTATGTACGTATGTATGTATGTATGTATTTATGTAGGTGTGTATGTATGTTTGTGTGTATGTGACAAAAAATTGTGTCCACAATAACTCTTCAGTGAAATCATATTACGAGCTCAAATTTTGCAGACATATGAGATAATGCTCAACGTATACCTCAATAGATTTTTTAAACTGATTGGATAATAAAAAGTACATTGCAAATAAAATAGATACTTATGAAATTTTCAGAAATAGAAATTTTTTTCTTATATTATACGATAAATATGTTGAATATATGTATGTTTTCATAAAGTACAAGTAATTTTCTTTCGATTTGTATATCTAGAAATTATTTCGAAGTCATTTTTTATAAAAGAAAAAGAGAAATATAAATTTTACAAAATTAGTAAAAAGCTAAAAAACAAATTTTATTGTCTCTTTATACGTTAAACATATTACAAACATGTACTTCATTTAAATAGACGTAATTTTCTTCCAATTTATATATCTAGCAGTTATGTGAATGCCACTGGCAGTACTTAAACGCGTGTGTCTAATGAATTAATTTTAGCATTACTTTATTTAATGCAATTTTTTTTATAAAATTCTCAAACACGATTTTTTAGGATCTCTCTTTGAGAAAGCATTCTGCTGAAGCAATTAGCAGCGGTTTTGTTTTGTAACGATGCTCTATCTTACGATATTTTAAAATCGATAATGCATTTTACGATCATAATCTTATACTTTTTTGTAATTTATCGTTTGACAAACAATCAGTGGTAAAATAGCACACCTTTTTTAGCTATTAATTATAATTAAATATAGCTATTTAAAATTGATGTATAAGAACAAAGAAATTCATATTGGAACAATGTATTTAATTTGAGAAAGCTAAGTGCCAATAAGTTGGCAGCAGTTTTTTGAAACCAAAAAGTAAAGAGTTTTGAAATACTTATGATTTTATTTTTATTTACGGCATTCTCTATCAAACTACATATCTAAATGTCGTTCTTTATTTTTCTAAAAATATTATATTATCAAGGCACAAAATCATTTCATAGCAAGATCATTATAACCAAAGCTACTTAATAAAAAGTTTTAGCGAAATTACTATTTTCTCCTGAAACATATATACCAAATTCTATTATATTTTTCAAAAAACATAATCTCCAAGTCTAATTTATTCCACACTATCCTACCATTCGCAGAATATCCTATAATACAACATCGATTAATCGCAAATCAACCATCGACCACTCAAAAATAAAATTCTTCCCTACAGATATCAAAACACCAGAAGATAAAAAGATATGAAAAACCCAGAGAGAGCAAAGGAGAGAATGAGAGAGACGATGAAGCGCTCAAAAGATCCAAAGAGGCATTTCCTCTATATAGGTCATGTTTATTCTCTCCGTCCCGCACTTATATTCCCTCGCTACCGTTCTGCGCTTGACCTTTTCCCCGCTCCCTTTCTCTCTCTCTCTATATATATATACCCACGTGTGCACCACTTACCAACGGCCGCCCTCTCTCGCGCAGTCAGCTCATACTGCGCCTGCTGCATTACGTAATAATTTTCTCGGCTCGGCGCATCCCATCTCGGCGCGCGCTCCTCGCTCTTTCCCTTTAACCCTTTACTACCCACGGAGTTCATATGGGTCCATAAGTTTCGAGTGAGCTGTAAAATCATAGATCGATAAAATAGAGAAGGTGCCGGTTTATTTTCATCCGCTTACTGTAGAAGAAGAAGAGTGGTGAAAATCTGATTTATTGACTTATTGTTTTGACTCGTTGAAACAGCACTATTGTGTCTGTTGAAAAACTTACAAAAATAGCTCAGAGATAAGTAGCTAATTTTTGGTTAGATGCTAGTTAATATAAAATGTATATAGAAGAAGAAAAAGATAAACTTGTTTTAACTTTTGTTGAGTTCAACATCAAAAGCTATTAGACCTCTCTCTTGATCTTAGCTTTCAAATGCACTTATAGGATTTAGTGTCTAAAACGTTAATTGCATTATGTAAATTACATCTCAAAAAATAAATCTACAATTTATACTACTTTTTGAAATCATGGTTTTCCGTAGTTTATATAAAAGCGTATATTTAGCAGGACAGTTTACATAAGAAAAGAATATTTAAACTAAGACAATGAATTTATCGATCACTACGAGCCAATTTATCTTCTTATAGACAATAGAATGGTTCAATCTCTCTGAACGAATAGGTACACTGTCTTATTTAACAGTATTTACACACCATCGAAGATATTGCGAATATTCGTATCTAAAAGAGGCAAAATTAAAACAATAAACAATGTATGAAATAATAATTTTCAAATTAAAATATTTTTTGAAAACAGAATATATAATGGTTAGTGTGTACTTCAACTCTGGAAAACTCGTCTGTGAGTCATCGTCAGTACAATTGTAGAAATTGGCTCGTAGAGATTGTCTTAGTTTAAAAATGTAACGAGCTACTTCATACTTCATATCGACGGCTGAGTGGAAGAACTGATCAACTCGGCGTGCACTCGAAGAAGAGGTTAACTCGGAGCGCCCCAAGAGTAGATCAACTCAGATATGGCGTGCAGATCGGCTTCTTTTGCCAATTATTCTTAGCTTTACGTTGTGTTTTAGTAACTCTAAAAAAATAGTAAACTGCTTTTTTTGTGGTCATATTCGTTCTCATATTTTTTTAGAGTTGCCAAAACACAACGTCAAGCGAGGAATAATTGGCTAAAGAAGCCGTCCTTCACGCGATATCTGAGTTGATCTACTCTCGGCGCGATCCGAGTTAACTTTTAAACGTTTTAAATGAATTACTCAAAACATAGCATAGGCTAATAATAGCTAAATCGGTTAATTTTCTACCAGACTAGATAAAATTGATTACAAATTATGTTTACCCTACCCAGAGTCAACCTAAAAAATGTACGTGTAATTTTCGTACATTCAAACTATATACTATATGATACTACGCCTAGAAAAACAAATTTCTAGACACTCGTTGCCGACCAAAAATATTCCAAAATCCAAAGCGGAACAAAATTGCCTAAAATCAACGAGAAACAAAATCCAGCGTTTTCTACGTATGCACACTAAAGGGTTAAAACGGCCGTCACAGTGTCAAGTGCACACCACTGGTACAATGGCCTCCGTGATTATTTCGCCCACCCGTGCTCTCGTACAATGGCTATAGGCGCGTGCGCGCGATTAAACTAAGTGCGTCAACGCCGCGCGATAATGGGTGGAGCGAGCTCGGCTGGCCGCTTATCGATCTGCGGGCTTGGGTATAGGAGAAAGAGAGAGAGAGAGAGAGAGAGAGAGAGTGGATGAGGCGGGTTATTTCGGTTGGCGAGCGGTCGTTGAAAGGATGTCTTGGGGGTAACCTCGTTTGCGATCTGGAAAACAAGGGGAATGATTGTTATCTGGGTTAACGTGCCGGAATCGAGTGTAAACGTTTAATGTTTGGGGTAAGTCGTGCAGCATTGACATCTGTACTAATTTTTGATTGCTTGGGTGAAAATGAAGATTTCGAAAAGAAATATGCTGAATCGAACGGATTTTATTTAAGTAAGAAATTAGTTTGACTTAATTTAATTATCAACTAATATAGAGCTAAATGCTTAATCCCTTGACTGTCAATGACGGAAAAATCCGCAATAAACAAGGTGGCCAAAAGTGACGGACAAATCTCCACATTGTATAAAGCATTATCTTGAACAAAATACTTTTTCAGTGCAGAAATTACAATTTCAATAGACACTTTTATATTGTTGGAGTGGCTGACCATGAATTTGAAGTCAGTCGTTTATTCTGCCTGACAGTCAACGTATACGTAAAATATATACCACGCAAAAAATATGTTTTACAGTTGAATATAAAAGTTAAACTATCAAAGTTATTAAAAGTTTTATTTATAAAAGTTATAAAATATTACATTTTTTAAGCATTTATTTACTTTGACTTATAGATTATAAGTTATAGGCATTACAAAGAAAATAATTATCATTTATTTAGTTTGAACGTAATCTTTAGAAGATAACTTTTAACACTCTCCTATGGTGATATACCCCGTATAACTAAAATGTAAAGGCGTAAAATGAAGTTCAAGGTATGCAATTTTTAAAATATAACAGTTTTTTGATGAGTAAATTATGCTACATACTTTAGATTATTTATTGTATATTTATTTTTTTAGAAGTACAGTTTGCGTGGAAAAAAAATTACTGAACAATTTATGATACCCTTCATGCTACGGATGCTAACGACCTAAAAGAGATGAAAGAGATAAAGCTTAATAGGCTTAGTTACGAAAGTGGAAGTAGAAAGAAACGAAGTTAATTTTTTGTTACTCTTCTTTTATGAATAGAATTATTTACACATGCATCGGCAGTAAGATATAAATTTAAACATGAAATTGAAAAAAAAGTTTCAGAAATATTTTTAAACTTAATGAATTACAACAAAGAAGAATACTACACCTGGTTAAAGAACTTCAATTTTCAAGATGAAAGTATGAATCTTATACTATCATTTAAAGCCTAAAAAACATTTTTAAAAGGCTTGAAGGAAAAAAATAAAAATGTTAATCCACTTTCTTCCACAGCATAAGTTTAGTAAGTCAAAATGTCGTAAAAATAAATCAATTTTTTTAAATTTTCTTTTCTAATAAGAGGAACTCCAATAAGTACGATTCATACGTCCTATCTGAAAACAGAGCATTATTATTTCAAAGATAGATATAATAATCAAAATACAGAAGAAATAATTGTTGCAATAATGAAAAATATAATTTGAACGTAGTAATCATTATTTTACGTTCGCCCTAAAAAGTGCAAAATTTTAATCTCTATAGCCCGAGGTGCGGTATTCGACAAAAAGAGAAAAGAGGACAAAGGAGAGCAAAAGAAAGGGACGTTTGAATATGCGCAGTCAATTGGTCGACACTCGTGCGGCACGGCGCGCGGCCTTCTTATCTTTTCGCCCATCCCATCCGCCTTCCTCTCGAGCCTTGTGTTTTTCTTGGACTACTTTTCGACCTCTCTTAGAGATATTGGAATTCTCTCTTTTTCCGGGCGCTCTCCTTTGCCTCCAAATGTAGGCTGCCGCTCTGCTGCCATTGCTCTAGCATCGAAATTAGGCGGTCGGGCTGGGCTCAAAAATTCCTAGATGATTGTTGTAGAAAAATTCTGAAGAAATTGTATTACGAATAAAAGTATTGTGTGTGATGAGAAAAATGAATGAGATTAAAACAATTGATACAGCTATAATAGAAAATTTGTCCAGTTGCGTCGAGGACCCTGGCTTATGTAATCGGGAGTCCTGATTATAAACAGCATATATATACGATATTCTACCAGGGAAATTAAACCTTTTTAGATAAATAATCTATGCTTTTATCTTTGTTGACTAATTGATATACTATACTTCGATCTTTTATGCATATTCTCGAATAATACTCTTTCACGAATAACACTTTTCTTTAATCTCTGAACAAATACTAGATTTGGTCGGAGAATCTAAAAAGTACTGGTTTTCATAGGAGACTTATAAATAAAAGCTAGTTCTTTTTTAGAAATATGAAATGTACTAGTCTTTGTAAGGAGCGTCAGATATACTATTAGCATACATGTCAATAATATTTTCAGTAATCTTGAAAAATATAATAATTCACATGAATATTTGTTTCATTAATTGATAAACGTGCTGAATGGACTACACATACATAGATAAATCTAGATCAATTACACTTTTTGATAGGATTTTCTGTATAAGATGGTTAGTCAATCGCGACGATAAGTAAAATCGGCGTAGTAATACAGAAATATCCCTATTCAAAACACGGTAACGCAAATTTTTAGCTGGTGTGTACTGAGCCAAAAGCCGATTGACCCCTTCAAATTGAACTTTATTTACTGAACTCCGCCCTCTTCCCCGCTGGCCGAGGAAGATTATTACACCCAAAGAGAGAGAGGGAGAGCGAGGGAGGAGGGGAGGCGAGAAGATAGAAAAGTTTATTTCACGAGACTCGGGGAGCTAATATCGCCGAGGTACACGGTGAGGCCAAGAGAGACGAAGATTCGCGAAAACTTTCTTAATAAGATCAACGCGATTCCCAACCCCTTTCTTCGTAAGATGCTTACTTAAAGTACACTCACCCGTCGTAGTCCGAGTCAATGACCATTGAACGCCGCGCGGCGCACCGGTGAACGGCATAACCAGCGACTTAAGTCCTCGGTATTCACCTACACTATGGACTTTAACTATTAGCACGACGCGTGAGAATTCCACGCTGTTTTTACTTTTTGTACCATAGGTCTCTCTATCGAAATGATTCACAAAATTAGATTATTTGGCTTTTGAATTAGATAATCTAAATTGTAATAAAGTTTACTTAACTTGCCATAGAATGAAGTAATCATAATCGTCTCTTAAAGTTTTAATATTTTAGAATGTTAAACCATTGCTGTAAATTATAACAACGAAGGTAAATTATCTAATGAAATAAATCTATTTAATGGTATAAACCTTTTGAACAAATGAATAGAAAAGTTATTGGGTGTTACATATAAATATGTATAGTAAATCATAATAAGGGTTACATTCATACGAGTTATTTTGGAGAAAAGACAGTATTTTCTGAATCACTAAATATTATTGCAAATCTGAAATCAAAATCCAAAAATTTTCAATTTCAAGATGGCGGATCGAAACGGCGGAAGAACATTAAAAACTCAACAATGTATATACTTATACCTCATATACAAGGAGGTTTATATATCACTGACTTCAAACCTGCAGTCAAAATGTATAAAAGATAGAAACGTACAAAATATAGTCGACTTTTTAAATTTTTGTCCGCAAAATACGCCATATTGAAATCAAAAATTTTTAATTTGACTTCAGATTTGATTTCATTGATTCAAAAAATCCGTATAACAGAAACAACATCCAAGAAAATGATGATGATTTTTAAAATTTTCATTCGCCATCTTGGGCACCCATTTTGAAATTAAATTTTTTTGGATTTTTACTTTAGTTTTAAATTCGGCGACTTAAGAAAGCCTTAGTATATAATCAATGTGCAATAAATAATCGATTTTTAATCATTCCTTTCGTCACTTTGGACCCGCCATCTAGGGTTTGAAAATTTTTGGATTTTGATCTTAGATTTGAATTCAGTCACTCAAGAAAAACTGTAGAATATAAAAAATGTACAAGAAATAGACGATATTTAAAATTTTCATCCACCATATTCGATGCCTGCCAGCTTGCAATTTAACATTTTTTAATTCAGAGTATAGATTTGAACTCACCGACCCAAATCCCCTCCCTCCCCCCAAATACTTTGAGTCACATTTTTTATAAAAAAAGGAGCCAAAAAGTAATTCTGTTTGAAAAAAGTACCTAATGTCTTAAATAAGCAGGACACTTTCCGACTGAGATCTGACGAGTTATCCCGGTCATATCCCGGTGAGTCACGGGGAGATCCTACCAGATGGCCGTCATTATCCGAGCAAAATTTCTACACGGGTTGTTCTGGTCAGTCCCAAAGACTACTATCAATTTTGATCAGCATATGTGACATACATTTCTGAAGGTCTTCAACTATTACATATAAAAATCAGTCCACTTTTTTTTATGAAAGACGACATATTCTTTTATGTAAGACGACCACCTGATCGATGCCAGTTACCAACATCTAATTTCTCATAAATTCTTTCAAAATTTAAAATCTCTATTTAAAAAAATCTATTTAGCTACGAAAATCCATCTCAACTACTCTAACGTCAGATCCACGCCATTTATACATTATAGCAACGGCGATGCTACCGTCCATTAAGCGCTCATTACATCAACGTCAGGACGAAAGTCGGAAATATAGAAACAGCAAAAGAAAAACATTGAATATTCATTCCCGCATTTCCTAGGACGCGTCCCATCCGTCCGTTCCTCCAACCTCGGCCCTTAATGGAACGAAAAATTACGAATCTGTGAAAACAAAGTTTTACCATATATATATATATACGGCGAAACTTTGTTTTCTTTATATATATATATATATATATATATATATATATATATATATATATATATATATATATATATATATATATATATATATATATATATATATATATGTATATAAAGTGGCAAGTATGCATTCGCGCTAATTCCTCGACAGGTTAACTAAAGCTGATAATAAGGCTAACTTCGCGGTCGACCCCACTAGCGCTCGACCGAATCATATACGGAATATATATGCAAGAAAAGTTATGCCGGGCGTATGTATTTACATTTTGAGATAATTAATGTCATTTGAGGGGTGTGCACGCGAATCTCGGTGTATATATATGTGAGCAAATCCTCAAATCGTGATCACTGCAATTCGAAAACTTAGTTTGCTTGTAATCCTTAACCCATATGAGTTTTAATAATTCTTAAAAAAATACAGTATATACTTTAAACTATACTTTATTAAAATAATTTTGTTATAAGAGGATTCTCTAAATGTATATATGTTTACAGTTTATAACGTAGTAATAAATGGAGTAAAATTATTGTTTCTCGAATCATAAAATTAAATGGTGCATATAGTACTCCTCCAAAGGACAGTGTTGTATCTGCACCCAATTTTGTTCATATTTTTTATGGATACTATTAGATATCGATAGAGAATAGAACACGTGTAAAGGACAAGTGTGTGCATTTACTAGTAATATTATCAACATTTATATGTTTTTATGAACGCCGATTTTAACAATTTGCTTATATACGTATGCATGTATGCCGGAAATTCTATTTTCCACGCAAAGTCTCGAACGTTGATTTCGATTGCGCGTTTAATCGTGCGTTATATGCTTACTTTTATGGCTATCTTAACGAGAGGAGAAAATTAACGTTCCTCGCGGCTGCTATTACGCGTACAGCTGGTTACAAGTTTATTATTGCTAGGGCTTTGTGAGCGGGAATCCGAGGAGTAAAGCTGTTTTGTTTGAGTATTATAAGTCAATGTGTTTTATGGCCGGGGCAACCTAGTTAAGGGTTTTAATTATTGCGCGCACGAAGAAGCGAGACTTCCGATGAAAAATGTGCGAAGTTCAACGTTTATATTCCTCTTTTCGTTGTTAACGTCTTCTTATTCGTTTCGCAAGATACTTGGACATCGCACATCGATTCTGTTTCAAAGTAGAAATTAGATTAAGTCTGACTGACAAGCGCGAACAACTTTTCTATTGCAGCAGGCGCATTTAAATTTAGAAAGTTCCAATTTAACTCCGCAGATTTTAGTTTAAACTTTCACGTTAAATTGTTCATTATACTTCTACAAACAGTGTGTAATTATTTTAGTTTTAAACTGTATTTTACTGAAAGTCCAATCGTGTACCGCCACCACATTATAAACATGTACTTTTGTATACTATATGGATTTTAATGTAAAAATTACACCCTTAGTAGTATTGTATCCATATTAAATATCTTTCACTATTTTATATTCTTTCAGTATAGCAAGTGCAATTTTACTTACTTAAAGTTTACGGTGTTGTAATTCTTGATATAATTTTTGTAACCCATCGTTTTCAGAACTACAACATAACATTCGTAAATTCTTTATCAATAGTATCCACGCCACGTCCAAACCATTGACTGACAGGACACGTCAAATCTTTCCATTGATCGGTTAGCTCAATGCTGCCGTGCCACCCACTGTTAGTCATAACACTACGAGGAGAAATAAAACAAGCGTCGCGCGCGCGTATGCGCGGGTGCGCAAGAAGAAAAGCAAACCCCCCGATAAGACGGCCGCAGCGAAGGAGGAAAAAAGAGAGGCAAGAAGAATCCGTCGAAACGGAAGAAGTGATCCATACTCTCTCTCTGTTTACGTCTAATTAAGGGCGTAACTCGTTGATCCTCGGCCGAACAGCCGTTAACGGGGAGAATGAAAGAAAGAATGAAAGCGCGCTTCCCTTCTTTTCCGTCTCTCCTTAATTAGCCGTGATCGCAGTGGGGCTGCTGCCGTTCGGGAGAGAAAGAAAGAAAGAAAGAAATGGGGGAAAAAAGCGAGATCGCGTGCCAAAGATAAAGAAAAGTCGATAAGTTTCGATAGCAGTGCCGCGGGCTGCTGCTGCTGCTGCTGCTACGCGCGAATTCGCATCGAACGAGTATGACGGCAAAGAGAGGGAGAGAGGGAGAGAGGGGAAGGTGTATATATAGGGTCAGATATTTTCCACTCAATCTGGCATCGGCAGCAGACTGAGAGACGAATAGAGGGAGAGAGATAGGTTAAACTTTATTAACACCTTGATGTTACGTAAACTGACGGGTCGGATGAAAGTACGGGAAGGGTTTATGAAGCAAAATGTAGCGGTGAATATAAAGGTCTCAAATTTTACGCTTTTCAATACGATTTTTTTTTGTCTAAGATAATTGACTTACTAAATTAAATTAATAAATTATAATTTACAAGTTATAATATGCTGTTTATAAGTACTGCTATAACGGTAAAAGTAATTTATTGTACTCATAGAATATTGTTTAATTAATAGATTTGAAATTGGTGGCAAAACGTCGTCAACTATTCGAATACAGTATATTCAACGATACGTAAAAATTAGTGTAAATCACATTATTAATTTATATAAAAATATTATTAATATATTATAAATGGTACAGATATATAGGAAGTTTTAGACGATTGCATATTGACCTATCTATTGATTCATACACATGATAAAAAATATCGTTAAATAAGCAAGTAGTAACAGACGAATAAGTAGTAACGAATAAGTCAGTATTTATAAAACATCCATACGCCGGTAGAAGCTGCGTGATTTTGAATAGTTTGAAAATTACTATTATACAAATTTTTTGATTGTTGTTCATGTAGTTTGTATTTTATAATTATATTAATTCTTAACGCTTTGTAAGTAGTAACAGACAGCGATATTATCTATATTTCATTTCAATTGTTTCATTATTATGTAACTTCTGTTACAACCCCTAAGTGTGTTTAAGTACAATTGTAAAATCGTTTTTTTCAATAATACACGCATAAACATTATTATACTAATATTATTCGCACATTTTTAAGTTTTTTTTACATTTTCAAAATCCTTGCTATCGTTTCCAGGTCCTTATTCAACCAAGCCTCTCGATTTTCAAGTCCATAATATCGAAAATGTGCTCTGCTAATATAGGAAAAATGTGATCTCAGTAATTCTGCATAAAAGCTTCTACTAAGTGTACGTGCATGAGAAAGAACGAAAGAAAGATCGAAAGAAAGAAAGAGAAAAATACAAAGTGTAAGAGCAACGTCGAACAAGAGCGAGAGCGAAAACCGGACATTTTCCACTCAATCTAACATCCGATAGATCGGCACAAGCGAACGCCACCACCACCGCGACTCGGACGCGCTCGGTCTTTATATTCAAAGTATCCCCCCCTCTCTCTCTCTCTTTCTCTCTCCGGGCAAAGAACGCTCTTTGCCTCTCTCGCTCTATCTCTCTTTCTCCCACACACAAGAAAAGAGAAGAGCGCAGAGCTCCCGTGCACTCGCGATTTTGCGCGTCCGGTCGGCTATCCGCTCTCTCCGCTTTTCGCCCTGGCGAAGCACTTTGACTATAGGCGCTCTCACTCCACTCGCCCTTGGAACATGCGCGCGCCTCGCTTTGGCGCCCGGCGAAACGGAAAAATTGCGCGCGCGCGCTACGTAGCGCGCTGACAAATGGCGTGTATTACCATTGGGGTCAATGAGAGAGAGAAAGAGAAAGAGAGAGAGAGAGAGAGAGAGAGAGAGAGAGAGAGAGAGAGACGCGGTGACAAGTAAGAATGATTTTCTCGCCGACAAGTTATATCCGAGGAGAGAGGTTTCTTCCTCGATTTTTTTCTCTCTTCTTTTCCGGCTGCCGAGAGAATTTGTGTACGAGGCCTTTTTTGAGGCGCTGTCGCACTGAACGCGGAAAATGAAAAACAGAGGCGATATTTCAGCCTTTTTGTACGTGAATTTTCAGGGACACTGGCGCTGTACGAGAGACGAGGTGACGCCCGTTATGTATCGGGGCGTTTGAAGCAGTGAGTGTGCGTGTGTATGTGTAGAGGGGGATATGAAGTATCGAGCAGTTTAGATGTTGACGTCAGTTCGTTTGGCCGCGTATCGACGCGCTCGGTCGGTGGATAAAAAAAATGCTCGATGCTTTGGGAAACGTGTTGACGAAGGTTTCACATAACCATGTTTGTATGTGTGTGTGTGTGTGTGTGTGTGTGTGTGTGTTTGAATGGGCGAGTTCGAGGTAGCAATTCTTTTTGTGGATTTGTGACAAATCAATCGAAAAGTAGGCTTGCAGATTGATGATATTAATATTGTGAATAAATTCTTGTTTGCACAATGCTTATCTATAACTTTATAAAGAAATAATATTTCAGATTGGGATTGGAAAATATGATAAGCGATTTATGCACGGGATTGGTCCATTTATGTGCATTGGCAATTGGCTTATAAAGATTGACCTACATATTCTGTAAGGATTAATGTCGGAAGAAGAATCAAAGCAAAAATGTAATAAAATACCTTACGTATATTGACATATTGAAATTGAAAATCAATTCTATTGGCCATAGCATTACTAAAGGAGGTGCTCGTACGTATAGAAAGGATTTGCATTTGAGTTTTTAAAAAATATAGTATTAAACATTTTGTCGGCTTATGTTACGTCACTACTACGATTTATTTATTAGGTTTGTTTTATCCTCGGAGGACCATGGACTGTAAGATTCTAAGAGTAAGAGCTAGGATCTCTTAACACATTATTTGATAACTCTTTAAAAATAATTGAATTGTAATTTTACAATAGTCATTTGAAAAACTAAAAGGAAACCATTAAAATCATATTTTCAAAATCAGAATTTTATTTTATTACTCAATAATAGAATTAAAGAATCAATCTTCTATCCATTCTTTCATATCCCTAAAAGTTTTTAGGCATTTTTTGCATTTTATATATCAATTTATCTAACGAATTGGACTTTTTTAAAGTTTGTTGAAAATTTACTTAATCTAGTATACTTCTTTTAAATGCTGCTAATTTGTTTTTCATATTTCTAATTTTCTAATAAATTTTTTAACGTCTCCATTCAAATTTATTTTGCAAAATTATGAAGCTTTAAGAAAGACAATAAACTTTTGAGACAAGTACAGTGTTTATCGAGTTTTTCTGCTACTGTCATACTAATTTAATATAAGGTATGACTCTCGTGTTTTTAAAAAATCTGCTGTTGCTAAACAATCAACTTAAAATATTTTTCCTATCAATGATATTATAAAAAAGTAATTCCAACCAAGGAGGACGCCCACAGATTTATAATATTTTATCCGTTGAAGGGGAACGTATAAAGTCAATGCCATCATTTAGAACTCACTACAACATGAATTTTAAAAGACCCGTTTTTTTGACCCGTTCATGTGCAGGGAAGTTTGAGAAAAACGTGGGGAAAACACGAAAAAATAAGTAGATAGTCCCGAGTACGGTTAGACTTTATACATGTCTTTAAATGGTACAAACCCATAGATATTGTTTTCATCAACTTTCCCCGCACTTAAGGAGGTCAAATTTTTTTTAGATTCATATTAAAATGAGCTTTAAACGATAGAGTTAGGCATCCTCTTTTTCAAGTCATTTCATCGCATCCCCTTCATTTTATACTACAATTAGTATTAATTTTCATCAATATTAGTGATATTTCAAAATATAGTACGCGCGTACAACATTAAGCTTGGGTACTCAAAAAATTTCTATTTGTTTTTAAAGCTCTAGCAAACTAAAGTTATCACTTTACAAAAATTATTAATCCTTAAAACACCCAAAATAAATCTAGTTCAACACGTATTAAAGTAAAGTATTAAAAAAATAAGAAAAACGACATTTATATATAATAATTTATATATACATATACTATAAACCGTAGGTATATACATACTTCAAGAGTCTTTCACAACATAATTTCTTGAAAGTTTCTAAAGGATTCGTTAAAATCTCATGCGCATACAACTTATTAAAGTTAGAAATATTAGTTGCGAGAAAAACACGTTTAAAGATTTACCATTGTATGTTATCTAATGTAAATTGTTTTACTTGAACGCGTACAACTTTGTTAAAAAATCGAGTTTTGACATCTGACAGATTTTGAAACATTCTTACAATTACGAAGATTAAGAAAATTCAATAAAACAAAATCGATATTTTGGTAAAAAAAACACCAGAGTCATACCTTAAGGTAGAAATGCATGAGATAGTATGACTCATAGTAACGTAACACAATTTAAACAAAGCTGTCTCTTTGGGAAAGCAAAATCACGCAAACATATCAGATTAAAAAGATATTTTTATAAAAAGGGATTCTAGCCTTATTTACCCGCATAAGATGTTTTAAAAGTTGAAATTCAGTGTAAGATTACGTATGTCTAGAACATTCAAGTAATAAATTTTCATAAACTGCACATTTCGTCGGGTAATAGAAAAATAAAGTAATTTAGAAAACCCATTTTTCATTCCACCAAAGTACAATCGTAGAATATCACGACTCCTCTCGCAAATACGCAGGCCCAGCACGAAAGCTCACAAAAAAAGCATTCGTCCTACCCCTGAACCGTAATACATAAGAACACGCGATATTACAAGCAGCGATTTTCCTCCTCCTCCATGCAAAACCCATTTCGCGAGCACAGTGCTAGGGCTCTCAAAGCATACGGCACACAATCGAAGCGTCTACGTCCATTGTGCAGTGAGCCGCGGCGGCGGCGGTGGCGGCACAGCTGCAAAGAATACGGATAGAGAGCGAACGAGCGAGCAAGAGAGAGAGAGAGAGCCGGAACGATTGCTGCCGCGCGCGATTTATATCCGGCAGGAAAGAAAGAGAGTGTCGATTCCCTCAAATCCAAGGGCGTCGTAACATAAAAGCTCCAGCTCTCTTTCTCTCCATTCCTCCCGCGCCTTACAAGTGTATAAGGAGGGGGATAGAGCTCGTAGCGCGCCGCCCAAGAAAAGGGATAGCCTTGTTTTGCACGACTACGGATGGAAAAGAAGTAGTAGAATGAGAGGAAGTTCGGGGGAGGAGGGTTATATTTATTGCTCGCGGGTAGAAGAAAAGTTTCGCCTGCGGGGAGAGAGAGAGAGAGAGAGAGAGAGAGAGAAAGAGAGAGAGAGAGAGAGAGAGGGGGGGGTGAATAAAAATGTGTGTATGTGTGAGTGTACTGTCGCAGTCATTGATGGATCTTGGCAATTCTGATTACGGAGTTGCCGCTGCTGTTTTCTTCCTTTTGTTTGGCTCGCTGGCCTCTTGTGCTTAAGAGGGAACGGGGTCAGAGTAAGATCGGTCAAGTGGTTTTGAAAGGCTTGAGGCTACTCTGGCTGACTGACTGGCTGGCTGAAGTATTGTTTTCTTAAAGAGAATGCTTTGTTACGATGGATGCGTGCGAAACTGCATCTGATGATTGTTATGGTTTCGTACCTGCGTAATTACATAGCGTAGATTTAAGTATAATTAAGTTGATTAACACGTTTATTTACAAATTGTTAGATTATTGTTAACTTTATTATTCATGAATAATGATGCAGCCTCACAATTTCTCCTGAGAACTAAAAAAGTGATGAATCATTAAAAATCAATGAAAAATCTTGAATGTACAAGAATTAAATATAAATTTGTTATATTAAGATGTCTGCTTCCTTCGCACTACATCGTTACAACAGTAATTCTATTCTTAGAATGTTCCCTTGCTTTTAGTTGTTTTTTAGATTTTTATCTTTATTATTCCCCGTTTTTCCTTTTACCATTTTTCTATATCGTCTGTTCTATCCTCCATTCTTTGCTTCATATTTTAATGCTATAAATTGCGATAGGGTCAAATTTTTTATTGAATGTTTCGATGCTATCAAAACAGATCCTTAGGCTCACATATTGCCCTTTCCTTATTTCAATTTTTCAGCGTTCTTATGTTATTATTCCATCCATTACCCTATTTCATTTTTATTGCGTCTATTGACTAGTATCCCCATTTTTTAATTTTTAAACTGCTTTTAGATTCAAAAAGTATTAAAATATTATGCAACAAATTACAACTGCCAATATCTACGCTTCCCCTACCGATCAGTATATTTTGACACCCCCGCGTTAACACAAACATCCGTTGATCTAGATGTCTCTTATAGATTAATATAATATAACATTTGTCTTTCAGATTCCTCCAGAAGTTCTTTAAGAAATTTGTGTTCCCTAGGACGTTCCAAAAAGCAAATTATCTCACTTCTCCATAACCCCTCTAAGAACTCGACTCCACAACATTCACGGAATATCTTTCTATTTTCGCGCTTCTCGCCCTCCGCGCGCCGCTTGAATTCGAAAACAGCAGTGGCCCGGCTCGCGGGACTAGCGTTTTTCGAACACATAATCCGCGTCGGCTCTGGCAACCTTCGGAAAGGCCGCAGCGTAGCTACTTCGCGCGCGATCCGATACGAACTTGCGGCATAAACGTTAAGCTCGATATATACGCCTACATCCGCGAGCCCGAAGAAAACGACAATATACTCGTAAAAACTTTCGCGAAAACGTAACGCTGGGGGGAAACGTAAAACCAAGGCGTGTGCACCTCGCGCGTTCGACTCCATCCTCACCCCCTCCCCCCAGCCTGATAAAAATTTCCCACTTACTCGCAATTCTCTCCCCGGGCGCAAACTCGAAATAAGTCGTAAAAATGTGTTCGCGCGTTCGAGCCGAAACTGAACGGCGAATTTACAGCCGGTGCGAGTAGGTTCGCAAACGCATGTAAACACACGCACACATACAGACGCGCACACACTCGCACACATGCACACAAGCACAAACACGTATATTCACACGCACACACGCATTTTAATATACACATGTACACGGATATATGCTTGCACCAGACACCTTAGCCTTTGCATACCAAGTAATGTTATTTATAAGTAACAGTAGAAGAATGCATATATATAATACCAGATGCTTTCGACTTCTATTAATATTTATTGATATTCTGTACTTGAACCAGGCATATGTATAAACAATTTTCGTGGTCTAAGTAAATATTTCTTTCAATAGTACTAACAAAATTTGATAATAGTACATTTTAATTTAATATAAGAAAGTCATTTTAAAATTTAATAATTATTTACTATATTCAATTTTGTTTCTATAAACATAATTCAATATGAACTAAATTTCATAAACTATTTTAATAGCTAAATTAACAGACATTCAGTAGAAAACAATAACGGAAATTCATCTTTTTATGTTTTTTAATTCTATACAGAAACAAACGTTTGTTTAAATGCTCAAGGTTGGATATAGATTCTTCATACTTACATAAGTTTTATAGGTCCCTTATAAACGTCTCACCTGAGGCAGTATGGGCATCCTTTTTTGTACGTACAACAAGGCTTCAATATCGAATGTAGGCATACTCCCTAGCTTAATTATGATCCTGAATAAAGAAGATCTGGTTTCGTTGTTGGTAGTCACTAAAAAATATTAAGTTGATAATTACTATTAATCAGACTATTATTTTTAAATGAAAAAAATCTTAAATTGAAGTTTTCTTTGCCTACTTTTATTATGGCATTATTATAGCATGGCACTCTTCTTGTTAGTTAATTAACGAAGTATCAACATTTTACGCGCCAGTACTACCCATCTATCACGATTAACTTAAACAACTAACGTCAGCTGTAGGTATTCAGATTCAGGTTCAGTACACATCCTACAATACAGATATACTAGTATATTAACTTCCATTCACGTACACATTACCTAATACAGATGCCAGAAATATTCATACGTACCAATACCTGCCGGGAAGTTCCACGCTAAATTTCTACAATGTATTACACAGCGACAAATGTAACGCATGCACGAAGAATTCATAATAAAATCCTCACGATTCTCCGGAAAGCATTCGCTAATATATATAAGAGAGAATTCTTCCGTACCCGCGTCGCACTCGGGCAGAGAAAGAGCGAAGTAGAGAGAAGAAATGAAAGGGAGAGAAGGACGGTAATAGGTTGAACGCCAGCGTTTGGGTAAATTTATTCAAGCCCGGTAGCGGCACTCGCTCGCCCAACCGCCCGCGCGCGCAAACTATCTCGTTAGTTATGGAGGCCCGTTTTCGTGTTCTCGTGGCCCCAAGCGCAGCTCTGGCTTACGTATGCTGATGTTACGTATCGGGAATATAAATGAAAGTAACTACCACTCGGCCTGCCTTTTAATTAATCTGCCAACTCTCTTTTCTCTTACACCCGATCCCTATACTCCCTCCCCCCTCCCCCCTCTCTCGATCTCTCTCTCTCTCTCTTCTCTCGCTCTCTTTTCTACTCATATCTATATACTTCTCCCTCTCTCTTTTATTTTCTGTGTATGCGTGTGTACGTGTGTGTGTATGTTGCGTGTATATGTGTATGTATGTACGTCTTCTACGCCGGACCAGGTCGTAAGCTTTATGCAAAGAGTATAATAGATGTACTTTGTAATATCACACCGTTTTCCTCTCGTTCACCCGAGCCTTATTCTTATCTTTTTTACATTTCTCTCTCTCTCTGTCTCTCTCCCTTCCTCTGTGTTATTTGAATCCTTCGCGCGTCGGTGTGAAAATTGAGCTTATTAGACCGCTTCTTCTTGTCGAGAGCTGCGGAAGGTAGATTCCTTTTATATTAGGTTATTTTAACTTGGTTGTGCAACTCGCTGCGGAATTTATGCTTTGATTTTCGTAATTCTGTTTCATACCCTGAAGTATAATCTTACTTTTCTGGTAGAGAAATGGAGATAAAATTATGCGCAATTTGATCTTTTTAAAATGATAGTTCCATAAAAAACACTAACTTCTTTTTTTATTTAATACTGTTGATATAGATAAAACAGTTTAATTACAATGGCCATATCTAGTTATAAATACAAAAAAAACGCTGCCAATTAATTGGCACTTAGCTTCCTCAAACTTTAAAAAATGTGAAATTATTCATTCTATTTAATACTTGGGTGAAAAATAAAAATGATAAATCGATTGCTTTTTAATATGTCGACATATATATATATATATATATATATATATATATATATATATATATATATATATATATATATATATATATACCATTTCACAAATAAATTTAAGAAAATCTTAATAATTTTCATAAGTGTAATTATTTGAGTTAATTATTCAAAATAGTTTATTCAAACTATTTTATCTGTGAACCCAAATTTTAACTCTATTAAATTTTATTCTTAACTAATTGTATTGGAAAAGAAAACATCAAAAATATATTAATTAACTTAAAAAATGCTCTACAGTCTTCTTTTATTTTAAAACTATATAATACAAATTTTTTGAACAACTTATTGGAGTATAAGAATATTTGTGTGATAAAAACAAGAGTATTAAAAAAAAAATTTTACGCACACGTATTAGACAAAATTTATTTTACACAATTTTTCAACTATAAATAATCCTATGCCAAAATATAGCATTTAAAAAGCAATTTAAAAAGTTTTGCATATAAAGTTACATTTTTTCAAGTTGACAGTAGTAAATATTGCAACACTATAAATGTTAATTAAATTTTATCTACTTTAAAAAATAAAATTTGTTCATAATTTTATCCGAGTTTATGAACAATAGATTAATTTATTACAAAAATGTCATAAAAATGAAAAAACGGTATAAAACAAAAACAAATCGATCAATCTTAAATTTCTTTATTTTAAATCTTCATAAGAAAATAAAAATAGATCTAGAATTGCCAAAAATTACCGCATAATACTCAAAAAAAAGCTATTAAATATTTTTTGACACAAAAAATGAATATGATAAAAATGAAAAAAGTAATAAAACAAAAATAAATCGATAAATCTTAAAAAAATTCTTGATTTAAAATCTTCACAAGAAAACGTGTAAAATGAGCTTTGTTTGGTCAAACATTACCATGTAATACGTTAGAAATCTACGATCAAATATTTTTTGAAACAGAAAATATCATAAATAATGAAAGAACGTTGTTATAAAACAAACACGATTTGAAGAATCTTGAAAAATTTTTTTGATTTAAATTCTTGATCAAAAGACAAAAGCAATAAGCGCTCATTAGTCAAAAATCACCGTGCAATACCCATGAAATAAGCGATCAAAAAAACTTTCAAAAAAAATATAACATCGAATATCTTGAAGAATAAAAGACCTCATGATTTGAGCAAATAACTTAGCTGAGAGATCATAAAAAGCTACCTTTTTGGAAATTTTTAGAAGGAATAATGCCGTTTATCAAGTCATCATTTGCCACAGAAAATTGATTTTTATTGCAAAATGATTTTTTTCTCAATCATAGAAAAATAAAATGTCTTAAAAATTTTACAGAATAATCTTGTCTGTTGTCAAAATTACCTCAATTTTTTCAAAAATTTTTCATTATATATTTCAAAGAAATCACTGGTCAAACAAAAAATGACGTTTTCGTGTACAACAAAATAAAGGAAACACCTTATATATTATTTTGGGTGGTGAAAGATAGGTAATTTCATGCTCATTAAAATGCATTTTAACTGTATCGATGATATCATTTCTAACGTACCAAAAATCCCAAAAAACTAAAAAAAATATTATTGTGCCCCCTTCGTTTAAAAAAATCAAACAAAATGAGCCCTGAAGAATGAAATGTTACCGTAGATTACACGAGATATGGATGCATACATACACACACACACGCACGCACACACACACACATACACACACAGACATCCATATGGATATTTTCTAAAAATAGTGTATTTTGATTCCTTATATTTCAAAACATGTTTCTAACATGAATTTAGCAAAACTTTTCTTTTGCTATCAGAAATCTTCCTCTTTGAGAAAGCATAATAAATATTTTGAAACATTAGTTGCTGATATTTCTAGGTCAGTAATGCTTTATCGAAATGATGACCATTATTTTACATCTTACTCGTTTATAAAGTGTTGTGTACATACAATGGAAAAGAAAATTGGAAATAAGACGGTAAGGCAAATCGACGATGACAGTAAAAGTTAGCAATAATTTTATAAAAAATCGTTTATGGTATACTTCATATCACTTCCGATTGACTACAGGTTACTTCGGGTTCACTGGTAGACCATTTACTGGGTATAAAATGGCGTTAAAAATGTGTGTGTCTGTGTGTGTGTGTTTGTACTAGTGCATGTGAGTGTGTACGAATGTATGCATGTTTGTGAGTGTATGGGTGTATGTGTGTATGTGTGTGTGAAGTAATAGAAGAATAATAGATTAGATTAGATTAGATTAGATTAGATGTTTATTTTGTGCAAGACAAAAACAATAAACTACATTCAATAATAATACATATTTACAGAGATCATTAGTATAGTCAATCATATCACAGCTCGACATTGCTCGTCATTAACTTACACATATTGCACAATATTATATCTGTCGTACATCAATCACGTCATTACACTTATCACATATTCTTATCATTACGAATAATACATTTTTTGTGACTATCAAACTTCAATTTCTATTATAGTCAACATTCGTATGATTAGCTTCATTCTACATTAAATATACATGATCCATGTCCCTGGACTTACATAGCAAATAGTCGCGAATTGTCGCTTTAAATCTGCGTAGTGAGGGCAAGTGCTTAATATGTCGAGGGATCGTATTCCATAGGCGCGCACCTTGAGATTGAAAATATTTCAACCCTGTATCGGTATGCGACGATGGAATCGAGAGCTCCCTAGAATCAGTCCTACTAGAGGTCAGAGCCTGTTTTTTTTTTAAAAAGGGCTGCAAGATACGTGGGTTGACCCATGTTAATAACTTTGTATAGTTGTACCGCCGTAAAATACGCCCTTCTTCCCTCAAGATCAAGCCAGCCAAGTTTACTACTGTAGGGACTTATATGCTCATACCTTCTAACACCACATATGTACCTCACACATGAATTCTGCAATCTTTGCAGTCTCATCCGGAGCTCACCTGACACATCAAGATACACTAAAGAGCAATAATCTAAATGAGACAGGACAAGAGCACTTGCAAGCCGTTTGCGTAACGCCTCGGTGGTACTGGATTGAAATGATTTAAGTTCATGTAGGGCCTTATTAACCTTTCGGCTAACTGCATCCATTTGCGGTCTCCATGTTAACTTCGAATCCATGACTACACCGGGGTTAGTAACTGTGTCAACAAAGGGAACAAAGACTTTACCCTGAATCTCTATGCCAGGCAAATCCATACTCTGTACTTTTTTAATGTTAGATTCTGACCCAAAAATAATTGCCTTCGTTTTTCCGACATTGAGACACAGAGCGTTCTCAGAAGCCCACACCGACACTGCTTTGGCCACAGCCGACAAGCGTCTTATTCCCTGATGAAGGTTATCGCAAGTAGCTTGAGTGTAGGTTTGCAAATCGTCCGCGTATAATAAATGCGATACACTATCCGTAAGAATATCCCTCGTACTTTTAAAGCCCGATAAAACTTCCTGAAGGTCATTAATATAAAAGCTGAGCAAAAGGGGCCCCAAGACAGAGCCCTGTGGTACGTCGAGATTGGTTGTGAGCCAATCTGAACTACCATTAGATGCCGTAACAACTTTTTGGTTACGCCCAGTAATATATGATTTTATCCACATGACTACTCCCCTGGAGAACCCCATTCTGATCAGCTTGCGTAACAACTTGGATGGCGAAATAGTGTCGAACGCCTTAATAAAATCAAATATTAAAAGGATGGTAATTAGCCGCTTGTTATTATCTATACCGGATCGTATGTCTTCAGTCAATTTCAGTAGTGCTATCTGCGTACTATGATGCAGACGGAAACCTGTCTGAAGGAGATCGAGGATTTCTTTCGAAAACAAATAAGCTGACATTTGTTCATGCACGATCTTTTCCAGAACCTTAGAGAGAAAGCTAAGAAGGGCAATAGGACGAAAGTCCGTGACTGTAGATGGAATGGCATTCTTTTTTAACGGTACCAAATGAGCTTTCTTCCAGGTACCGGGAAAGATCCCACTCGAGAGGGAGGCATTAAAAATGTCAGCAAGAAAAGGACCGATGACTGGAAGTGCTTTAGCAATAACACTTTGGGGAATTCCATCTTCACCATTTGCTTGAGAAGAAAAATGCGCGACAGCTAGGACCACATCTGAATAAGTTATCTTACTAAAAGTAAAACCTTCATCACTAGCTGACGACATTATATCATTTAAATCGTACTCGCGCTCACTATCAGAAATGGATACTCCCGCAAAATGTGAATTAAGTTCACCCGGAGAGAAATCATGGAGTTCCTCCCGAGCTCTCCGTAAGAGTCCAAGACTCCTAAGCTCTCTCCAGATGTCCTTCCCGCTTTCAAGGGCCTCAAAAATCTTGCTTTGAATGAAGTTATCTCGTGCTTTCATCGTCCGATCCTCCGCTAGAGTCACCAGAGTCTGACATTCCTGCCAAATTTATTGATTCCTCGTGCGGAGAAATCGACGGCGCAAGGCATCACGTTTGTTATATAGCTCCTTAAGTTCCGAATCAACCCACGGTGGTTGTACACTTTTTTTCGGCCGAAATTCTTTAACTGGAGCTACTTTATCTAACGCCTTCATGATATTTACACCCAGATGTTCTAAACGAGTGTCCACGTCCGCATCCGAACAATTGATGGACGACCAATCGTACTCTTGCAGGAGAGACAGAAGTTCTTCCTGCTTTATTGCCTTAAAATTACGGTACGAGAAGTTACGTATGATCGGAGTCTTAGTTGTTGGGAGGTCAATAGTCACGTCAATGATGTTATGTCGATTTGGATAGGTCGCCATCAAATCGTTCTAGTCAAGTATGACGTCGTCACTGTCAATAAAAATTACATCTATCCATGTGCGAGTCTCTTTGGCATGATGAGTCGCACCGTGATTAACTAGTTTTATGTTAAGGCTACATGCTAGCTGCCTAATAAAATCTGATTCCGCTGATGTTGATAGCATGTTTGCGTTCAGATCACCCATAATAATGCGATGTTTAAAACCTGCCGAATGACGTTCTAGAACATCGGCAAGGTCGGAGTTTCTAAGTTCAGCATCAGGTGCTCTATATATAACCGCAACAAAGACGGGTGGCAAGGATCCCTGTTGCACACTACACATCAAGTATTCGGGAGAGAGCGGCTTACCCTCGTCCTGCACTGTTGAAGAGGAACATAATACTGTAGCTTTGCATGAATTGTGGACATACAGGAGAACCCCACCACCTTTCCTATTCCTGTCTTGTCTAATGATGGAATAACCATCGATCTGAACGTAATCATCCCCAATACTTGGCCCGAGACGCGACTCAGCAATGCCGAAAAGATGATAGAAGGGATGAGCAAGTAGGAATTGGCGAAAAGCAGTTATGTGTTTTTTTAGCGAGTTTACATTTAGAAAGCCTGCTCTAAATCCCTCACAATGTGTCTCTTTGACTCGTGGACCATCTAGTCAATCTACTGCTAAATCTGCTACTACATCAATAGCAATATCGTCTGACGAACTCAAAGTAGTTATTTTATTATTTTTTCTTTTTGCGTTAGCCTTATAAATCGGGATAGAGTCAATTTTAGCAGTTCTAAAAGACACTGCGATCACTTGCAGGTCAGCCGCAGTAGATACTGTGTGCGATATTTCGCCATCTCGGAACTTGGGCAGGAAACGACCTCCTCTAAGCCAAAAATATTTAAAATGCAGTCCATGAGCAACTGCTTTTAAACTTTTAAACTGAGCAAACTTATCTTTACTCAAAAATTCATTAATAAAAATTTCCCATTACTCAAGTTATCAATCGTTTCCTAATCAAGTCCCGAGAAATCAATGTCTTCTTTACTATTACTTTAACAGGAAGTAATACAAACAGTAAGCTAGATCGGAGATGACAATCCGAACTCAATCTGCTTAATACATCAGAGAACGAAAATACAGACGAATTTTTAATGATACCACAATAGAAACATTAAAGAATAAGCGCGAAAAGCAAATCGAAAGAATCTGTTGCGCCCACTTCATCCTCGATTCCATATGCACGTCGTCACAGGTACTCACTTTCGCTTTTATTGCGCGGGATTACTGCACCAATCCTTCTCTCTCCTACACTCTCGACCATATATGCATACAATCGTCTCGCGCTATACACGCGAGCTTCTACTAGCGGAAAGATAACGGGGCAATCATTCGCGCGCGGGCCAACGGCGTATTATACGCAAAGCAGATAGCCGCCCCCGCAGCTTTTTAACGGCTCCGCTGCCCGTAAACCTAGTGCTCGCACGCGTAAAAAGCACAGCATCGGCGGCAGCTGGACCATGATAAGGCGTTAAAGTTTCGCGTAAGGGTGCCGCTTTCCCTGCTCGGACGACGACGACGACGATGTTGAGGGAACGTCAGCCGTATTTATATTCCTCCTCGTCCCGATAGCTTTTTGTAGTAATTTTTTTCTGTTGCGCGATGTATCACAGCTGTTTTGTTCTCCTTTTCTTTGCGGTGATATTGCGTCAGGGCAGTTTTTACGGCGACTTTAAAAAAATATTTGTTGAAGACCACGCGCGCGCGCGTTCTTCATCTCGCTGCGTTAACGATGTGCTTTCACGTAATTTCGTTGCCAGCATTGTGAGGAAGTTAATATACAGCGTGTATATGGTTGGTTGGGCTTTATAGCGTATTGTAAATTATCGCATTTGCGTTAATATATTGTTCGACGGGAGTGTAGGGGCATACTGTGAAGAAAACCGACCAATTGGCAATCAAATTTTCATACTCACTGTAATATAAATATTCTGTGCCCAAAATTTGTTGTAAACTATTGACATGCAGAGTATTAAAATTTCTTTGCAATTTAGTAAATATTCACTTAATTCGATCACTGATAATTACTGTCTAAATTAATAATCTACTTTCAATAGAAATAAATAAGACATTAACATTTTGTACAAAATGTGTATCCCACTTCTGACACCATTTTTGGTCAGGATTAAGTTTAGACGTAATCTATTCTGACTTACTGATGTTAATAATTTTAATATATTTCATTAATAAATATTTATTAATATTACACAGCAGATGTACGTATATCATAACGCGCAATTTATAAATTTCTTAAACGAATTAAACTCAAGGTAAAATGAATAGCAATGCACAAAACGAGCGGCAAACCCAACTTAAACTATCGTGGCATTACAAGTGGCGAAATTTTCATGCACGAACACTCAAGCTCCTGCGCAAGAAAACTAGGAAAAGCCAGAAGGAACGAACCGAAACGAAACGAACGAACGAACACCTCTGAGAAATCGCCAGAGCGCGCCGTGAGGATTATTTTCGCAAAACGACCTCGTCGAGAGCTCGCAAAAGTCGGTCGTTGTGCGTATCGAGGGTACGTGTGTATACACAAGAGTGTTGTGCGCGAGCGCTGCGGTATGGTGCAGTGTAGCAAGAAACCCGAGCTGTGCGCTTGCAGCTGCGCGCATTAAAATTTCATCTTCTCAAGCGGAAGTACAATAACTCGCCTCTCTCGCTCGTTCTCGCTGGCACGGTCATGCCTACGTACACTACTCGGCTCCCCTTTCCTATTTATTACCGTTACTAGGCGAATCGTTCCTTTTTTCTTTCTTTTTCTCTTTACGTTTCGTTTTGATCGTTATTTTTCTTCAAAATTGAACGTTCCGCGTGATTGTGAGAAATACAACGCGTGCAAGCGATGTAAGATGTAGGACAATTTTTCGAAAATTCTGTAACTCAGAAAAGATGAAAAGATCGACGTTTTCGAAATTCGATATGTAGCGTTTTTCCTTGCTCTTCTTTATTTAACAAGGCTAAAAAGTAAAAAAGATGCTAAATAGGAAGCCTCTATAGAATCTAAATAAAATACAGTGGAATTCGATCATCACGAGCATGGTTTTAATGAATGCCTGTCAATAGGAGCACACTTTAACTTTTGGTTGGTTATAATGTTAAGTAATTATATATATATATATATATCAAGTTCATTGTAAGCTAATTCTAGTATATATATATATATATATATATATATATATATATATATATATATATATATATATATATATATATATATATATATATATATATATATATATATATATACTAGAATTAGCTTACAATGAACTTGATCATAACGAAAACTCGGTTATAATTTAAAGATATTCGTAAGCAAGTAGCCCGAAAGTATGTCGGCCATAATAAACACACTATTAAAAATATAACATATGTTTTATTCTGCGTATCTCTTTAATCGTAATGGAGAACAGAAAAAAAGTAATAATTTTATCAATTGTTGATAAAATCAACATAAATCATTTAGGAGGAAAATCTAATACGTGTAAAAATTTTAGTTTAAATGTATCCAGGACTGCATCAACTGTAGCCATGATTTGAAAAAAAACGAGAGATATTTAGAAGGCGTTTAAAGATAAAAACATTAAGTCAAAAAATGTGACCTGACTTAGATCGGGCTCTTTTGATATAAAATGGTGGAAGCTGTTACAGTAGATCCTACTAGTAGTAATGAAGTATTATTTCTATCTCTCATTTCTATAGTAAATCAATAACTTACTGCCGAGAATTGGCCGGTCTCTTGGAGTTTGTCATATCCGGATTTCACTAAATGCATTATTTATAAAAAATTTTAATTTTTGAAAAATAATATACAGATAAGATACGAAAAATGACACTTAGGCACTTTCAAACATCGATATGTAGCATATTTCCTTTTCTAATTTACACAACAACTCTGCATCTAAAACAAGATTCTCGAAAGCCCATCTAAAACCTAAGTAGAACATGCATCTTTTATAAAAATTTAATATTTTCCATTCCCATCTTCTCCAGCCATCTCGCAAACGCGAAGCAAACCAGCATTTTCTCTCAACAGCAGCGCGAAAATTTCTCCGCTGAACGCGCCGCAGATGCCACAGCGCGTCAGCGAAATCATGAATTTTCCAAAAGCATTTGTCTCAATAACGTATCCGCCGTCTGGAATCTCTCACTCTCTCACTCTCTCACTCTCACTCTCTTACTCTCTCTCTCTCTCTCTCACTCTCCCTCTCTCTTTCTCTCTCTCTCCGCTGCCGCCGGTAATTGACAGCGTTTTCTCTTCATATCTCTTTCCGTGTATTTCACCACCTCTCTCTCTCTCTCTCTCTCTCTCTCTCTCTCTCTCTCTCTCTCTCTCTCTCTCTCTCTCTCTCTCGCTCTCGCTTCCAGGGCAACGAGCTATTCCCTCCATAGTAGAACGTAGCTCGTAACGCGCGAATAGCGCGCTGCTGCAGCCTCCTCAAATTTAATGCGCGCATTGGCCTCGTTGCGCGCGCGCGAGCATCCCGCAGTCGTTTTCGTCGTCGATGGTCGCGCAGGGTGGAGAGCGGCCCCATAACTGAAAGACGCGCGTCAATGCGCAGAAGAGAGAGCGAGAGAGATGAAGGCCTCGATTGGGAGTTGATAAGTTCCACGGTCGTTATCGTCGGAATTCCGGTACTGATCATCGCCTCTCTCTCTCTCTCTCTCTCTCTCTTTCATATATATATGTAGCCCGGAAAGTGCAGATGCGCATATGATATATATATATGGCAGGGAAATGCTGGACTATGTAGGAATGAGGCGAGAGGCCATGCTTTAGCTATATGAATTTTCCGCGTGGAATGCGGAGCAAATGGCGCGGTGGGAGGGGTGAGGATTGGAGCTCTGATGATTCGTGCTGATTGATAGGGATCGTCTGTTGGAAATGTTGGTGCTGCACTCATGAGGATTCATTTGATAGGGTTAAAATGCGTATTGCAATGAGCTGCTTTTGTGTTTGTGAATATCGTACTGTACGGTGGTACTTCATGCGAGGATTAAATTATTACGTTAGCAATATGAAAAACCTATACATTTTCTTGGTCTGACTGATAAAATTAATTGATTACAAAAAACTGGATCGTCTAAATTTACTACGTACTTCAGTCATGGACAATATCAATAAAAACAAACTGTACATAATATGGTATATATTTATTAAATATTCTGAAATATACAAAAGTGTTTAACAATTTATTCACTTATATATAACCAATTATTGTTATATATTCATTTTTATGAAAAAAATGTAATAACAGTATTTTATTTCGTTTTTTCAGGTGAGTACTCGACTTACATTGCATTGTGAAACTCAATCTCGATAGTTTTAGTAAGTAGATTAAAAAGTGATTTATATTTACATCAATATACAATATTAATTATGAGAAAAAGATAATTAAAAAATTGAAAAATAGTCATTGAAGAATCTGATATAATATAGGTAATTTTCCCTATAATATAAATAAGTCTCCTAGAGGAAGCTTTGTAATAGTAAGAAACAATTTTTCTTAAAAACATGTTAGAAACATGTTCGGAATCAAAATACACTATTTTTAGAAAATGTCCGTAGGGATATATGTGTGTACGTATGTACGTATGTGTCGCTCTATATCTCGAGTAATTCACGATTACATTTAATGTTCCAGGGCTCATTTTTTTTGTTTTTTTTTTAAAGAAATAGGGCTCAAAAATACTTTGTTTGTTTTTAGATGTATTTTGTTTTTTATCGATTTTCGATTTTTCAGTTTTTATTTTTCGGTTTTTTAATACTTTACAAATAATATAATCGATTTAGTGACACTGCATTTGAAAGAGCTTAAAATTTCATATCTTTTCCAACCTGAAATTTTTGATAAGCTATTTTCCGTCTTCTGTTATACACGGAAACGTCATGTTTATTTTAAACGGTTATATCTTGGAAATATATCATGGAAATGTATTGAAAAAAATTGAGATGATCAGTAATATGGATTGCAATATTCAGCAAATTTTTGAGCCATTTTACTTTTCTCTTGCCGCGAAAAAAATCGATTTTCTATGTCATATAATAACTTGAGAAAAAAGGCATTATTCATTTTGAAAATTTCCATAAAAATAGCTTTTAGCTGTCTCTTGGCTAAGTTATTTGTCCAGATCATCAAGACTTTTATTATTCAAGATATTTGAAGTTATGTTTTTTCTTCAAACTTCTTTCTCATCGCATATCTCGAGAACGGTGTGGTCATATTTTGCTAACTGTGGTTCATTTTTTTCATTTCATAATTAAGATTTGGAATAAAAAATAAATATTAAGATTCATCGACTTGTTTTTGTTTTGTAACAAATTTTCTATTTTACGTTATTCTGAAATCATTGAGGTTTTGGTATGTTAGAAATAATATGATCGCTTCAGTGTAAATTGATTTGGAACATCATAAAATTATCTATTTTCCCCGACAAGAAATTTTTTATAAGCTATTTTCCTTCTTTCTTTATAGACGAAAACGTCTTCTTTTTTTTAAACAGTAATATTTTGGTAATACTTAACGAACGAATTATTTCTGTTTTTTGATGAACATACAAAATCAGAAAATAAATATAGATTCCTCGATTCGGTTTTGTTTTATAATGATTTTTCTATTTTACGATATTTTGAAATCGATAATGCAATTTATGATAATGTGCTTATAATTTTTGTAATTTATCTTTTGACAACAATCAATTATAAATGACACGCCTATTTTGAACTGTTAGTAAAAAAATAGAGTAATAAGAAAATGTGTTAGGATAAAGTAATTCATATTGGAACAATTTATTTAGTTTTAGGAAGCTATGTGCCAATGCATTGGCACCGGTTTTTATTCTTTTTTCACAATGCCCAAATAATAATAATTCCTTGTATTCTTGTAAATCATATTTATACCCCCCCCCCTGCGTAAACTTTTTACCCGATTTTTCCGTTCCCGAATGCATATTTTTTTACATGTTCGAAAATTGGATAACATCACTCTTTATCTTTTCGTGGTCGTATGTACTCTAAAAGTGTACCAGTCAAAAGTTATGACCAAAAAATATCAGGACGAGATATCTCGTCCTTCTGGCTACGGCAAAAACCTCGTTTGGACGAGATATCTCGGGATACTGCGCCAGAGGGTTAATTTAAATAGCGAATTATTGTTTTCCGTTTATTGGAAAATAAAATAATTAATATTGTATATTAATTACCATTATAAAAATTAGAATACAAGAATGAAAATTATTTACCTAATAAAAGTGGAATTTTACATTAATTACATATTAGCAACATTGTAAAGCTAAAAACAGGTAGCAAATATGATTACAAACTTTATAAGCTATTAAAAATAGTTATTTACTTTACTTTTACCGAATAGATTTGCACTAAAAGTTTATTTACAACTATATGGACACTAAATATTGCTCATATGTCATTACCGAAACCTGTTGCCGATTTGGCTGTTACTATAAAATCATTTCATTCCTCTATAAGTATGTTATGTACTAACTAAAACTAAATACATTATTCTGATTTGCACACACAAAAATCAAATTAACTATATTTTTACACAATTTAAAGTAGCAGACATTAAGTATCACGGTTATATCAAAATAAACCTTATATTAATATTTATATAATTAAGATAAAATGGTAATCAATTTCCGGTACATTTGTCTACAGAGGCTACTGTTACGATATTAACTATTTAGAGAATTATTAGAAATTACTATTATCGGATGCAACCCAGATTTATTTAAATATAATAGATTGATGAATTTACATAATTTACATTCACATTTATTTTAAATTTTAAATTTATTTTATTTTACATTTCTCATGATATTTTGAATATTTTAAAATAAAAAATATTCATTGTTGTCATTTATTAGTAAGTATCGTTCGTATATTTTTTACATTTGTAGATTAAATAGTACATTAAGCAAAAAGGGAAGAAAGTGGAGGATTATTCCCGAGGGTGGGTTTATTAAGTAAGCATCCGAGTGAATAGTCGAATTTATTTCCCTGTTGCATATAGACTCGCTTCGCTCGTGCTGTAGTCCACCCTCGAGAATAAATCGAATTTACTTAAATTTTTGCTAAGGTGGGGGGTCTCTAAGGCCGGTTTTTGACCCAAATTAGATTTGGGCCAAAATAATCGAAAAACATTCCTACAGTGTCTACCAAAAATAAGAGGTCAATTTCACCCTAATCGAACCACCCCCAGCCGCCCTATTCACCCCCACCATCCCATCCTACAAAACTTCACCGCTTGTATACAGCGTTTTTGGAAAGATTCGACACTGTCAAACTTGTATTTGCTTAATAAAGTACACTATGACCTCTCTATGAACTACCTTCACTCTTATTCACCATTTTTAGCCTTTTCACACCCCCCTCTCTTAAGGAGGGTAAAGGGGGTGGTTTTATTAATTATTTATGTGCAGGGTATGTAAATACAAAATATGTAAGCTTGATCACCAGACTTGACTAGGGTATCCTGGGATTTTTGGGATCGCTGATTCCGAATCCGAGGTCCGTTGACCTCCATCACATCAGGTTCAAGGTCATTTGAAGGTCAAACTGTAAACAAGCCGATGAAAAATCCAGCAAAATACATCCATAGGTTTTTGGGGTCGCTGAATCCGAATCCGAGGTCCGTTGACTCCTATCACATCAGAGTCAAAGTCATTTGAAGGTCAAATCGTAAAAAAGCTGATAAAAGAATCCTGAAAAATACATATATAAGTTTTTGGGAAGGGTGGTGGGGGTGAATAGGGGGGGGGGTGATCCGTTTAGGGTGAAATTGATTTCTTATTTTTAGTATACACTGTAGGAATTTTTTTCGAATTTTTTGGCTCAAATCTAATTTTGGTCATAAACCGGCCTTAGGGACCCCCCTTTACCGTGTTTCCCGCAAATTTTAGTAGGCCATTATAATTCAGCCGGGAATAAATAAAATTTAAACAGGTCTATCAAAAATATTAATCTTCAATAATCATTTTAAATGTTATTATTAACTGCTATTTAAATATTATTAACTGTTATTCAAATATTTAAAAATTAGAATTACATAACTTTTAATAATATAGAAAATAAATCATAGTATTTATATGAAATGAATTGAACGATTTTAAATTGTATATTAGATTATTAATTAATCAAAGTCGACCCTATTAACTCTTTTAATTTTAACTACATCTAGATAAGAGAACTTTAGTAATTATAATGTGCAATTAAATCAACGTAAAAGTCCATACGATAAAAAAGACCTTCTTTTATAGGTATATTAATCATCAAACCCTTTTTATGTACTATTATTTTTAACGCAAGGACTTGGAAGTTTTATATTCTTTTTTAAAAAGTTGGTGTTTTTATCTACTCATCGATCTTTTTATGGAGTTTGCTCGCACTCTTACCTTAATTGATAGTGATTTAAAATTTACTTGACGGAAAGTTATTAAAAATATCCATTTTACCTTATTTGCCAATTATGCCAAAAATATTTTTAATATTATACGTTCTGACTAAAAATTATAATATATCTTGTAGATGGATTAGAATATTTTTTCCTTGTTGTGAAAAAAATTATATATTGCATCAATTATTAAGTATGTTATTAAATTTGTATTAAACGATATCGCGTTTATAAATTTCGTATCGAAAATACTTTTAAAAGCGAACCCGTTTTGTAATACCTCAGTGGTCTACAAATCCACGTAACGCATAACTAGCAATTAATATATATAATGTGCAAATATTTTAATGCACTTACAGAGTTACTTTTGAACCCGGTCGATTAAAAAAGATGCAAGCCGTAATGCCTTGAACTCGCTGCTTTTTTGCGAGCTGTCGCGCCAATTGCGTATTACGTATCGATCACCGGAGCTCAATTTGTGTGAGCCAAAGGTAGACTTGCACTCGATCTAGACCTCTTACTAAAAGGATAAACAAATTTTCTGCGTTAATACGCTTTTAGCCAGGTTTATATTTACTTTTTAATCGATGATTCATTTCATCGAGGAATTTTGAAGATTTTTGAGATATATATTTATTTATGCGTTTTTACTATATCAGGGATTAAGAGGGCAGGTCTGGGTTAAACCCAAAAATAGATTTTTTTTTGTGACTCCAGAAAACTTGTTATGTTTAAAAGCAATCATTTTGAAAATTTGTATGCAATCAATACTTAATATCTTAAATGTTACCGTTATAAAACCTCAAAATCTTGATCCTACACGTAACAATAGATCATTATTTTCGATATCATATTTATTAAAGGAACTTTGTTCTTCAAACGATTCTAGGTGATATGATGAACAATAGTACATTATGCATCAAGGGAGTAAAGTGGGCAATGTACGCACTGTGTGACATTTCACACAGTGCATGCTTGCCTACTGTACTCCAGAGGTGCGTATACTACTTTTCACCACACCCCCGTAAAGAAATGACTGTACGCATCTCAGCAGGCCGTACAGTACCCCATGCTCTGCCTAGAAGTAAAGTGACTTGTGTACGCGCGACGCGCTGTTTTACCGCTCGAGACGCAGTCGAGAGCGGAAAAAGGCGCATCGCGCATGCGCAAGTCACTTTATTCCCTAGGCAGTCCATGCGGTACTGTACGGCCTGCTGAGAGGGCGTACAGTCAGCACTTTACGCGCAGTGTGGTGAAAAATTTTTTTTTAGTGTTATTCGACTTCTTTTAACATGTATTACAAAATGAGTGGAGAACATTTTCCTTAAAATTTTAATTAAATTCTTTTTTTAATATTTAAATTTTTTTTAAATTTTTTCTTCGTTTTTATTTGTATTTCTTATTATTCTTTTTCGTATATCCAAACAATTTTCTTAACAATATAAAAAATAATTTCAAAAAATCGATTGAGTAGAAATTATGTGTTGAGCTAGAATAGTGCAAGGGACAAAATTCCTTTAATAAATGTGGTATTGTAAATAATGATTTATTGTGACCTGTAGGATCAGGATTTTCAGGTTTTTCAACAGTAATATTTAAGATATTATTGTGTATTGATAGTATACATTGTTTCGGGATGATTGCTTTTAAACAAAAAGTTTTGCAGAACTTAAATAAAAATCTTTTTTGGGGTTCACCCAGGCTTGCCCCCTTTTAAGTACATCATATTTTGTGAACTTGATATTTTCCCGAGCATTTATTGAATTTATTAAATAAAAATACAATAGGTAGTACACAAATAAATCAATCCATACATCCTTACACATTTTCATCTACTCACACTTTTTAGAAAATTTCTATTATATCGCTGTTCATTTTAACTTTGTAATTCATTCTTACTCTTCATCCTGAATAAGGATACAGAATATTTTGTACAATATACGACACTACATTATTAAAAAGGCATTTTTTGTTTGAGCACATTGAGTTATATTATGAAAATTCTTGATCTGTAAAAGATCAGTTTTTAAAAGTTTCAAATAATTTATATATTAAAACTTAAAAAATCTTCAATCTATATTATACTTTATCTAGTGATATAAAACCGTGTATTTTAAATGATTGTAATACTTGAAAATTTTAAGTTATAGTAACTCAACATTGTTTTTAATTTTTGTATGTACTTCCCCAAAATTTACATACAATATGATTTGGATAAGTAAATACATACACTAATGCACATTTTGAAACGCGCTATGATGCGATTGACTGATCGACCTTGATACTCATAATTATATGGTTTCTAACGTTGTTCACGTTAAAGGGTTAAATGAAATGTTACGTATTAAACAAAGTAATTTTATATAAATATTTTTATTACTAAAATAGACACATTCAGGTAGCATTTCGTTAATTATTATATTTAATGTCAGCAATCGACTAACAAACGTCGGATAATAAAGTTCTACTACGCCACATAGTATTCTACAACGAAAATTCGAAACAGCTGATACTTTCAACAAACCACTCTCAAAACGTTTCTCCTCGACGCAAACACACCCTCGCGCACAATCCTCCTTTAGGCTCAGAACAATACTACACGTATACAGGACCTCGCGCTGGCCCACAGCACCCCGCGATTTCTCCCTAGAGCCATAGCTGGTACTGTACTCGGCCACACCAACTATACCAAGAGAGAAAGCCTTATTAGCCTTTCCGCATTATTCGACCGTTCGCGTCGCTCCTAATTTTCCAAGCCGCATGCGAGAGCGGCTTTGGCTTCCGCTTATTCTGGGATTGTGTGCGCGCGTGCTCGCGATGCGCAAAAGGGGACGGGCGGGAAAATTTCGGGGACCACGGTGCCGAGGATTGTTATTGTACATATACACGGTGGCCATAACTGTGCGTGATTTCGACTCGCCGCTGCTCTGTGCTTTTTGCTTTGCGGTACCCAAAGAAACGTGTGCTTGATTGCAGCGGTGCGTATACTTCGCTGCGAATAAAATGGAACGCAGATTGTGTGTATTTTCTATCTCGGTTGGATGTTCTTTTTTTCGGTGAGGCTGTGTCACTTTTTCGTTTTTATTTGTGCAGGAGAGGGAATATTTCGTTTGGAGAGGTTATATGTGATTTTGCGTGGGCTGCAGAATGGAAAAATGTGGTCTAGTTTTCGATGTTTGTTATGTGAGAGGCAGTGTAGAGAAATTCCGAAGTTACTAGTAAAGATACTTCAACCTCATTGAAAAAAAAAATAAATAAATAAATAAGTAACGGTCGTGTTTTTCATTCAAGGTAAGAAATATTAAGCCTTTGTTGGCGTTATCGAATAGCGTGAATTGAAGGATTGGAAACAAGTATAATCATCATAAAAAATAAATAAGTTTTTACACAGAGAGAGTATTCTGATAAAAATTACCGTAAAAATAATTGAAAATGTGGCTCATCCTAACTTCAGGAGAAACATTACACTGAAGGATGGTAAGAATTAACGTTAATCATTATAATTGTTACCGTTCAGTGTAAATGTTCGTCAGGGTAATTTTTCTCCCACTGTCAGAATATCCCATGTTTACAATGATTTTTATGGTAAACTTTATCAGAAAAATTTCTCTGTATACAACATTTTACATGTAAGAAATTCAATTCATTTTGTAGCGTTATTGATTGAACGTATGCTTCATTTCATATTCAGTGACCTGTAGGACGATTAATTCGTATATTAAATGTATCAAGTTAAATAACATTATAATATTTATGCTTAATTTACTTAAACCAATAAAAATGTAAATGCTTACGAAGAAAACAATAATTGTTGTCAGGGAGAAGGAATTTAAAAATAGCGAATAATGAACCCTGATTTAAATTGCATTCACGTGACCTGTTTTAAAGTGCTTTATCGATTCTGCATTTGTGGCGATTAAAATTTTATGAGATAGAAAATTATCTCTTAAATGATAAAATTTTCATCGATTTTGGAAGCACTTAATAAAATGTGCAGAATATTTTGTATAATACTATTATAATAAATTCACATATTAATACAAAATCGTATTATTCTATTATTTATTTATTATGAATCATTTTATTTATTATAAATCATGCATATACATAATATATTAATAGAAATACATTATGTGTATATTTTAATAATTATCAATTAAAAGTACACGCAATATTTCTCTAAATAAAATCAAGATCCAAATTATCTCCAAACCTTCACTATAAACAATAAATAACCGTAGCAAGCAATAAAAACCAAAAAGCTCTTCGTACAGCATTGCCCAAAGAGAAGCCCCTTCAAAATCCCAGCTAAATCGACTCGATAACGGCCTCAAAAGCTTGTCATTTAGAAAAAGAATGGACTACATTCGCAGACGGAAACATCGCATCGCAATTCACACCTACGTACCGCTATACACACTCACGCACGCGCCGGCTGCGGGGCCGTAACGAGGTGTCACTTAGCGCGCCATAAAAGATTCTCCCTCGGAGTTGTCCGCTCTCTCGCGCGCGCGAGAGTGTGAGAGAGAGAGGAAGAGTGAGCGAGGCGGTGAATGTAAAATAAGGGCGTCATCCCTTCTCTCCGCGGTGATATGTGGGAAATATATACGTCGCAGTCGCAGTGGGTCGTGTGAGGCAGACGCGACTCGACTAGGTAGAACTGCTCTCCGCACAAGAGAGGGAAATAATGCGTGGGTTGGGAAAAAGAGAGAGAGAGAGAGAGAGGGGGGGGGGGGCTTTGAAGAAAAGTACTGTTGACAAGTTAATGGTTGCCAATGAGGTTGAAGTGGTTGTTGCGGATTATTGTTAGTTATTTTATCGGGGATTGTTATTATTATTAA
Organism: Gastracanthus pulcherrimus; assembly: GCA_949152435.1. Taxonomy (NCBI): domain Eukaryota; kingdom Metazoa; phylum Arthropoda; class Insecta; order Hymenoptera; family Pteromalidae; genus Gastracanthus; species Gastracanthus pulcherrimus. The sequence continues at coordinate 153,534,002 of OX424575.1, read as the reverse complement.
ATATCCGTCTTTGCGCTTATAATAAATACCTAGTATTTATACGCAATACCTTTTTGGCAAAAATCTTTAGCGTCAATTTATAAATAAGTAGATCTTAACATACAATTTATCAAAATCGCAGTGAGATCGCGTCAAACTATTCCTTATATTTCGACCGTCTATCACAAAGTTTCAATCGCCGTAAAAGCAAAGCGAGTGGTTTAAAAATTTATGATTTTATAGCCAAATGTGGCCGAGTCGTCGGTGCTTTCGCATGAACCATTTAGCGTGGCTACAAATATACTAAACTCGGCAAAAACTACAGGTTTTGTTATACAGATTAATAGACATTTTGTCAGTAAATTTGTTAATGTCTGTAAAATTAGTGTAAAGGGCGATATTCAGTGTAACCTTAAAATCTGCTTTTCTTTTTATACCGATTTTCGAAGTAAATATTATTACGTACTAATTAAGTTGGCAGAGATCAGGCCTACAACTTGCCACCTAGATAAAGGCAGTAACGCCCGTATATATGTAATAAAGAAATAGAATTTAGTTTAGTAAAAAACCAATTATTAAAATAAAAAATATTGTTCTAAGATTAATTACCAAAATTTTAAGAATTCTCAGAGCACCTATTTCTTCAAACTGAAACGTCATAATCATTAATTTTCAATAGCATACGTGTATCAGATCTTCTAATGTTTCATTTTGTAACAATTAATAGTTCTAAACCAATACAATTTGAATGACAAATTATCTGTAAAATTAATAGTTGTTAGTCTGTTATTTTGACCGACAAACAAATGACTGACAAAAAATGGTAACCGCTTACACGCGTGTTTTTTCGGGTAATTTTTCATTCCAACATCGATAATTGGCAATTAAAAGTTGCAAACACTCACCGTTCTAAATAAAAGTATTCAGTATTGTACAGACATTTAAATACATTTTAGTACAGATTGCCGTTTGGCTTAAAAATAGATCGGTGTCATTCCAGCGTTAAATGGACATAGATTAAGTTCTTATTTTTCATGTAAAAAAACTTTAACTAGGCGATGACCTAATAATACTTTTAAGTTTAAAAATTGACATGTGTAATTCCAACGTTAAATGGACATTGATTCTTCATTGAGATGACTCAATGAATACTTTTTCACTTAAAAATTGACTGGTGATATTTCAGAATTAAATGGATATTAGTTTAGCTCTTGTCTCGTGAAGATAGAATTTTGTATTTAGATAACCAAATTCCTTATTCAACAAAATATATTTTTTTAATTATGTAAACATCGTTATGAATAAATATATAAATTAAATACGCGATTATCATAATTATTGAAACTTTCCTAAAATATAGTAGTATTTTAGTAGTATAATTCGTGCGATTATTTAATCAACGTCACAATCGCAATAAAATCGTCTGTGCCATTATCGAGCCAGATCCAAACGAAATAGAGCCCAACCCAATTCAGCCTGAAAACTCCGGCAACGCCGGAACACGGATAAAACCATAAAAACAGTCAAAAAAAAAAAGAAAAAAAAAGGAGGAAACCAAGAGAGCACCGGAATAGACGGTAAAGATAGAGCGACAGATAGAAGCAGGGACTCCGAGCGCTCCGCGCTGCCGGAGAAAGTAACGGAGAGCGACGGAGGAAATAGTCGAGAGCCGAGGAGAAAACTTAGCTCGCGTGCGCGCGCGGCAGATGCTGAATACATTCCCGCGTGTCTCCCCCTTTCCCGCTTTCTAGAGAGATAGACTACTCGCGCAGCGTCCCGGCCTTTATAGTTTCCCGAGAGGAAGAGAATGGCGTGATGTCGAAGACACATCGCACGCCTGTTTATCGAGAGGTATAAGTGCCGGTGCACATCATTGCCTCTGAGACGGGAATTGTTTTCTCTTTTTTTTTCTTAAAAAGTGAGTTAAGAGAAAAGGTGCTCGAATTTAGGTGAATGCATTTCGAGTGCGCTCGCTTAGCTTTGTCTCGCGTACTTTATTTTGATGTCTGTTGAGATGCAAGCAAATATAGTATTCGAACACTTATATTGCTAGTAAACCTTGCCTATGACGTATAAAAATTCTGAAAAAATTCAGTTATATACTGTAATTGTACTTTATTAAAATAAATTTGTTATAAAAGGTTTCTTAAAATAGTATATTGTGTACCTAGGGCGCAGAGTGGACTTTTTGACCTCGTGTGGTTGCAGTACTCGTCTTCGGCTCACAAACGCACTCGCCTTCGGCTCGTATCTCCACACTCGGTCTAAAAAAGCACACTTTGCCTTTGGTGCACACCATATTTTTTGTAACGAATGTATTGAGTTTTGCGTTTTAATATATATATATATATATATATATATATATATATATATATATATATATATATATATAGTAATTTTCCGAAAAATTTTAGAAGCAGACGCAAAAAATGTTACTTTTGCGCCGACTTATTACTTTTACGCCCGCTTATTTACCTTTGCGCCCGCTTATTTACTTTTGCGCCCGCTTATTTACTTTTAGTCTAAAAAATTGTCCTTTAGGCCTGCTTAATAGGTACAGAAAAACGCGAAAATCGTGCTTGAGTTATAAAAAGTAATTATATTACAGCTTCTAACGTAGTAAAAAACCGAGTAACGGTATCGTTCCCAGAATTATAAACCTAAATGTCCACGACCATTATTTTAAATTATTATAACAAGTGCAGGCAATCAGATTGGCTCTAATTTTTTATCGTCATCGTGTGATCTTGGTATTGTATATATCTCCTCCAAAGGACAATCGTGTGCCTTTTAAGATAGTTGAGTACGATAGATTTGAATATTGATCTGTAAAAACTGCGCGCATCCAGTTTGGCTAATTTTTCTTGTGGATACTGTTAGGTATTGGTATATAATAGACCTCCTGTAAAGGACAAGTGTGTACCTTGACAAGTAAATGAGTACGATAGGTTCAAACATTATCAAAATTATGTATGTTTAAGGAACACCGAATCTGAGGATTTGTTCATATGCGTGTGTATTTTTCTTAGGTTCGTGGACAACGTAGAATTTATATACGTCGATTTGCTATAATTTCAAATTTAGAATTTGAATTTTTTTGTGTTAATTAAAAACTTACTTGTATACCCTCGAGAACTGTAACATTTCCCTTGCATCATTTTAATTCTTTGCTCCGCAATTGATGTCTTTTTGAGCACAGGTGCGACGAGTCATTTGCATTTTAATCTCATCGGCGAACTTGTGTAACTCCCGTCATTTCGCGAAACTTCTGAAACTTTCATAATAATATACCTGAAAAATTCATGAAATTCCCTTAATTCATAATGATAAAGCCACTTGAGTACCGGTCGTGCTTAAAGCACAAAAAACCTTTTCGTTGAATGCCAAATTTTTACTTCATGTTTGCCAACGAACTTAATTAAACGTAGCCGTGATCCGTCGTAATTCAAAATGCATACTGTGCTCCCGTAAATTTTATTCGCGCCCAAAAATGAATTTACAAACCATCGTTCGCGAACGTACACACAAATCCCATACTATACCAATGCAAACGCATCGCGACTTCGGCTACCGAGCCGGCAGCGAGCCAGAAGTAGCGATCCTATCTATATACAGTGGAAAAAGAGGAGGGAAGAGAGTTCTCCTCCTTAATATACCCGGGCGAACGCATTATTCTCGGGGCTGGCTCGCGCAGGGTCGAGCTTATAAAGCAAAAGGGCGCTCGCGCAGACCCACGCACACACACATACACACATGAGAGCGAACCGAAGAAACAGCGCCGGCAGCAGCAGCACGGCCGATGCTATCAAAAGATTGCCTCGCTCCTGGGCGTCCACGTGGCTCCCTTTCTCTCTCTCTCTCTCTCTTTCTCTTCCATGACCGACGTCTTTCGCTGGCTAGTTACGTACAGTCCAATTTCCCCCCGCGTTTCCTCCTTTTACAAGCGATCGCTTCTTCTGTCTTCGTGCTCGGTTATACTCTATCCCTATCTTTCTCTCTCTTTCTCTCTTTCGCTTTCTTCGTCTCGTTGGTTTCTGCGGAGATAGGTATACGCTTGAGGTTATTCTTTTTGTGCCCTTTCGAGAGGGAGCTTTGTCCGCCTCTGTTATTTGCGTATCTGCGGATGGGACTTTGGCGAGGTTGTGAATAAATTAGTGAACGCGGAAGAAAATGTTGTACGTCAATGGAGCTGAATATTTGTGAAAATTTTTTTTTCAGTTTGCAAAAACAGTTGTAGTTGGAGTCATGGCACTGTTATTTAACACATGATATAATTTATATTAAGTCTAAATTTTGGATGCCGTTAATTATTGCCGTTGTGATAACGGTAGATTAAGAGAGATTTATAGAGTAACTAAAATAAGACAGAAATAAGACTTTCAAATATTGTTTTACATGTGTTTTATTATTATAGTATAGTTTTATAACATTTTTAACTAACCTTCGAAATGTATATATGATTTTTTCATATAAATTATTTTGTATACAGAAATTAAGTTGTCAAAATTTTCAGTTGTCATAATCTTATTCTAGAAGTGTAATGTACGTCATCTTTGCGTAGAAAACAGGAACTGAAAATTATTGAAATAACATGAAAGCGTGCATGGCAATGCTCTACAGTATGTTAGAATTAGTGTGTAGGTGCGTTTGTACACGGGCGGTTACTGCAATTATGCATGCTGCAGGGCATTGTAGGTATACTGAAAGCTTCGAATGTAAACATCAAGAGTCCATGTATGCTTCCTCCTCGCATACTGTTAGATAAAGTTGCACAGATGCGCACAATGTAGTGCTTCATCAATAAATGAGCACGATGTCTGACTATACCCTGTGAATTACTACTTGTTATATGAATGGCTTACTTTCTTATTACAAAACATGATATTTTCTATTGAGCCAGAATTCTAAGTATTTCTGACGTATTATAGAAATTAATAAATTTAATGAGACAAAGAGATGTCTGGTTTTGTTTGACAAATTTTACTGTATTTTTATCTTTGAATTAAAATAGAAATAATTTAAGATAATTTAAATCATTAATATTGTAAAGTAAAGTCAGCTTGGTATTTGATTTATCTTAGAGATTATTTCAACTGCTTCATTGAGAGGTTAAACAAGCAATCATTTGCTCTCCGTTATGCCTTCAGTAATTACACACATTAGAGCCACAACGCGGTGGCAGTGGCCGAATTCTACGGCTATGTGCATGACCAAAATTGCTTATTTCTATCCCTCGGACCATTAAGTCTCCACAATCAAAGTTGATTTGGCAATTGCTTTTTCAATTGGTGCTAGAATGCATGTTACCTAGTATATTAATTTTGAGATTACACTAAGTAAGATAATTATACTGTTGCCTGCCCGCAGATAGCTTGCACTACTGAAACGATGTATACTGTTGTGATATTAACCCTTAGCGGCCACACGGGGTAACTAGTTACCCCAGGCTCAGAAAAAGTGAAATTGGAGGTCTAAAACATTTAAAACATTTGACCAGTTTTTAGAACGCCATTTATAAATTGACCGATAAAAATCATTAGAAACATTGAAGAACACTTCAAAAAACATGATACAGTCGGTTACAAGTGTTAAAACACCCATATGTCTTGTACAACTAGGTTTTTCAGCGTGGGGTAATGAGTTACCCCATGTGGCCGCTATGTGGCCTGGCTGAGATGTGGTCGCTAAGGGTTAATAAAAATAGAATTATTCTTAACCACCCAATATTAAATGTAATTCTATATTTTCTAAATGTTATCATTACCTTTAATAATTTTAATATTAAATAATAATTTTGCAATAAATAAGAAAGTTAAAATGCTTTGGAAAGTTATCATTTTATTTGTTGTATATTCTACTTCTTAAAAATAGCAAACGGTGTTTATACATTATGTAAATAACTAGCAAACACAAATTTTACAATCGAAAACATTCAATGGCATTTCAAGCGCAATAATACCTACCAAACAAGTTCTGTGGTGCATCCGCAGCTTCGCCAGAACCTCCAGAAGAACTTGCGCCTCGCGCACGTATGTGCCTCGCATCGACACGCTTACGTCTCATCGCTTTATCGAACCAAACTTTCTAGAGAGAGAGAGAGAGAGAGACAGAGAGCCGACTCGTCATCCGCGGAAATCTCGCAGATTTACCTGAGCGAGGATAGCGATAGAGGCCAAGAGCAAGAGAGAGAGAGAGAGAGAGAGAGAGACACGCGTGCAGAGAGCGGAGCAGCAGCATCGCGTGCTCTGCAATCGATAAGCCGTCGCGGGTCGCTGAAAACTCCGTGTAAAGCCGCGGCGCGGCGCGAGAGCAAAAAAAAAGAACTGGCTGGTTTTCCCCAGCGACACGGGAAGAGGGGGAGGTGGGCGATGTCGTCTGGATATTTGTATGCGCGTGTACGAGACTGATGGATGATGAAAAATTACTGGCGCGCGCGCGCGCGGCTTGGCGAGAGTGGGTTTTAGAGTTTTCGCGTCTGTCGGATTCGCCTGACTGGTTTTTTTTCACGCCTTTTTTTCGGGGGGCTGTGGAGGTGGTGCGCCGCGCAGGGAGCGATCGCAAGCTATTTGTGAGGATTAAGGCGTGGAGTATCCATGGAATTGAGGACTGGGGGACGGATGCGAGTTTTAGGGTGCTGTTTAGATTTGTTTTGTTGTTTGACTAATTTACGGTGGGAATTTGGATAAGTAGTTTATTCAATTCAAACAGAAATGTCGTTTATTTTTATTCGCATTTATGGATAAATATACACACTTGATTGTTTAACTTAATTTTCTAACTTCAAAATTAATAATTTTATGGGCCTTGTACAACTTTCTTGTAAACATTAGATTCATGCCCCTTCTACACCTAGACTTTAATAAAGTCACGATTTAACTTTAATTAAAAAATAATATTAATCCTACTTATGAAAATAAATAGTGTGCAGTATGTAAAAATAGATAAAAATATTATGTATCCATTAGACTTTTAAAAATATGTCTGACTAATTGTATTAATTTCATTCCACTTTAAAAATTAAAGCGAAACTATTTAAGTAAGGACATCAGTCAAACGACAGCAAACGTTTTTGTTTCCCAACTTTTAATGATGTATTATTTTTAAAGGTAAATAAGGCCTGAATATAAAAGTCTACCTTCTATCATTTTCAATTTCGAAGTTCCTACTCTTTTTCACAAAGAAACCTCTATACGGGGTTACACACATACACACATACACACGCTTCAGTCCAAAAGAAATAAAAAGCAAGGTATAAAAGTACGTTAAATGCAGATCTCGAGGTGAGATCAATCCTCAAGCGTGACAATTAAGTTTGGTCGCGCGAGTGGAATTTTCTCTTTTCTCTCTGGAATTGGCCACTGAACTTCGCACAATGACGCTTCAATAAAAAAGGGAAGGTGGGGGGAGAACGATAGACACAGAGGAAGAACTGGAGAGGTACGATCAAGCCTCAACTTGCGGAGATTCGCGTGCGTTTTTTCGTAAATTCGGGCTCTCTCGTTTTTTACCCACGCGTTCCGCGAAAGCTATCAGGGTCGCCAGGTAACGGCTCATTTATAGCGAACGCCAATTTCGCCCTTCGCTCGAGGACTGCACTGCGCGAATCGAATTGAAAAGTTTTCCGGCATTTCCACGCTCCAGCTCTCTCTCCCTCTCTCTCTCTCTTTCTCTCTCTTTCACTTTTTTCGCAACTACAGCGTCGACTTTTCTCTCTTTCACCCTTGTGCTCTTTCTCTTTTGCCGAGTGTCTCGAAAGCGAGAGAGCGATCTTGTATCGAGGGTCCACAAAGTTTTCAAAGTCCTAGAGAAAATAGTGGAAATGAGACTGAGAAAATTTAATTTCCCCACCAACAAGCGTGTCCGCCTCGAGTATATTCCAATGTACACGTGTGGATGTACGTATAGGGATGTAATGGTGTTCTGGTATTATATTTGCAAAAGAAATACGAGCTTCATGAATTTTATATGTCTGGTGCGCGGACAGTATGGAAAATTTATTGTGTAAACAAGATTATTGATTGAATATAAATACCTGAGCCTTTCTTGCCTCGATTTCTGTTTCTCCCATCGCTCCTCTTAACTGTTGTGAAAGTCTGAAATTCAGCGTTCATAATTGGAATAATATTTGTGAAGAGCCTAGTTTTCCAGTCTTCATAGCTACAGAATTGTTAGCTCTTAAGTTTTTCCTTTCTGTTTTGATAAGTCGTTAGTTTATATTACAATAATACAAAATTACTTGTGAATTTGCATAAATTTATGAGTGATAAATATATGGAAACATTTTGAATATGAATTCGTTAAAAGATAACATTTAAAAAACTTTTTCTAAGATAACTTTAACGTACAGTAAATAATCTTTTTGGCATTTATTTTTATACTTATTCAGCTAGTGAAAAAATTGTTTGTATTTCTTGTTTGTCCTCATAACTAGAATAAGTCGCCCTGTATTAATATATGATTTAGAAAAAAATACTTAACTGATTTAAAAAATTATTTGAGTGTTCTATTCGGAATTAGATTCACGATGATATAACGTATAATAAAAAAATTAGGTAAACAAAAATATTTTTTATTTAGATGCTTTGACGAAAAAAATCCGTTTCTTCGCATTGGAAGATGCCCGCGGATTGATAGTATTTAATCCTCTAAGGTAAAACAAAGAAAACCTATATCATTGATTAGAGCTCATCGAAACGTGAATACAAAATATTAATTTTCAATATTTTGTTTCGATTCTAGACCACACTAGTGTCAATCGCGTATATTTTAGAAAGAACTTTGATTTTCTCATTTTAAATAAACCATATCTCCAGATTTTATGTATCAAACATTCAAACCTCTCATTTTTACATTGTCATATACGTAACTACTTACTCAAGGCTGCAGGATGAAAAAGCAAATGAGAAAATTTCTTTTAGTATCTTGAAATAAATGAAATTAAATTAAGATTTTTTACTCTTCATGTTAAGATTCTCTTAAAAATTTCTTGAAGATTGCGTTTTTCACGCATTTTTATGTGAACGTACTCTTAAAGTTTAAAATTTCTATTGCTAAAAAAAGTTTAAAATTTAAATTGCTCTGTCCTCTTGATTTTGATATTTCACAGAAAAGATTATAAGTAGTCAACCAATCCAACGTAAAAATAAAATACTTGCACTTTCCAAACTAAACATACGCAAACCATCGTTCATCCTACTCAGTTGGACCAAGTCCATCGCTATATTCGAACCTTGCTTAAAAATAGAAGAAGAAAATCAACCATCCATTCCTACAAAATCCGCTATACAGCGCTCGCGCGACTGTCCACGAAAGACCCGGTGCTTTTTCAAGGAGAAACGACCTATCGAACGAACGAACGAATGAACGCGAATCACGCCGACCATTAAACCCATCCGTGATTTTTTCGCACTCTCCCTCCTCCCCCCAGCCTTGCTTTCATTCTTTCTTTCCTTCGCAGCAGGCTATTTTTTTTATCGCAAAATCAATAGCTCCACCGGACGTATAAAACGCGACCATCCGTTTTCATCCCCCCGCGGGAGCCTCGCTCACGCTCTTATCGACGGCGCAGCTGGAGACGCATATATACACAAGGATATCGCCTCGCGGCATCTACGTCTCGCCGCACACTCCCTCTTTCCTCGTAATTCCAGCGGAGGCTAACCTATCTCGTCGATTTGTCAACGCGAGCGGGAAGAAGAAAGCTTGCGTCGTCCGCTGCTCGAGGAGGAAGAAGCTTTCTTCGATAGAGAGCGTGTATTGGTAAAATGCAAATAATGCAGGAGAAGGAGGAGGAAATCCTAGAAAATCCTAACGCGCGCGGGGGGCGCCGGGCTCTGCTCAATAGGCACGCGAGCCGACGTGTTTTCTTATATACCCGAGCGACGTAACTGGAGAGATGCTTCGCAGGGGAAGACCATATTTGTGCTTCTGCTACGCGCTTCCAGTTATTTTGCCAATATCGCGCAACTTCGTGTTGTGTATGGCTGTGATATTACGGAAGGACATGCTGCTTCGGATGATTCTTCTTTTTGGTTTGCTTTTTCTTGTGAATGTAATGTTTGTTGGTGTTTCATTGCGAAAAAGTTTGCTTTAGTTTATTTATTGTATTGGAACAGCAAAAAATGTTGATTGTTAAAAAAAATAGCAAAGCTATTTCGATTTGACTGAGTGATATTGTTAAAAAAATAAAGCTACAAATTAAAAAAAGAAAGTACAAATTATTTAACATAATTTACTATTGCTGTATGTACATAAGAGGCGTACTCGATTTTCTAAAAAATATATCATATTTATAATGAAGGATGTTGAAGAAACATTAAATTTTACTATAAATAGAATTTCTCCTTAATCTGAGCTATTATAAATTTATTTTAAAAACAGGATATTAAGGTATAATTATGTTATACATCTCGTGTAAAATAATTTCAAAAGTAAAAAGTATCAATAAGCGTAAATAATTTAAAACGATATTATGAACTCATTTTATTGTTTGCTGATACTTTAATCCTCTATTAATTACGTTATTACCGTGTTGCTATATGTATTAAACATTTATCTAAGTGGATCACGTGTTTTTATAATTCATGACAAATTCAATAGGCAAATTTAATCATAAACAGTAGAAAAACTGTTGAACGATTCAACGTCAAGAATTCAAAATTTAAACCCAGTAAATACTTAATCCTGCCTAAGTCCTATTTACTACCGAATAATCGCGATCGACGCGCATGCGTTATAACTTATGCTTGTAATCTGCTTTCATCTCACGGGCTTCGCAACGCTTTCAAGTACAAGAGTGTTACAAATAATTATTATGTAATTGCTTTAGTTAAGAATATGCTGTACACGCAATTTATGTCCGCGTTTTTTTATATTACTTACTGAATAATTTATTAGATTATTACGCCAAATTACATAGTATATTAAAATATTCATATCATTTTGTTGATAGAGCAGCAATATTTACTTATAAAATAATTTTTCAGTGTTTATATAATTTATTAATGAGTATTATAATTTCTGAAAGGTACTATGTTATTGAGTTGAAAATATCATTGAGGAGAAATTACATCCAAATTTAATAATAGTTTGGAATTTACAATTGAATTTCTCAGTCTGTTTTGGAACTGCTGGAATAGACTTTACCAAAATTAACGTTACTGAATAATACGAATAATACCAGCAGATGTGACCAATCGCACGAAATAATCTGTAATATTTCTGAAAATCGCGGTCAATTTAATAATTAGTTCAATGATTTCATCATTATAATAGCAATGCAATAATATTTTTTGTTATAAAAGTAAACTGTTTTTCTTTTATTTTAGATTTAAATATTGCAAGTTTACATAAAAAATAGTAATAAATTTAAAAATTTGAATCACCCTATTTCTATTCATTTCGTATTTCTTATGTTATTACAAATAATAAATTTATTTCTGAGCTAGTACGAAACTCGCGAAAATGCCCAAATTGACAATTATATTTATGACTGTTAGATAACTCTATGTCTATTACAGTAAACATACTAAATGACTAGAAAAGAGTACTAAGTCAGTAGCAATTAGGACATTCACTTACATAAAAAAATACAAATATAAATTAAACTGCAGAAGGAAAGATTATTACAGTGGTATGCGTGATCTATAGGTCATATCAATTAGAAATAGCATAACTCTTATGAGAAAAAGAATCACCTGCCATAAAAGAGAAACAGCTTGTTGGAATGATAACGAGAATTTCTTCATATATAGTTAGGCCTGTCGCCCAAAAATCTATCATACTTTAGGCAATCGCAGTGTGTCAGAAAAAAAATGAATTCTTATAGCAAAGTTAATAATAAAAAGATAGAACTAGTTTTCACAAATTAAATAGAATCTCGCAATGGTGAAGAAAAATTATCGATTGTAAGACGTTAAATAATAACTTGTATTTTAAAGATCAGGTATTGTTAAAAATGTTATTAAAAAGTATACTATAGAAAGTTATTTAAAATGAAGCTGAATTTATACTAACAACTTATTTTCGTTATCCAACGTAAATACATTTTAATTGTCTTTTATCGTTCTTTATCATATTAATTATTTCAATAACAATAGTAAGAAAAATATTTAGATAGCTCAATTATTTGTCGAGTTTACTCTATGAATTTTTGCTTATAACCTGATATGCTATAAATCATCATCATCACATATATTTATTGAACCACATATATTTTTTGAACCACATATATTTTTTGAACCACATATATTTATTGAACCACATATATTTATTGAACCACATATATTTATTGAACCACATATATTTATTGAACCACATATATTTATTGAACCACATATATTTATTGAACCACATATATTTATTGAACCACATACATTTATTGAACCACATATATTTATTGAACCACATACATTTATTGAACCACATATATTTATTGAACCACATACATTTATTGAACCACATATATTTATTGAACCACATACATTTATTGAACCACATATATTTATTGAACCAACAAATACTTGTTTTGTTTGGAGTCTATGAAAATCAATACGTAGAAACTCTTAGGGTTGCTTACTGCAAATCTGGGACAAAAGTAAATAATTCAAAATGGACCAAAATTTGAATGAAATTTCCCACAAAATTTAGCATATTTTGTAATGCTGACCCCGGATTGGCATAATACAAATTTATTACTGATAAATTCTACCTTTTCAAATACATGTTTCCTCAACAAACTTAAAATTCATAAAATCGGGTTTATGTAATTAAAGCATTAAAAACAATTAACAAAATGTGTATTTGACATTTTTTTATTTATCTATGTATTAGACAATGGAAAAAACAGTTTAACCATAAAAAATACGATTAATTCAACGAAAATTAAGGAACACAAGGTGGTCAATTGTACCAACAAGTATCAAAGGGTAAATTCAAACCCAAAACCAAAAATTCCCGGACCACCCACAAAAGCGCATCGACGCATCCGAGCTTTCGACCCTCTATACCAACAGCAGCATCACCACCAGACACTCGACGACGCGAACGACCGCGCGAGTGGGCGTTAATCGCGCGAACGATCACAGCGGGTGGTAGCATACAGCACACGCAGCAGCAGCAGCAGCAGCTCCGATAGCCGAAATCCAGCCAGGGGCTAGCCTATCGCCAAGCGCGAGCTTTCTAAACCCGTGGCGTGTGCGGTTTTCAGCGGCCAGCCGTCGGCCGTTTTAATGCGCGGCAGCTTCCGCTCCATTATTGCCCCTTGCTGCGCGCTCATCAATCAGCCATAAATTCGAGGGGTGCACACCGCGGGAGGTGTAGCTTTGACAAAAGCTCTCTCTCTCGCTCTCTCTCTCTCTCTCGCTCGCTCGCTCGCTCGCTCTCTGCTCTTGTTTGTTGGGCGCGGACACGCGCAGTTGACGAAGAAGTGCTTACGCGCGCGCTCGCGTGGGTTAACTGGAATGCTGTGCTTATGCGCGGGATAGATATGTGTGTGCGACCACATTCGTGTGTGTGTGTGTGTGTGTGTGTGTGTGTGTGTATATATGGTTTATGCGTAGAATGAGATTTGTAGTGCAGTGCACACGCGGGATTATATGTTAATGCGAAACATGCATTTGCGCGGGCATTGTGCGCTGTATGAGAGCGTAAAACGCACATGGTTCTTGTGGCAATTACGCAGAGGCCCGTGTGCGATGTGCGCTGGAAATGTTTTACGTCTCTTTTGCGAAATAATTACGCGCTTTGAGGGTAGATGAGCGGGCACTCGTATGCAATGCCAAAAGAATAATTCGATTGCATTGCTAGAGAAAGACTGTGGTAACTAAAAAATCAGTATTATTTGGTAAACTGACTGAAAAGCAACCTTTTTTATTAACTTAAAATGCGTAAGCTTGAATATTATTATTATATTATAAGTCTATTTTAAACTAAGTTATTTTTACGGTTGGGATCTCAAATGTGGCATCCATTACTATGTAAATGCATGTATTTCATATGGCAGAAGTTGACACATGTGAAACCCATGCATAGATATTTACACATACACACAGACTTACACACGTATACATACAAACATATAGAAGCAGGCCCTCGTACACTAACACACATATACGCATGTACAAGCATACCCTTGTACACATGTACACATAAATACATACACAAGCAGTCTCATACCCACATGCATCTACCGTATACAAATACAAACAGAAATGCAGCAATTGCGCGTTTAATACGACGGCAACGGCGCATCAGGCAGCTCGAGAACTCGCCTCGGCGCGAGTTAGCAGCAGCGGCAGCAGTCGAAATCCCTAGCTCCGAATCTTCGTCACCACGAGCAGCAACAGCAGCGCCGGCAATGTGCTCGGGCACGCGGCTGCTCTCCGCCCTTCGGCACTGCATCCAATATATCCCGAGCGTTGTATACTCGCAGGCACGCGAACGAAGCCGGCCTCGTGTGCACCCCGGCCGCCGAAACGAGCGCCGAATTATACGCGGAGGCGAATCAACGGAAGTCCCATTCCACCCCCTCCTCCAGTGTTCGGGCCGAGGAGAGAGTGGATATACTATACGACTTCAGCGACACCGCGACGCTCTCCAAAACGAGGCGAGTTTCCGCAGGCGCTGCTGCGCCGCGTACACACGGTCCGACTGCGCTGCAGCTCACTATCTCTGGGATGTTCGTGTATGTGTGCATACGTGTCTGTACTCGAACATGTCTGTGTACACATTAATCCGTTTCTCGGTCTCTCTCTCGTCACTTATCGCCGCGGGAGCACCACCGACGATCCAATTTCCCGGCGACTTGCGGCACGCGCAAGCACATGCATGCACACACGGCGCGGCGCGATTTGACTTTCTGCCTATGGGCCACCGGCACGCTCCCTCAGCTCTTTATCCTTCTCTCGCTTATACGCTTATACGATATCTCTCTTTCTGTCTCTCTCGCTCTCTCGCTCGTTTGCTGGCTCGACTATTACGATATAGCCTCGTACAAACACGTGTAGCGGAGTTGGATTAATTTCGGACTCGGGCAGCGCGCGAATCGAGGAGATTTCGCAGTCGGTTTGACATAGGCTCTAGGCCTAGGCCAAGGCTAGTCGAGGTCTTTCCTGGCTTTGGATACTGAGAGAGAGAGAGAGAGAGAGGGGAGAATGGAGGGTAGAGATGGAATGAGATGGATGAGCAGAGTGATATTGCGTTTTATTAACTTTTCCGGACGTGTATTTTTCACTTTCAGGAAACTGCTTGCTTATATGAATGTCCTTTGACTTCGCGGAAATCGTGATTTAGAGGTTTCTTAGTTTAGTCCATGTTATTAAGACTATTTATTTTGTTTGATTAATTGTAATACAAGTTTCCGAATATTGCTTTTCAAAGTGTTTTGAAATACGAGATTTGGATGAATTTCGATGTTGTCTTGATTTTTTACTTTACCGTGTTTCTTGTTGACTTCGAACACGAAGGTGTACTTAACATGTATATAGTACTCAAAATAATAATCGAAAGTCTGCTACTGTGTGCTTTGAAAATAGGCATCTTGTAATATGAATTAGTATTTTAGCAATAGGTTTGACAGTCACTTATGTTAGAAATTTATAAAATTGTTTAATTCTTTTTAACAGTGATTTAAAATGAGTTATTTTTTTTATTTAATTTTTATTTTAAGGATAAAAACAAATTAAAAAATATAATTGTTTCATAATTTTCAAAATTTTTTTAAATTTACTGTTTTGTAAAAATAAATATAAAATTTAAACCTTACGATTGGTTAAAAAATCTAATAAATTCTAATTTTAAACAGCACACAGGTCAATTGTTAAAAACGTTTCCTTGAGCATAAATTTGCAGATAAATCAAATAGATACCTAATCATGAAAATTTCGTTATCGATATTTAATCTGAGAATCACGATGGGCATGATAGTTTTTCCGTTCTCTAATGCAAAAATCCAATCTTTTATTCAGGACGTGGCATTTTAAACTGCCTTTCGCGGAAACTTTGGCGTTGACTTCTTTAATACGCTTACTCGAGTCTACTCAGAAAGTTTTCTGGGAGGTGTTCATTCAATTTCATTATGCTACCGTCAAAAATGAGAAAATAAGTTTGATTTTCGAGTTTTGCTACCAGAAAGTGACGACGAAAGTGTATGTACACTTCGTACTCTTGTAGTTACATTTTTCTTTCTCATACGTCATGTACAGAGTGTCGCGTGGAACGCTACACTCTTTTAATGGTTCTTGGCCAGTGCCGATCACTTCTCTTTTTTGAAAATGTCTAGCAGTACGTTGGCACAGTTGAAAAAGCAATATCCCTTTGACAATGGGTTCTTCTTTTGATAAAAGCTAAAAAAAAAATAGACGTTCTTTCATTTCGGCTTTTGTACTACGATTCTTTATTTCTCTTTGAGTGATGTTTTATATATAAAAACATGAATTGACACAGTTTCAATAAAAAATTTAATTTAATTAGAGATACAATGTGAATATCGAACGTCAAGAACCTATTTTATTATTTAACAAGTTAAAAAAAACAAGACAAAAACTTCAATGATGTTTCTCAAACTCATTCCAGTTTGTTAAAACTTTGAAACATCAAGTAGACTTTATTAAAATTCTTACTAAAGAACAGTAGATGCTCTTTTGAAAATCGATTCATCTGAACACTTGTGAACTGGATTAAATAAAGTTTTAGCGATAGACTCAGTAATGAGTTTCTTTTTCTTTTCAAATTGCGTAACTAAGTTTATTCTTAATAAGTACTGATTATATACTTATGTAATTCAATTATCTATTTATTAAATATTAATTAAATAGCGGTGTTAAATTATCTATTTATTAAAAATAATTTATACCACTCTAACCTCAAAATCATAACTTTAATATGATTATTCGGCTCTCGTTAAAATACTCGTATAAAATACGGTTCGAAACTTGTGCGTAAGAAGATTTTTACTTCATGTGACTTTTCTCACTCGCTTCGCTCGTGCGAAAAACGTCACATGAGCTAAATAATCACCTTCCGCACCGGTGTCGAAATGTACTATAACGTTTATGTAAGTGGTTTCGTTAAAAAGTATAAATGTGTATTAATGTATTATTTTTTTAACATTTTGTATTTAGATAATATTTTTTTATTAGAAGTTATTCATTATTCTAATGAGAAAATAAATTATCTTGACTAAATTAAAAATTCTGAAATAGACGGTCTGCTTTGCATGTACGCGTGTTTATGTACATACGCGAGCGCACGCTACTAAAACGGCAGAACTAGACGGTCTTGGTGAGAAAACAGCCAGCGTAAATAAGGACATGTAAAATGCATTTCGTCTACTGGCTTTACATGTCATTACGAAGTTCGTCGTGTAATTATCGCTGGTAATGTGCACGGTGAATTTTTGTTTATTTAATCACGCTCGTATAAACATTAGAATTCTACTGTTATGTATATTCATCAAGTAACATAATATCAGACGGTAAGGTATAAAAATAAATCTGGAAATAACAATTTTTTTTGCATAACTCAAAAATAACTCGTTGGCACTGGTTCACAAACAGTTTTTCTAAATAATATTCACATCAAAATAAACAACATAAATAAAAATTTACTACCAAGATAAACGTGATTTTTTCTAAAATTCACGCCATAAATTTGCCCACAAACAGTAATACACTCCAAAAACGGAAAAACAAGAAAATAAAGTACTCAAGAAAGGAGGCGGACAAAAAAAAGGAACAATGCGATAGGATTTTAGCAAGCGGAAGTAAGTGGCTTCCACTCTCTTCGCACTGCATCCGCGACGCACAATAACGCCGCGACACCTTACCTTCGCTCTCACTCTCTCATTTTCTCCATCTCTCTCGTGCCTTTTTTTCTCTCATTGTCCCCGGCGCGTATGCACGCGCACGCCCAGCGAATTTCGAGAACAATGGCAGCTGCGAAAAAAGCTCGAGGGAGAGCGCGAGCTAAAGCGAGGGAAGACGAAGGAAGAAGCTGCAGCAGCAGCAGCGGCGGCGCTGAATCTCGAGCTCGTCGCGATTACAGCCAGCGCGTCGTGATGAAGTAGCCGCGTCGGGCCTGATAAGAGAACCCTTTCTCTCCTGCTCTTTTCTCTCTCTCTCTCTCTCTCTCTCTCTCTCTCGCTATTCTGCGTACCTGCTGGCAGGGTAGTGCACAATGGAAAATACAATCGTTTGTAGCTCTTTTTATTACGCAAGATAAAACACGCGCGAGCGCGATCCTCGACGAGGGCCACTTAGCGGCGGCAGCGGCAGCTACGTCTAGTCTAGTTACTGCCTCGTAAATCAAAAACTGTGGTGGAAGGGAGGTATGGCTGTCATCGCTGATGTCGTGTTCTGTACACCGCGGTGGGGTCTTTTTTTCCTAGTTGGTTGTCGCTGTAGGCTTGTAGGATGTAATCGCGTATAATTGCTAAGGCTTTTAGAGCTTTATTTCCAATTTTGTTGGAAGAAAAATGCTTTGTCCTGTTTATTTAATAATATTCCTTATATCTATCTTAATTGGTTTTTATGCGTTTCTAATGTTCTTTGCGTGAAATTATGCGTCGATAATAATAATTATAGAAAAGTATTTGTATAAAACTGTATATTTTTCGTATAATTTAATAAATTATTATATAATATATTTATTAATAAAATTCTTTTTTCTATTTTGGGTGAGTCAAAATTAATTTGCTACCTAATTTTCATTTCTACAATTATATCTGCGAAAAAACATTGTTTATGTATCAAACAATGTGTAATACAGTATTAATTACATCACTAAATATTTTTAGTTCGCTTTAAGATAATAAAATAAAAATAGGGCTTAAATACTTTAAGTGGGGTAAGTAGAAATAAATGCATACTGTTAGACATATTACGAGGTTAACTGAACTTATTTTTAAATAGAATATATAATGAAACAAAGTTCACAAATCTTATTATCGTAGCTAAATTTTTCATCAATTGAAAGGTCGGATGCAATAAGGGGACTAGACCATTTTTTTGATGATTTTTATCTCAAATAATAATGCTCAGATAAAGAAAAAAAATGTGTTGTTAAACTAACTCTATTCTTTAACACAATAGCTTTTGTTTCATTATCTAAGCATTATTATTTGAGATAAATATCATTGAAAAAACTGCTTGTCCCTGATTGCATGCAGCCCTTCAATTATTATTAGAAAACTGATGTAAGAGTCATCATAATAATTATATATTTTGTAATGAAATATAATTATATATCTGACGGCATAATAATATTTTACTTAAAGTCTGCAGTGCTGAAAATCTACAAAAATAGCGTATTATAAATTACAATGTACAAATGCCAATTAGCGTCACTTAAAGCCGTAAGAACGACTCGCATTATACTCCTCGCCCCGTCGCTTGACAAAAAGAAAAAAGAAAAATCAAACTCGACGTCCCAGATAAAAAAGGTCCAAACAAACAGAAATTATCGCGCGAGCGCCAGGCTCGATAGCGACTCGGCAGAGTCGCGTGGCTCTCGGCGCGTAAAAAACCATAAACCGAAGCTCCCTCCCCGGGCCGCTTCCGCGTAAATCAAACAGCCGTACGGGACGTTACAATTATCGTCGCTCCGAGTTATGCCGCCGGCCGCAATTTGCAGCGGCAGCAGCGAGCTTTTCATTGCCGCACAATTTCGCGGCGTCGCGCGCTTTCATTTATACGCGAGAGCTAGCCTACCCTGTGCGCTTGCTCGCTCGCTCGCCCGGTTTTTTTCTCTTTTTATTATTGTCCGCCGCGCGCTGACTCGAAAATTCGCTCGGGGAGCGTGACTGGATTTTTTAGCGACCCTCGACGTGAGTATAATAATTCTCGGCTTGGTGGGGGTGTGTAAACAGATTTTAATTTTGGTTTTTACTTAATTGAAAATCGTTGCTGGTCGGAGAGAGCGTTTTTTAATTAGCCAGTTGGCTGGCGCGGAAAATCTTGTTGGTCGAGCAAATTTTCGAAGGCGAAGTGGATGGATATTCTTGGGTGTTTCTGCCATTTTTTAATTACTCTCGCTGGTTTTAAAAGAGTGGATTTCAATGCTCATTTTTTACCGCGAAGAATGTACTTACGCGTTGAAACCTGCAAGGATCCCTTTTTATGTAATTGGTAAATATTTTTTAGCGTGAAGTGTGCAAACATTCTTCCATGATTGATAAAATTAATTAAATCTTTGAGAAGCGAGGATGTCATTTTACGTTTATCATATAAATGGAAATAAATTTTATTCAGTATAACATTGCGGATTTGAAATAAAAATTAATTTTATATGATTTTAATTAATATATTTTGTTCTCAAAACCATTTACCTTTTTAGATTTATTTTACCAATCTTACAAAAAGTTTGAATTGTAGCATTGAATCATAAAAACAATTTTTAAACTGTAAACATCATTAAGCTAATAGCAATAAATAAATATTATATGAACATATAATTAAAAGCAGTCACAACATCCTTTATTTATAAAATTGAACGTTGAAACTAGAGAGATAAATATTAGACAAGTTTCTGGAGTAAAGAGAGTTTTCGAGTAGGTATACGGAAATGGATAAAGTACATCACAAAATGGAGCAGCTGAAGTCTCGCAAGTATTAAATTGACCGACGAACTGTCGGAGAATGCCGAGGGCAAAAATAAATTTTCTCTCATTTCTGTACTAGTGCAAAAGAAAGAAACAGAAATGAACGAGATATTACCCTATAGATATCTGGAATTAAAACCGAAATTCAATAAATTGAAAATCTCTTGTTTTTAATGATTCTGCCTTCTTAAATATAGAAGTAAATTTAAATAATATAATTTATTGTATAGTAGGGTGAATATAAGCATTTCTCTCATCAATATCATACTTTCGAAATAACGAAATAAAACCAATTTTAACACGAATTGATTATTGCGAAATTTTTATTCATTCACAAATGGGTTATTACAAAATTTTGAATTATATAGGAAAAAATTCACCTTGATATCATGTCTTTTAAAAAATTTAATTTTTCCAATTACCGAGATAATTACATAAGCTATGATATTCAACGAAAGTTTTTGTTTTACTATTCTATATTGATGACTTCTCGATAGATTGCAAGGTTCTCGCCGTTAGTTATTCATTGCAGTCACACAAAATAAAATTTCTTCGCACGAAAAAAATCCCGGATGATGCACCATAATAATCAGTGAAGCGCACGGATAAGTCACAATAAAAATAAAGACGTTGAGGGCACAGAAATTAATATACAACCTCGCCTGGTGGGCCCTATATGTATACGTGAGCGTGCTAGCTGCATATACATATAAAATAGTGTAGACGGAGCGGCAGTGGGGAGCTCGCGCGGGTATCGGTGCTTTTGATCAAACAGCGTAATAACTTGCGAACTAAGCTCGTAATCGAGGCTCACGAGCTTACGTAAATCGAACCACTGCCAAGATCAGCCCCGGCGCATTCACAAACACGCGCATATACATGCACATATGTAGAAGAGATCCTCTCTATCCATCCTAGTCGTCATCAATGTGCTACGACACGAAAGCGACGACGACGACGAGTACTCGAATATCCGGCCATTATATATATGATATAAGTCCCTCGCATCAATCGAAACTCGGCACGAGACTCATCACTTCCCCTTTCGCTCCTCTCTGCTGGCTTGCACAAATAACAGCAAGTCGCCTGCTTCGCAAATTAGAAATTCCTTCTCCCTCGCTCTCTGGGCCTTATTTGCACATATGCACGGGTCTGTTTATAAGCCTTTGGCTGGGAAAGACAGAGATGGAGGACCGAGAGATCGCTAGATTGACGTCACTCCAGTAATTTTCCCGAGTATATAGCCGTCGCCGCCGCTCTTTCCATCCGTTTCAATGGATCCGCGCGCATCGTTCGCGATTTTGGAAATGGAGAGCGAGAAGTTCGAAGAGTATTAGTTATCGCGCGCCGGAGGATTTCGCTATCTCTCTCTGTTTCTCTATCTGTGAGAGCCCGAGGATCGTTTTTGCATGAACTACTTCGGCAGACTTGATTTCGCGAAGTTCACGAGCTCTCGTGGAGGAAGAGAACTTTTGCTCGAATAGGCTGCGAGTTTTACATCCAGCGAAGAATACGCGGCGTTGCTGGTTCATGTGCGCGAAGTGTGCTCAACTGGATTTATGCGCATAGTCTGCCGATGTGCAGAGAGAGAGCGAGAGAGAGAGAGAGAAAGAGAGAGAGAGAGAGAGAGAGAGAGAGAGAACTGTGTGGGTGTATTCGAAATTTTGAACTAGTTACGTCGGGGGGATGGTATAATCCGTGTACGGTGGAACTACCGATTTTCGAGGTCATAGTTTGTAATTGCATTAGCTGTTCACGTGGTAGACGAGTTGGAAAATGAATTGGTTTCAGAGAAGGATTATTGTTCGCTTTTCAAAGATTGTACAGCGTTTTCTTGCAACAGCAATGTTTTTTTTAGTTCAATAATTGTATTGAGTAAAAAATATAAACTACATATATTATAAAAGTTTTTTACAAAATCTAGGTGTATAATAGATTAGGTTGACGTAGAGGCTAGGATAATCTGTATATTTTTGTCCCTTGTTTTTCCAGGTCAGTTCTACCTATGTGTATATTGCGATATCGTATATAGATACACAGTTTTCTTTCGGTAAATTAAAAAAAATGTTAGTGATCAATCAAATCAAATTTTTATAAGAAACATATGTTGCACTATATATTGAAATTTTATTAAACATGCGAATAAAATAATAAGAGAAGTAATAAATAAATAATATAGAAAAAAATAAATAAATCTGCAAATTTTTATGTGGTAATACTAATGTTTACACTTTTTACCTATATGTCATTAATATAAAAAATTATTTGGAAATAATTTAGATGTTATTAAAATGCGTAGCAATCTGTGCTTATACTATAGATTGATGTAAAACCTACTCCTTACTCTACATTTGCTTCTGTTACATAGATAATTAGTCACTCTATATTTCAAGAGCATTGACTACGTTTTGAAATGAATTCAAATCACAGTAGTTATAGAGCAGCATTGAATAGAACCATAATTTCCATGAATTTGAATAACCAGTTTCTATAGACTGAGTTCACTAAACTTTTCTATATAGTATTCAACTGAAGTATTTTCCCAATACATAATTAAAAAAGGTACTTGAACCTATATCTAAAATATATATCTTAAAATTCATAAATGGATGAAACATTTTCTATATTACAGTCAAAACTACTACCAATAGTAAAGATCATAAAATTACAGTGAAGCTATAAGTTTATTAGCATATTATCAATAAAAATACGGATCAATAACTGATAAACTTTATCTTAATTGAACATTCAATAAATATTTCAATTCGCAGATTTTCTCACTTTCTGTATTAACATCTTCAAAATAATCAATGATTGTCGAGAAATTTTCGAAACCCCAATGCATAATTGAACACCGCACCTAACTTAATCAGAATAATTAAATCCGGTATTCTCCACTTCTGAAGAGGCTTGCATTTAGCGGCATGATAGATTAAAACTTAAATCAACTAATGAATAGAATTCATCAACCGTGTTTTTAGAATTAATATTCTCCCGTCGGTATTCGCAAATGCCACGCACGTGTGTATGTCAACATCCGACACAGAACGCGCGAGGAAAATTAAAATTTATAATAGATTGGAAGTACTTTAGTTTGATTAAAGCGATTTATTGCTACTATTTATATTACTCGGGAAGCAATTAGCGCGATTGACTGACTCGAAACACTTCGACTGCAGAATGCGTGCGTAAAAAAATAGATTTATCAACAGGTCAAAATTATCCAAGTCATTATCACGCATCTCGCGCGCCTCTCGAGCTACGTTCGCACGTACTGTGTGTGATAGATTTATCTGCTGTAAATGAATCCATTCATAGTGTCTATCGAAAATGCGCGTGACATGCATTTCAAAAGAATGCAATGCTTTATCGAATAGGTATACTTGTTCTTTGAAACGCATATCAGAATAGAAAACTAACTATTCAAGCTTTTGATACATTTTCTTTTCTCTAAATAATTTGCTGTACTTATACTATTAATACAATTAAATAGAGACATTTTGAGTATTTCATTTTAGAAAGGTTTTTCACTTTCTTTACTATTTTGCATAAACTAATTTTGGAAAAAATTATAAATACAATTTACTGATGTGCCAGTTAATTCTACCAAAATTAAAAGGTTGTTCCAACTTTAGATATTTCTATCTATTGTAGGCTACAATAACCATAAAACACTCCTATTATATAAGTAAGTGAATTTGACTTAAAAGAAAATGGAGATTTACTCTTTTGTAGATAGTTTTAGCCTTTCTTTAAATATCATTTTATCGTACCCGAAACAGCGTTTCCAGCATTTTATTTTTTTTTTCTTAAGGAAATTGCATCTTATAGAAACTTTAACATAGTTCACTGCGATGTTTTCAATGTAATAAAATTTTATAAGAGAATCTAAAAAGGAGATACAAAAAATTGTTCTGTCGCACTTGAATAATTGTTCACACCTGCAAACTTAACTCAAGCCAACTCCGACTCACTTTCATCCCTCAGCATGGTGACTAGCGCAATTTCTTTCCAAACTATTTACTTTCCAATGAAACTCGATTGGCAGACAAAACCAATTACGCTCGCTTCAAAATCAAACGTAAAAAAGGCGTCCCAGACACCCCTCGGCAAACAAATCTCATCCCGCGCTTCGCCGATAAAGCGCATAAAACGAGGGGGGGGGGGGGGGGGCAAACAGCGCGCCGCGCCGGCCGACAACGAAGAATCGCTGCATTTCAATCAGCAGCAGGCGGAAAATCACGCGCACTCGGCCCCCGCATCGTAATACAATAAACGAGCGGGTGCGCTTAATATTTATCGCGATCGCTTGTCAATTTTCCGCGGCGTCCGTGCGTGCGCGCGCGCGCTCTTGCATTCCCACTCGAGAGCGAGTATAGCAAAAAAAGGCGAGAGGTGGTATAGAAGAGCGAGAGAGCGAGAGGAACGGGCATAAATAGCTGGCGCGATCCTGGCTCTCGCATTTTCATTGTGTTATAGAAGGGGGAGCGAGGAGAAGCGCAAACTCCCGAGGAATGCCAAAATATTCGAATGGCGCGCGGCGCGGCCGCGATTCGTGATCGGGGAGTCAAAAGAAAATGCACTCGCGGCATTCGTTTGCGAAATATTCCGCGTGCGTGATGAACGCGAGCGCACGTGCTGCTGCTGCTGCTGAGTGTGTATGCGTATGTGTGTGTGGGTGTGTCTGCGCGCGTGTGTAGATGAGGGAATTTCGCGAGAGAGGCGAGAATTTATGCATGTCGGCGTGTGTATTGTTGTTGTTTAGGGCGAATTTACACCTGTGGTTTTTGCGCGCTAGAGCAAAGGGCGCAGCTACGGGATTGTAATGCAGGAACAAGTTTTTGGAATTCTGTAGGAATCAGTGGCTTTGAGAGTGTTGTATTAATTAAAAATGGAATTTCATGGTAAATTTTCTATGCGTTATATTAATAATAAACCTAGCATGCAATTAACTAAATAATATGAAAATGAATTATGAAAATAAGATAGATAATATAGATGTAGTAATGAAAGTCGTATTGACAAGAATTTTATTGCATAGAAAGCTTTGAAATTCATTGGATGTGATTTTATCGGATAAGTCATTGTGAGTTGAATTAGAATTATTGAATTATATACTTTTTCATGAGATATTAAAGTAATTTCTTATTCTCAGTGGAAAAAGAAATATTTGTTTTAACTTTACTCTGAAATTTGATTTTGATTGTTACAGATACTATATCATTTGAATATTTGGAAAAAAACATTGTTAGTAAATTAATAAAACTGTTTATCAAATGATGTAACATAAATGTTTCAATACTTTAGAAAACCTTCATGTAAGTATGAATGAACGATTAAAAATTATCGAGCACATGGATTCTTTTAATTGTGATACATCTGTAAGAATACTTTCAAATTAAGTTTTAGCTTGAAAACTTTATATTTTTCAAGTATTGAGTATATTATTATTAATATTGTACAGGAGTTGAAACTTCTATTATTTGAATCGAATATTGTAAAAATTATACTGTTATACCTATATAACTTTTAAGTTATTTTTTTTGTAAATATAATTTCAACCATATAATCATTTTTAACTAAGAATTGTTTTTATGCTTATTTTTTAATTAAGTTATCTTTTTGTTATTTTGCTCTCGCGTATTCATGTCACATTTTCACGTTTGTTAATTTGGACATTGCTACTGCGCTTGTCATATCTGTTTTTGTTACTGTTATAATTCATAATATCAGCAAAATACTAAGTGAATTAATAATAAGAGACATATGTGAACATGTTTGTTTTATGCCAACATTTGGGTATAAAATAACAGTGTATTTTATCTGAAAGAGGCTTGTAAGTATGTTTTGATCTTTCTGAAAAATAATTAAATAATAGGAGAAATTTGCCTATACTCTTCCCAATACCGGACAGTTGGCATTTAAGGGGGTCCGAAAAGCAATTGACTTTCGGACCCCTTTAAGTATTTTCCAATAGTTGGGCAACATTAGGATATAAATGTTTAAAACTTTGTAGGATAAGATGCATATATTTTTCCAACTTTTAGGTAGTTTTTACTGCTATCTAATAATATGCAGAGGCTAACTTCAATTGACCAATCTCAAATAATTTAATTAAATATAGAAATTACCTGTCCAATATTAGGCACACATTTTTATAAGCATAAAAATATTATTATTATTTTTCTTCTAATTTTTATTATATTTACCGAGGTCAGTGAAATAAACTGACCCTGTCTATACTATTAAATATTGGTGAAACCTAGCTAAAAACATTAGGTTATAGTTGACTGCATATTAAAAAAATTTGTCCGCAAATTTTCGCTTAACAAACAAAATTTCTACATATGTAAAAGCTTAGGTGTCTGAAGCGGACACATTTCCCCTACATATTTTGTAAAACTACCCATTTTTTATTAAAATTTATATTCTTTTACCGTTAAAGCTATTAAATTTTCTTATTTTCTACTCTCACTAAAATTTTAAATAAATCCGTCTTAATGAAAATTTTTAATTAAAACCTGTTTTATTAAAGGGTTTGCATACGACTTCTGAGTCAAATGACTGTGTACAAAAAAATTATATTTTATTTTTTCTCTAAAAGTTATTCAGCAACCTGATCTAAAATTTTTCGAGGGGATACATTTTGACGGCCGTTACGAAGACTTGCACATTTCTAACTGCCATGAAGAGTAGTACATTTCAGCACCTACCACGAAGAGTAGTACATTTCAGCACCTACCACGGAGAGTAGCACATTTGGAAATCTGCCACGAAGACTAGCACATTTCGTCCTTCTTCCACGAAAACTAGCACCATTCGTCGTTCTCCCGTGAAGACTAAACGAAGAAAAACTCTCGACGAATCGAGTTGATTCCTTTTTTATCGAGTTCGGATCGGGTAATAGACCATTTTGGCACTCAAAAAATTATCGGTTTACCCGAGAAAATTAGGCTGCCCGAATAAATAAAAGTAGCCTGAAAAAATCAGCCTGAAAATTGCCAGTCTTCATGGCAAATTTTCAAATATGCTAGTTTTCGAGGCAAAATCCTGGAAAGTGCTAGTCTTCGTGGGAAAATTGCAAAATGTGCTGGTATTCGTGTAGGAATGGCGAAATGTGCTACTCTTCGTGGCAAATACCGCAAACGTGCTAGTCTTCGTAAGGGCCATCGATTTCATGTTCATAAATAACCTGTATGAGTTTTATTAGATTCTAAAGTACTTTCAATCACGTTCGAACCACCTTAAGTAAATATTTCAACGCCAAACAACGTGGCTTTATTATTATGTGCATATATTATAAAAATATTAAATCCATTTGTTGAAACAATTGTAATTTAATATTAATGAAATCAACCCTTGGCAGTACTCTTGCATTATGCATTTCCAAGAGCATAACAACATTAATGGTATTATTGATGATTATGACTTTATTTTAAAAAATCAGAGCGGCAAGACTATAATTAAAAATACATACTGTATTATATTAATATCTTAATAGTATAATGCAAATCTGTTTATATTAGATATAACACATAGTAAAACCTCAAATTAGCCAATATTATATTTCTTTTCTATATCGACAATCAGATAATATTTGTATTTGAAGTAGTAACCGTGTGGTGCAAAAAGCCACATTTTATGTCCAGTAATTGTCTATAATTATTTTTCTTCAACTTCTTTTAATAAAAAAATCCCTTCCAATAACATTCCTCTCGTATATTGAGAAACTCCACATCCAAAAGACACGCTCCTATCAACCAATTTCAATATCAGCGAAATTTCTCTTCCACCTGCAGCAAAGCTGTAACTCCCCTCCCTCCCCACCGCCCCTACTTTTACCCGCAAGTCGCGCAAATTCCTCGTATCTCACTTTCTCTTTTCCACCTCGTATCCTCCCTCCCTCAACAGCTATTTCTTTTATCCCGCGCAAACACTCACACGCACGTACGTACACGTACACAGCACACGTATAGGGCCGTATATCTCGAGGCTCGCCGCGGTAAATTGCGCGAGTGCGCGATAAAGCTCATGCGCGCGCGCGCCGGCGCTGCACACGCCAGAGCACTAATCGTTTTTCCATGAGCCCTCGCCAGAGCACCGGCGGCAGCAGTGCACTTACGCACGGACGACGAAGACAGAGAGAATAAAGAAGAAGAGGAAGGAAAAAAGTCGAGAACTCGCTGGTGGAGGGGACGAAAAAAGCCCCTTGGCCCTCTGCCCTCTTTCTCTTATTTTCATTATCTCCGTAAAAACGCCAATTTATTTCGCCAACGCTCTCGAGAGCAGAAGCAAGACAAAAGCGCCCTCCATTGTGTATAAGGCGCAGTGTGTAAGAGAATGAAGCGAAGGAGAGGCGCGTGGTGGGGAGAGAGAACGGAAAAAGCGTATAAGGAAGCGCACGGTGTGGTAGGATGCTCGCGCGCGTGCGCGCGCGAAAGGGAAGAGGAAAATATCCGAGCAGACGCTCTATTGTTGCTGCTGGCTGCGGGGCGTATATGCCGAAGATTTCGAATGCACGCTGATGCAGCCCCTCCCCTCCCCCTCTCGATACACCCCGCTGCTTGTGTGCCCTCCGTATGGCTGCTGGCCTGGAGTGCCGTATACGTGTATATATATGCAGGATCGCGCGCGCGATAGTTCGTATGCGCGGCGAGCATTCGGCGCTGTAAGTCTATTATCTCGCGGCGCGAGAGTCTTTTCTCCGATCTCTCTCTCTTTCTCTTTCTCTTTCGAAGTCTCGGGGGCTCTTTTCATTTTCGCGGAGAAGAGACTAGGAGGAAGGAGGTGAATTTTTTTATCTACTTTTTATTCCCTTTTTTGGAACTTTTTCATCTAGGTAGTGGAAATGGAGATCTTCGTTGGTTTGGATTTGCTGAATTTCGAAATGGCTTTGTTTGCGCGTTGCCACGGAGTCCAGCGAGAATTCGAGAAAATTGAAAAGTTTTTGGTTTCCATTGTAGTTAGCGCGATTGCAGAGAAGTAGTAGTAGAAACTCAAGGAGATTAAGTCTTTAGCCTCATTTGATCTTATTCATGCTGAAAACATTTTTTGCCTTACAATGCGAAGACACTGAAAGTTACAATTTCTTTTTCTTACTACAATGAGGAACTTGCATGAAAACATCCATTAGGTCCGTCAGATAGAATATCAAAAAATAATCGATACGTATGTCTTCTTTATTCAATTAAATGATTATTAAAAAAGATACAGGTTTGCGCGCAGATGTTGCGTGACGTCACAAACTCCCATTATATATATATATATATATACTACGAGGGGCGTTTGTGATGTCACACGACATTTCAACCTGCTGTATATTTGGTAATAATCATTTAATTGAAACAAGAAAAAATACGTATCCATTATTTTTCGATATTCTATCTGACGGACCTAATAGTTTATTTCATGCAAGTTCCCTATTACGATATTGAATTATCATTCTTTTCTTATTTCATATTTGGTAATTAAACGGAAATTAAACATAAAAGTAAGTTGGGTACAGTATTTTGAAAGTTGCGTGACGTGACGTAAATGCAGTATCGTTACGTCACATAATATTATAATATATACATTTTTATTTATCTAATTATTGTACATAATACATATATATGTTACATAGAATAACAGTGTTATATATAATATTACTGTTGTGGATAATGTGGTATATAATATGGATTCATTAAAATTGAATTTTTTTTAGTCGTAAAATCAAAATAGAATTATTTTCCTGGATTTTCTTTTATTTAATTTGTATGATTCATTAATACTAGGTTTTCCGTTTGTATTATTTGTATGTGCATTCGACAAATCATCATAAATTAATGTAAAAGCTGACAGCCTTAGATCCATTATCATAATACGTCAAGTTTTTTGCATCGACTTTACGATGTTATATTTTTACATACGCATCTATAAGTTTATATTAACTTCGTTATTTTTGTAATAAATTATTTTAATGCCATACACATATGATATTTCTAGAAAGTAACATTTTATTATAATGGATTGCTAGCGGCCAGATACATTTCTGTAAAATATAAATGAATCCTCAATGCTCTTTAAAAATTCTTAATGACACAACCATTTTAATGATATTAAGATGTTGGTAAAAATATCACGTGATTTAGTTGACCGCTGACACAAGCATAACAATTCATGAAAATGCACCCTTATAATCAAACTTCTAAGTCGTTAAATATCATGATTAAATTATCCCTTGACAATTATTATCTTGATTTAGAAGCTGTGAAATATCAATTATTCAGCAGTGTTATTTAAAAATATTATATTTAAAAATTCGTAAATAAAAATCTCCAAAATTTTCTACCAAACTCTCCTTCAAACTCCCTTCAACATTCTCCCTTGTACAAAACTCTCTCAAAAAGGAGTTAATGCTCCCTCAACTCACGCTCGCAATTCGCCCAAAATTCGCAGCATACCACCCTTTTCCACCTTCGCCTCGCAGTCCTCATTCCTCACCCCAGCCGCATTTCGACGTGTGTTATATAATTCAATATAAATGCACGAGCTGCGCTCACGTGCTCTCTCCGCGAATGTACACCAACGGGGGCGATGCGAGGTGCGCGCCGAGTATGAAACCGCAGCAATGCGGCAAAACTGCACTCCTATAGCCGAGCCAAGCTTTCTCTCTCCCGGCGCATGACTGCTGCCGCTGCTGCCGCTAGGTTATATACGTGTGTATACAAGAACGCGCATGCTTCTCGCGCGCGGGCGCGTGTCTCTCGCGGATTCTGCGGCTAGGAAGGGGAGGCAGTGCACACTGCGCGCTTATATTTGTTGTTTGAAAATTGTTTGTCGGGGATTAGAGGCTTCCGGCGAGATTAGGCTCGGTCAAGTTGTTGAGGTGGTGGTGGCGCTGCTGCTTGTTGGGTATCTGTTTATTCTTTTGCTTAGAGGAGTGGCGATGCATGGATACGCTACAGGGGTAAAATTGTACGAGAGAGAGAGAGAGAGAGAAAATAGCGCTAAGGAGTTGTGCAAAGGTGGTTTTAGACGTGTGGGTGGGTGCTTGTGTGATCTGCAGCTGCGTCTATTTCAAAGGCAAGTGTGCAGAGGATGGATGAAGATTGCTGTGAACTTTCGTTAGCGAACGTGCGTTTGCTTTGTTAATGAGGGTCGGCGGATGCAGCTTGTTTAGCAAGAAAAATATTGTGTGTAATGGGAGAGGTATTAAGAAAAATATAAAAGCATGAGCGCAGAATTTATTTTAGTTACCGAGCAAAAGTCATTGAGTGAACTATTTTAAAATATGATACGCATTTTGTGGAACGTGAAATGTAAAAACAGTAATAATTCCACTTTCTCGTAGAAAATGCTTTATTTAATCATGAATTACAGTTAAACCTTTAGAAAACAATTATAAAATGTAATATTCATTTTGATGAATGTGAGAAGTAAAAATAGTAGTAAGTTCACTATCTCGTGGAAAATTCTTTATTTACTCATGAATTTCAGTTCAAATCTTAGTAAACAATTATAATATGTAATATTTATTTAGTGGAACGTGAAATATAAAAATAGGATTAAGTGCTTTTTCTCATAAAAAAATCTAATCTATATTCAATCGTGACTTTTAGTGAAATCTTTTAAAAGACTTTTTAAAATATAATACTTCTTTGAACACAAAAAAATTAAAATACTAGTAATGATAACAATAATTATAGAAGTTAGTGCACGCTCTAATTAAAAATTGTGCATTCAATCATACAGTAAAATTTTTCATTTATTATAGTAAAACTTTTCATATAATATATTTTCCAGAAACATATTCTTTGTTTCTTCATATGACGACATTTACTACGAAACTAAATATCAAATCTGCAGATAATTGAAATAGAGCTAGATTTAAAATAGATCACACAGTTGTACTTCAGAATGAACAGGACTCGAGTATACACTTGAAACTGTTCCTCTGCGCATATTCGCATATCACAAGTCTCTATTCGTCACTACCTGCATACATGAATAATTCCCCGCGAAGACACATGCAGCCACAAACGCAATCTTCGCTCGTACAGCGGAAACGCATTCTTACTTGACGCGTACTGCATGTACGCACGCGCGTTCGCACAACACTTACGCGCATTAGCATTATGAATACAGGCGAGCACGCGAGTAGACAGCCGGTGAGGCTTACTTCCGTCGTAAACGAATAATACACGGGGCTGCGTATGTAGATCAACGTGCGCGTATGGGTGTGCGTTTTTTCTTTATGTTTTTGTCTATCAGAATTGCATGTAACATGTCGTGTTCATGATTGTTTCAGCACATGTATAATCTACAAGTGTTCAGCAGTAAAAATACAATTACACGAGTGCGATGGATAACAATTTACATAAATACTAATTTTAAAGCTATCAGATCGACTTGGTTAGTAACCAAAAAAGATGTATAATGATATCTCTTCTCTTATTAATTGCGTAAACGGTAATGTTGTAAAGTTATTGTCAGGTACGATAAATAATCAGTCACTTTGATCTTAATTAATACTGACGACGTTTTGATGATAACTTTATCTTAAAAATTTTATTGTCAGCCAAATAGAACTCGATGATGTCTACGAAAAAGTACGTGAATGTTCAATCAATATAGGCATCGATAATTAAAATATTGAAGTTACCATTTTGATCATTTATAATGTATTTTCATAATTTCACAATGCTTAAAAAGTGTTAAAGTAATAATTTAATCTTACGACCTCGCTATACATTAATCATTTAAGTGAATCCAGACATCAATAATTAAAATATTGAAAATGTGTAGACGTATTGCTGACAGTATAATAGTTACCATTCTGACCATTTTAATGTATTTTCATAATTTCACAATAATTATAAAGTGTTAAAGTAATAATTTAATCTTATAATCTCGTTATGCATTAACCCTTTAACGTGAACATCGGGAGAAAATATACAGTTATTAGCTGTATTGGTGTTATTGAAAAATAGTTTCTACTTTATTTATTCAAGTGTGAAATTGTCATTTTAATGTTTTTGCTGTTCATATATACTTAATAATGCATGATAAATTATTTAAGTGCTTTATCAGCTTAGAAAGTAAAAAAATTATGTGAGCAATCAGACAAAATAAATTTTATGTCGATACTACTACAAATGCACATTTTTTTATTATAGAGTTAAGTTATTCATATAACAAATGTAAAAATGATTGTTCAATCCATATGCTCACGCTCACCGTGTAAAGGATAGGTAATTTTATTCTTTTTTTAATGATGTATGTACAGTAAATTGATCATAATATTTCTAGCATTCCAAAAAACTTGAAAAACTAAAACTCAAAAAACCAAAGATCGAAAAATTGTTATCAAAAAACGAGCGATGAATATTTAAATTTCTTTTTAATCTCCATTAAAAATCGAATATTATGAGCTCTGTTTAGACATAAATGACCGTGCCATTCTCGAAAGATAAGCGATAAAAATAATTGTTTTTAAAAACTTAACCTTAAATATCTTGGAATGCAAAGGTAGTTATGATCTGGGCATAAAGAACTTAACTAAGAGATAGTACAAAGCTAACTTTTTGGAGAGTCTCAAATCAAATGCTGCCGTTTTACTCCAGTTATCGAATATGAAAAAAAATCGATTTCTTTCCCAAAAAGATTTTTTTCTCTTTGAAAGAGAAAGATTAAGCCTACAAATTTTTACTGTATATTTTTCTTCATATTCCTAATCATCTCAATTTTATTTTCAAATATTTCCTTCTTATATTTCACAGATATAAACGTTTGAAGAAAACGGACGATTTCGTGTATAACAAAACAAGGAAAACTGATTATTCAAAATTTCGGGTCGAAAAAGATAGGCAACTTTATGCTATTTCCAATGCATTATCAATCAACTGTTAATATTATTTTTAAGGTATCAAAAAATCCGAAAAACTAGAACTCAAAAATCAAAAAACTGCTAAAAAACAAAATCACATTGATAAATAGAAAATTTTTTTAGCCCCCGTCTTTAAAAGAAAACAAAATAAATAAGTCATGAAACATTAAGTCTCACCGTATATATGCATAGTAGTGCTGATACATATACACTCACACACGCACACAGCATGCACACACACATCCATACAGACATTTTTAAAAAAAAGTGTATTTTGATTCGTAATGTCTTAAAACATGTTCCTAACATGTTTTTAGCAAAAGTTTTTTTTTACCATTACAAAGCTTCCTCTATGACGAAGCAATAAAACATTCGCCTTAGTCATTGATTAATCCTGCAGTATCGCGAGAATTACAGAAAGGTGAACAAAAGAACGAACGAGCCGGCGAAGCTCAGCCAAGTTTTTCAGGCCGCGCGCCACGCTCGTCTCAAGGGAAATGTATGCTACGCGGGATCAAATCATTTTCCTCCGCCGCTGGCGCTCCCCGGCGAAATTCCGCGAATCTCACGTACCGCGTGTGTTTTTGTTGCCATCCGGTTGCCGTTAACAGCGAGGCGAGACGCGCTTAATTGCACGGATACGAATACGAGGCAATTGCGAGGGCCGCGATATGACTGCGAGAGCGCGCGCGCGCCCGAGCTCTTGATATGTGGGGGGCGGTCGCGTGATTTGTGCGGCGAGTGGAATTGCGCGGAGAAGTGGAACCGTGTCGTTCGCAGTCTTCGTGGCTTTTGCGCGGCGGTGGTTGTTGTAATTGAGTGAAAATGGCTCCTGGGTCGGGCTGCGGTGCGTCGGTTGTTTATTGCCGTTTGATGTTGGCTGGCACGAGATTCGGCCCGAGTTTATACTCGGAATACCAAAGTCTGAATGAAATCTTTTTACTCTTGTATATACGAGAATTTTCTAATAAAAATTATCGTCAAAATAGCTATTGAAAACGTGAGAAATTTTGTTTTTTTTTATTCATCGGGTGGCTGCGCCCGGTAATAGGAGACGCGTGGCGGGGGTAACAACTGAGGTTTTCTTTCACGGACGCTTGGCCATGGAAACGTGCTGTACGGAAGATTGGCTATCGTCAAAATATAGTACGAGTGTAGCGAGATTTCGTTCTAGCGAGTGCACGGGTGAGAACATTCTTTTAGATTTTACGTGTCTTTGGTGGACGACGGGTTGCGAAGGTATTTTTAAGTCTAATTTCTTATGAATAAGTACTGTTTCTGGCGTAATTTTTCTCCTCGCAGAGGTTTTTCCTATGTCGCAGGCGTAAGTCTGAGTGAATGCGGAAACAGTATAGGTATTATGACGTGTAGACGGCCAGCAGCCGCGGAGCACGCACGCGAACATAAAAACTCTGCGCCGAGTTCGTAGCGGAGCGCGACATCTGTTTTGGCTCAGCGCCGAGCGCGGCGTTGGGTCTTATTGTAATTGCTTAATTCGCGGAGAAAATTGCTGCGAACTCAGATACATCGGCCTCTGGCAATCAAGAAAACAAATCGTGCGAGAATGAAAAACAAGGGACTCTGGAAGGGATAGCGTTTTTCGGGGGCGAAGCGTCGCCTGGCGTGCTCTGCGACGCGAAGCTGAACGCTTCAAATTTAAAAAGTTTAAGAATACATTTTCTGGCTTCTATTTTTGAATTTAACATTTTGAATTTAATTTATTTAACATTTTGAATTTAATTTATTTAACATTTTTGATTTAATTTATTTAATATTTTGAATTTAATTTATTTAACATTATAATTTTAATTTATTTAACATGTCGAATTTAATTTATTTAATATGTCGAATTTAATTTATTTAATATGTCGAACTTAATTTATTTAACATTTTGAGTTTAATTTATTTAACATTTTAAATTTAGTTTTTTTAACATTTTCAATTTAATTTATTTAACATTTTCAATTTAATTTATTTAACATCTTCAATTTAATTTATTTAACATTTTCAATTTAATTTATTTAACATTTTCAATTTAATTTATTTAACATTTTAATTTAATATATTTACGATTTTTAATTTAATTTATTTAACATTTTTAATCGAATTTATTTAACATATTTAATTTAATTTTTTATATTTTATTCCTTATATTTTATTTAAAATTTAGATTAATATTAACTAACGGTTTATTTTTTACTATTTTATTTTATTGTAATTAATTAATTTCAGAGTAATATATTCCGAAAATGCATTACTTTGATCGTGACGTTGCTCTGTCAAGCAGCTACAGCTATATTATTTATTATAGGATTAAACGAAAGACTATTAAAATTATTTGCTGACTTTAAAAAGGTTAACCGAAAAGAGAACGGTTCCCTTGAGGAGCGGAAAAAGAATTTCAATTTCAGAGGGATGTCGAAAACCCTGAGAAACTGAGAAACTAAGAATAAAGGGAAGATGAGTTCAAGTTGAATTTAAATCGCAATTTATTTATCGATTATTTTGTTCAATTACGCTTTCGAAGTATGTTAAATTATGTATTCTTATTGATAATCTAACTCACGATTGCTTTCATAATTGGATTGTTCAGAGTGGTAATTGTATAAGACCACTTTGAATAATTTACAAATGTTTATTTCAATATTTATGAACTACTGTATGATAGTTTGATTGTTTTAATTCAGTATTAATAATACACTACAAAATAAATTGAATGTACTATACAATATTACTATTTATTATACTATTTATTGTTCAATTATGCAAAATCACTATTTGATATGTCATGAATGTCAAAATAGATTACGAAAGCTTGTAAAATTTTTCAAATGCGCTTATTCCACTATATGCTTCTGGGTTCCAATTGTTATATAACTTCAACCTCTTCTATTCCCGTGCACCTTGCACTAATAGTCCAATCCAATACGTATTTTACAATTTCGTCATCAATCCAGAGCCACGAAACCAAGAGCATTTGAACCTCAAGTGCTACTCCATTCACATTTCAAAGCAGCATTCAAAACAGCCCGCGAACTCTAGAACGAGAAGTAATCAAAAGTCTGAAACTCCCTCTCCCTCTCCACTCCTCTGAGCTCCCTCTCCCTCTCTCTTCGCTACTCTCTCTCTCTCTCTCTCTCTCTCTCTCTCTCTGCTTCTCTCTCTCTCTCTATCTCTCTCTCTCGATATTCTCGGGATCAGGCGAAAATCAGATTACCAGACGATATTCGGTCGGGTCTGCGGAGCTCTTGGAAAGCAACGTCGATATGTATATTAAATCAAGCGCGCTCGGGCGAAAACACCATTGCGCCGCAACAGCTCGTGTTTCCATGTGCGCGCGCGCCACGGAGCCCAACGCTTCATGCCGACTGAACTGGACGCCGATGCATTCGCAATTCGGCGCAGCGTCATACGCGGTTTCGAGGTTTAGACTACACGGGGGTGAATCGAACTGCTTGTCGAGGGTGGGCTTGGCTTGGTTATTCGCAGTTTCGGGGAATAGGAAAATTTGCTTGGGACTTTTTTGTGGCAGTGAATCAGGATTCGAATAAAAAATGATTCAAGTGCAGTTCGCTGAAATTCGTTTTTTTCTTATGCAACCAACTCTCGGTAATTTGAAGTTGAAGAGGCTGGGAAAAAAGTTTCGATTATTGAAAAAATTGATTTATTAAGTTTTGAGTTATCTATCCAGAATCATACAAAATTTGGATCATAGAATAAATTCAATTTTTAAAAGACTACCAAAAACTTTTAAGAATTCCAATTTAGGAGATTATTCTAACATTGTTTAGTACAGGAATATATGACTTATTTGAAAAAATCATTCAGTACTATTGTAAAGTATTACACAGTCACACTTAATTATATGACAGGGAAAAAAGTGCTTTGTTAATTTAACAGAGTCACTTAGTAATACGCACAAACTATTTTTTTTATTACACTTGCTAAGTAATTTGTTAATTTAACAAATGGGTTAGTAAAATTAACTTATCACTACATCAAATTATTTAGTAAGTGTAATAAAACAAATAGTTAATTTGTATTTTACCAAGTGACTTTGTTAAATTAACAAAGCATTTTTTTCCATATACTAATCATTTTTGCCGAGTAAATAAAGTTGAATATTTTCATTAACTAAAGAAATTTAGTCTAATTTATTAAGTATACAGCTCAGTTTATACATTTATCCAAACATTGAAGTATAAAAATTACATGTATATTGTGCTTCTCTCGTTATAAACTCCATTATTTTAAGGAGGTAATGCACAAGTTAAAACTCCTATGGTTCTCTGAACTTGTTATCATTTATTATACAAAGGTATGAGAATTACAGCAATCTGCAGTCAAGTAAAATTTTTTGTTTCCGTATTTTAATTAGGTACTGCACAGTCGGCGGGAATTTTTTTCGCAGTAATCGTGGATGTTTATTTGCTGTTTAATTGGAACTGCATTTTCCTTTCGCATTAGTGAATATAGCTGAGGAAAGTTACCGGGGGTAATAAACTCTGGAGCAACGTTAAACATTAATGCGGTTCAGTATTGTATCTTGAAAGATAAATAATTTCAGAATCGTCTAGAAGCATATATCGAATAAAATTTGTTATTCTAGCATATTATCAATTCTAGAAACCTTAAATTATTTATCTAAAAATCAATCATATTTACTTTATTTCTCACATGAAATATAAAATGTTCTATATACTTGAATTTCAGAATCAGTATTTCGTAAAAAACATTACATCGCTCAATTACAAACTTTTATTTATCACAAATACGCATATACCTAAAAGCAATTTTGGCGAAACATTTCAAGCATAATTTGCGACCCAATTACGTAAACGTAAATTTGTCCCCCAACAACAGTGCACAAAATTCAATAATCGATCTCCTGGGTTATTAATACACCCCGTGATCAACCATTTTCCGCGTCCATACATAAACGCGCGGGTGATCCCAAATTTCGCACTAAAAATAATAACGTAAAAAAAGTGCGGCGTAAACCTGCCAGCGGCGTGCCCCAAAAAAAACAAAATTAATATTCACATTTTTAAGCTCTCTTCCGGGACTGAAATTAAAAAAAAAAAACGAGCGACGCTCGCGCGCCCTCGAATAATTCATTTGACCGCTCCCTCCGCGTTCCTCGCTCGCTCGGCCGAACGTCCGGTGGCTGAATGAACCCTCGTCCCGCTCTCTGCTGTGCTGCTCTGTGTTCTCCTCTGGGCGAAATTTCGGTGGCGGCGACGACCTGTGTTAGCCGCCGCGCTGCGTCCATAATTTTCGGCAGCGGCCAGCTCGTGCGGCGTATATTTATTTATAACACCGATAAATGCGTATATGCTCGTGTGTGTGCCTATGCATGTGTATATATAAATTGTATATTGCATAAACGCTTTATGACCTCAAAATATTTAGAGTTTAATTTGCGATTTTGTATTTGAGCGAAAAATAGTAAACTAATCAGGTTAGTTTAAGTAAAATATAGAGATATATATTAAATGTAGGTTATGACTTACAAAATTGTTACTTTAAACAATTACATTTTGCTTCCTAAAATAAAAAACTTTGGTAAAAAAAGAAGAAGTTTTTGAGAAAACACGAAAAACGAATTTTTTTAGGTATATATTTGAAATCGAATTACACTATTTTTTAAAAACATTTGTGCTTTAAAAACAGATATTTTTCTGTGAATTCAGTAAAATTTGTAATATGTTATATTCTTTAAATTTCTAAAAAAGATGATTTTGTAAATTAATCTACAATAACGTTTCACTGATCCACTTAGAAATTACCAAGCAATTAAAATTAACCAAGATGCTTACTCTACAGACTAAAACTTAAATATTCTTCTTGTTTGCTAAATAATGTTTATAACACCGAGTGATAATTAAATTAACATGTCTAAATGCATGCAGTTATTATGTCAAAATATTTTTGAAATAAATCTCGTAAGTTTTGAAGCTCAAAACAATGTTATACACTTGTAAAATGCATTAGATTAGGATTTAGCTGAAACTTCGGATCAAAAGTTTAAGTTTAAGCTCTAATATTTCCTTGGCTTTTAATTAGAATCAAATCTTTCATAATCAAAAAAATCAATAAATTTCTAATTATAAATACCGAATTCAATTAGTAATTATTTGTATATGAAATTTTTTTTTAACTTCAAAGCTTTCAGTAGGCTGAAAACGATAGTTAAGAATATATCATTAAAGTTTGACAAAATTAAAAGTCTATTATTCAGATTATATTAGTTTATAAAATGTTCATATTAACATTTTTTAAAAAACTTTATTTGTTTGAAATTTGCAGAAGAAATCGTTTTCGATATACTTTTTAAAACAAAAATTTTAAATTATGAAGTTACTTACTCCATCAACTTAAAAACATTTGAGAATAATTTTCGCTGATAACGATATTCAATCGTTCAAACCGTTCTAAAAGTCCGTTTGAAACATCAAAACACTTTTAAAAATCACGGTGCCGAGATAAAAACCACGTTTCACAAAACTCGCCATTCTCCCCCGTACAATGAGCAACCTTTAAAAAGCCGATAAATAAATCACCCTTCCCCAAAAATCCACTAACGGCAAAATACTTTCCGCCGCTAATGTATGCAGGCGGAGTAAACAACAACAGCAACGACACGACGTACGCGCGTACATAAATTCGAGAGACGAGGGGGGATGGGGAGGACGGGTACGTATATACATACACACGCGCTTATATTCGTCTCTCCTCTCTCATTGGTGTAATTAACACGGCCGACACACGTTTGCCACGCGCGCGCTCGCACGTACAGCGATGATGCTGCCGCTGGCGCGCGGCTAATGGACGCGCGCGCTCTTATTTGCACGAGCGCGCGTATGCCTGCCTATCTCGCTCTCTATCTCTCTCTCACTCGCTCTCTCTTTCGCTCTCTCTCTCTCTCTTTTAAATAAATCGATTATCGATTGCGCTAAATATAGGGTTGCAGGATACGCGAGACGCACACCATGGTGGAAACTCTTTATCTGCCTGCTGGCGACTGTCTCTCGCCTTGGAGTTGCTACGTGTTTATAAGCTTTCTTGGATCTTTTTGGTGCTTTGGTTTGAAGATGGCTTGCGTGGAAGGGTATTTTCGAATTATTGATATTTTCTGCTGTGACTTTGGTTTTGGATTTTCTGCTGTGACTTTTAGGTAGTGATTGTATTATAATAAAATCGATAATTAAATCGTCTGCAAAGTTTGTTTGTAAAAATTTGAAATGTGATTGAGGGGTCAAGCCTATGTTGAAATTTAATAAACAATATAAATGTTTAAAGTTTAAGCTGTGAATATTTTGTACACCTTCAAATGAAATTAACGTTCACGGAAGTGTGCGAAACGTAATTTAGAAAAAATTAAGCGTAAGTTGAAACTTTACTTGTTAGTAAACATTAATGTAAATTTTATCATTTAAACATCCTAAAATATTATTGACCAACAAATAAAGAAAAAAAGATTCAGCATTTAAAATAGCCTTAAACACCCTCATTTTGAAGTCTATTGATCGCTGATCAAAATTCTGCATATTTAGAATTCTTTATCAATTACCCTGTGCCCACATAGTTTACCCATTTCATTATCCTCAGTATGAGAGTTTGCCAATGAGGAGTAAAGTTACAAGAAGTTACGTATTGAACGCCAGCCATTATCTGAGCTTCATTAGTTCGGAGAGTCTCGGTGATACTTCAGAGTTGTACACGATTATAGATAGAAATCAGGATTCTACTTAGGCATGAAATTGGAATTTAGAACGAAGCCCAACTGGAGTGCGATAAATGGAGCGTAGTTTAATTTCAAGGTTATCTTTTAGAAATTTAGTGTAGTAAATTGCGAAATTCATTAGTGAAAATAGAACAGCAAGCTAAAGCACAGACTCATAATTTTATTTCGTGATTGCTTTTTTTGGTAACGTAGGAAGTTAAGCTCTGCAAGAAATTAAAAATTTCCTGCGCAATTTCTTTTTTGCCTTACTGTAGTTAATCTATTAAGCTTAAAAGCTGTATCTTTCAGTAAATTTATTTAACCTGTGCCGAGAGAAGTTACACAATAAAAATTATTCTTTCTGTTTATACGTTGGGATCATACTCGGTTGCTATAAAAATTATCATAATTATTTCCATCTACCATCACATCACCATTTCTTGATCAGTATCCAATTCCTGATCAAATTTAAAAAATAAATTGTTGTCTTTAATTTATCAATACAAACATTTGCTACATAGCTGCAGAAATATCTAAAAAACAGTTCAAAATATGTATTTTAACCCTATCTTGCGCCAGCCAGTTACCTCACCAGCATAGCAAAATAATCAATGTATTCACATGAGCAGTAATTCAGGCAATCATCGTGTCTCGAGACACACATAAACACTACGCAATTACACAACAAACATATACATTGCTACTCTCTCCACCGGACTCACGCGTAGACTCCTGAATCCTCTGGCACATTAAAGGGTGAAGTTTACAAGTGTTTAGAAAGACTTGAACTAATAGTAATAAATGTTGATCAGAAATTGATCTAGTTGATCAGAAACCGCTGTCGTGTCGGTAGAAAGTAAAAACTGTTAAATGAATATTCAATTTTGCTATGATTAATATAACTTTCAATCTTAATACATATATTTGTCTCAGTAGACTAAACCAAAGAACACTCTGAAGAACTACTACAAGTAATAATCTTAAAAAGTACTTCTATAAGGCAATATCCAACAACTCCAACTTTACTTCCAATCGAATCAACTCAATTTCCCAACATTGTACAACTCAATCACCTTTCGCTCACCTCGCCAAGCAAAACGGTCAATAAAGAAAACACATATTCCCTCTATCCCCATCGCCTTCGAATATACGATCCTCCTCCGCCCCCCACTTCTCTCTCTCTCCCATCACGCAAACGCTAACTTAGCTAGCAGCAGCATACAGTCAGAAGACGAATACGAAGAAGAAGAAGAAGAGAAGCTAAATGCAGAGGGGGGATATCGAATCCATAACGCGCTTGCACGCAAAACTAGGACTAACGATTTGCGCCGCTCGCTATATGCGCCGCGGATTTGATAGGCCGCAATGCGGAACGAGCCGAGCGCCTCGCACGATACACACACCACCTGCTGTTATAGCCATATATATATATATATATATATATATATATATATATATATATATATATATATATATATATATATATATAGAGAGAGAGAGAAAGAGAGAGAGAGAGAGAGAGAGAGAGAGAGAGAGAGAGAGAAGCGTTGCGCTTACCCGCAAGCGATATACGCAAACTTGGGCCGTTCGGCCCGATAATGATCTCGCGCTCGGCGCCCATAATCATTGACTCTTAAAGCCCGCAGCAGCAGCTCTAGTGTTGTTCTCCCTCTGTGTGTTTGTGTGTATACATATACTTGCAGGAAGCCTCGTTCAGTTCCCTACTTTCTACCGTGGCGAGTAAAGCCTCTGCTCTCTGCGCTGGGTGTGCGTTAGCGGGAGAATGGCGCCGATAGTGCGATACCCACTGACGAACTTTCTCTCGCTCGCTCGTGCGTGTGCAGGAGGCTGCTCGTGTATACGCGGATTCATTTGTGCGGGTAAATGCTGGAAAGCACGTATGCGATGTTGGGGGGAATGGTACGTAGGTGGAGATACGCGGAGATACGCGTGGGATGAAGTGCGCGTGTAGGTGGATATTTATATGCGTTGTTTTCGAATTAAGGGGGGAATTTATGCTGATTCTGGCTAGAAGGGGATTAGTTAGAAACATGCGGTTGTGGGTCATTTGATGGTCATTGGACTCTGATTCGGTGTATGTAAAATTTGTATTAATTGATTGTTAGAAACAACATTATGATATTAAAAAGATATTATACTGTGTGTCCATATAATTTACGAGATTGATAAATAAATAAATATCTTATTTTAGAGTCAGGTAAAGAAACCCTTTTAGAAACTAAA
This sequence comes from Gastracanthus pulcherrimus, assembly GCA_949152435.1. NCBI lineage: Eukaryota > Metazoa > Arthropoda > Insecta > Hymenoptera > Pteromalidae > Gastracanthus > Gastracanthus pulcherrimus. Next base: position 153,489,590 of record OX424575.1, on the reverse strand, counting down.
GTATCAACATATTATCCACAATTTTATTATTTTGTCGTGTACAAAAATAAAAAAGGTCAGCTATTACACGTCACAGCATAGCGGAAAATAATAATCAGCCCTTTATACTGTTAAGAATCGAATTTAATAAAGTCATAAAGTCATTCAAACTTTATATGCTATACGAAAATGGAAAAAGTATGTATGGTTTCAAAGATATCTGTTGTCGTTATTCAACTTTATGTGAAAAATATAATGGTTATAGGAAAATCAAACCTGTCAAAGTTCATAATAAAAGTAGGCTTTCTCACTTCACCATACATTTGCACTCTTCAACATCAGACATACACTTTCAATTTACCACCTTCGTTCTTCTCATGTCGACAGACACGCACACATATCCTACACACACGCACGCACATATACACATACATACATAAGCAATCATATACAAACACATTCACACATATACATAGATATAAACACAAGCACACAATCAAACGCATACATCGTTCAAAAATCTCTCCTTTTTCCATTCCCTTTTACTGCCATTATCCCGCATTCTTTCCTCATTCTCCGCCACTGCGCTGTCTGACCTCTTCTCACTGACTTCTTCTCGTGCGCGTATAATATATATACCTGTCCCGGTGCTCTTGCACCTATAATACAGATGTACACAAACACACGAGCGCGCTGCAGGCTCATGTATATGTGTGTCTGTGTCTGTGCTTGCACTCGTGCATGCGCAGGTGCGGCCGCTCGGGTGGGTGTATAAGGGAACACCGACGACCATTAAACTCGCGCCGATCCCGGGCATTAAAACTTCAGGGCGGAATTAGAGCCGAGAAACGCCGCAGCCGTTATTGCGCGCTTGCACACACACACACACACACACACACGTATACCCCCCCACATACACATACATATAAACACTTATAACAGTATATATGACCACGAAGAGGTGTGTTAGGTGCGCGAAGTGGGCAGTGCCTGCAGAGTAAGCTCTGTGTATATAAGCAAAAGGGAAAGTCAGGGCGGCGAGGAAGGCTTTGAACGCGCGAAGAGGCCTGGCTCGGTAGTCTTTTCGCAAGTTTATTCTCGCTCTTCTTCAGCGTCTCTTCTCTATTAGTGTGTGTGCATATATAAGGTGAATAAATTAAAGAAGAACGATTGCAGAGTCGCGACGAATGGGAGATGGCAAGTGAAACAAGTCGGCCTTTGGTCAGGCGCGTGTATTTAGTCGGGCTGGGGATTGCGTTATTGGTGGAATTGGGGAAACTGATTTAATTACTTTTAGGAGATTTAATTATTTGAATTGTATATTTGATTAATTAAATTTATGATTTGTGTATACGGAAATTAGTTTATTTTGAATATATTATTATAATGCGATTAAAATTAGTGTCATTAATAATTTACTGTACAATTATTTAATTATTAAATTATTCAAATCATTATTTGATATGTCATGATATGTCCATATATTGAAGTGATTATTAGACATTTGAACATTTTTAACGGATTTATTATACTATAGTTTTAAGGTCTTTTTATATGAAAAGAAAGAAAATTAAATTAGGATCAATAAAGGATAAAATAAATCTTTAACACAAAATCAACAGAAATATAAGGAGCTGTAAACAAAGAAGTTTCTGATAAGTAATTTTAAATCTCTTCACTCCGTAAGAAAGTGAGAATGTTAATCTTCAAACTTTCATAGGTATTACCAATTTCAGAGTCTATCTACTTTTGAACTTAAGTAGACAGTTTCCGGGCTTGTTAAGATTTGTAAAACTTTAAAGGTTGAAATAAAACAATTCTCCATTTTCTCTTTTATTAGTTTCAGCAAATCTTCTCGTAAAAGTAAAAGTAATTTCTGGTTTATATAAAAGAAATAACTTTAAATATATTTTATTATTTTTTAATAAATGAATATTATAAAGATAATGTAATTATATAATGTTGCTCTTTTATTCCAACTACTAATCGTATACCATAATTCCTATTCTGGAAAAATGTATTTAAGTACTTAAAAATAATAACTTGCAATAATAATTGCAATATATTGTATTTTTAAAACCAGTGTAAATTAAAGTTTCATAAAAAACAACAAATACTCTTTATTTAAAACAGTTTTCATAGAACGCCAAAGTCCTCTATGTTTATATTAATTATCATTTTATATGCGTTAATCTGTAACAAATCCAACTAACAATACCAAAAATAAAAATTATTCCAGTTTTACGCCATCTTAGTCCATTCTTAACACCAATCCACAAATATATATCCCACTCTAAAACTATACGACGTAGAAGAAGAAGAAAACCCCAAAATTCTACGCGCGTACAATTCATCTTTGATTTCTGCTTTTACTTAAATTCTACTACACAATCGCGAACACGTCGATGTCAGCGATCAAGCAAAAAAAAAAAGATGAAACGGGGTCTCGCGAGCGACAGCCGTTTTCGACCGACTTTGGATCCCCGGCATGCACGCGATATCGAGGTCAAAATGCCCTTGGGAGGGAAAGATCGGGGATGATCAGAACCGTGTATAGCCTCGGCTTTGCGAGCGCTTTTGTGGAGAGCGGAAAAATCAAAAAGGAGGAGGAAAGAAAGGCGCGAGAACGCGAATGGCTTCGAGCTGATGTTTCCGTGATGAGACGCAAGAAAGGAGGTTACTTTTGCTCGAAGCCATTTTTTGTTAGGATGGTAGCTTTTTATTTTTACTTATTGTGATGAATATAATTGTTGAAAAAAATTACAATGCATACGGATAATTAGTTCTGTTTACGTTTGAAAACGGAATACACATGGGACGAATAAGTATAAGAATGAATTGTGAATAATCGTATTATTTTAGAGTCGAGCTTCGTAATTGGTATAAATTATAAAAGAAACAATGACATAGTACCTATATGCAACTATATTGTTTTTCTCTCATGTTACCACAATAGAACAAACTTTAAACCAATTAATCGATTTAAAATTAAATTATATACAACAGAATTATCGAACTGACCTCGCAAGTAGAAAAAGCTACGTTTAATCAGACATGTATATATTAGAAAGAGTCGTTATCAAAATATAGATACACTTTTTCTAAGATTTTTGCTTCTATACTATTTATTATAATGCATATTAATAAACCTTATACTTCAATTAAAAGATTAACTCTTCATTAACGGAAAAACATTCTCTACCTAATAAGTATGGAACTATCGATCGACTAATTAAACTCGTAACTGTCTCAAGAAAGTTTTACTTTGACCTCAGATCAATTAGATAGTTACTGGACAGTTACTGGCAGAGTAAAACGTCGATTTGTCGTGATGTGCATTCGTAAAGATGTCACGAAAGTTAAGAAAGGCTAATGAGAAATGCATGGACTAAAGTGCTCTTTAATAACTCTTTTCAGAAGTATTTTGTCCTATCCTTAGCGAAAAGGATAATTGTCAGTAAGTTTCTCATTTACTGACTAATTAGTCTATATTGATTTCCATTTATGCTGAAAGCAGTTCAAGTAAAAAGACGTGACAAAAACATCCTGGCATTAGTTTAAGTTAATTTAAGGAATTCTCCCCATACAGTCAAACCCAAAAGTTTCGTTGACTTCGTATTTGTAATTCTTAATAATTCAATATTATTTGGCATAATTTTACATATGAATCAATAATTACTTTATACTCAGCAACTTCTATCAAAATATAACATAGATCATCTTTGATAATTTATATAAATCATATGCTGGACAAACTTTTGACTATTGTTCTCAACTTGAGCAGTGCAAAAGATTGTTCTTATTTTAAGAACTCATAACTTGTTTTCCTTACTTTATCTGTTTATTTTCAGCAAAAAATAATTCTGATCATTGTAACGATCATTGAACGGCAGGAATTTATTTAAAATAAAAACGTATATTGTAATTTTTTAAAAACCAGCTTATCAATCGACCTGAAATAGTAGGATCTTTATATTGTTAATAGAAGTATCTTTATAAAATTTAAACTAATTCTTGTCACTTTGACATAGCGAGAGAGCCCCCGTAAAAATCATTTCATATCATTTCAGATTATTGGTTTCAATTTGTTTTTAACTTCGTAAAATTATATCGATATATTAATATTTCGTTTCCACTAATATATCTTAAAGCGATAAATTTAAAGAAATAAGTACCTAGTAAGTGTATTTTTCTTTTACTGTTAGTATAAATGAGGAATAGACGGACAAAACTCGGATGATTCAATTTTTGGTGATGATTGATTTTATGCTCTTTTTTGTCTGGATACATTGTTCTTTTTACATTTATTACGTTACTTTTATTCTAAATTCAGAATTCATCAATTAAAAAAAAACTAAAATACGTTATTCTATTTAATCTAATACAGAAAATCTACAGTTTTTCATAATTTTCTCAGAATTAAAAAAGTGGAATTATTCGGTTTTGTTTGCCCAATCCTCAAATAACCAAACATTTGAAACAAAAGTACCTCTTTCACCACGCGAACCTAAAATTAAACATTCAACTGAACTTTCCAACCGATTCTCTACTTCACCTAAAAAAAGCTCGTATATTTTTAGAAAACAAACAAAAAGCTCACAGTGCCTTAATGCGAAAAGTCGTCGTTACCCCTTATCCCCCGTCCTCGCTTATATAAAACGAGTTACTTAACTCGGCGACAAAAATATATCGCCCCCAGTGTGATTAGCCCCGTCCTTGGATCTCCAGCTTAAGAATCTACCACTCCCGTTGCGTTTTTCCTCCTCTTCTAATTCGCCCCACTCCCCTCCTCCTCCTCCTCGGATAAGGCGCACGAATACTCTGGTCGCGCGCGGCGAGAAAGAGAAGATTCATCGTCGCATTATTTGTTATGGCGACCTTTGCGGGGCTCGCAACTCCACCTGCTTTTTTTCTTTTTTCTTCTTTCTTTCCTTCTTCCGAGCGGCTCCTCTCGAGCACGAGCTCTTTGTTCGCCTTTGATCCCGCCTGAATGCATCTATTAGTCAAGCGTATCCTACTCGCGTTTTATTTGTGTGTATACAGTTGGTGTTTTCTGGGTTCTTTTTTTCTTATTCTCTTTCACTCCGCGGGGCTTTTGTGGCATAACGATGCGGCGTTATCGAGGATAGCGGAAGGAATGGAGGAAATTTGTGAATATATGAGTTTTCGCGTTTGGTGGGCGAGGTTTGAGCTGAGGCTTCGTGCAGGTGTCTGTTTTGTATTAGTAACTGGTGGACTTTTTGAATTGTTGATGAAGTCTCAGAACTGGCTTGAATGTCATTAATTTTATTTCTTTTCATCGCTTTTAATAAATTTTCTGTAAATAGAGAAAAACAGATTTCATTTTGGTACAATATGAATATTTTTAGCCTAAATGCTTATTTACACTTATTGAGAAGACATGTTAATGGCATACATAGTCAAATTTTGAAAACAAATTTATCAATAAGGTAAATTATGCTTTTTTTAAAGGTTATTATAATGTTTTAAAATTTACTGCAAATGTTAAAAATATTAATCAGTCATTGAATTAAATTATTCAATAGGTAAGAATCTTTTTAATTTTTTACTTATTAAAGTATTTAATTTATAAAAATTATGATGCTTGATTATATATATAGAAAATACTTGAATTTTACTGTTTTTGCATTACGGGCTTATATTAAGTTAATGATAATGGCCAATCTATTTATTTCTTGTTTAATAATGTTTCAAGTCTTATTTTATTCCTTAAATAATTTACTATAAAACGTCTTGACATATATTATCGTATTATTGATGTATAAGAAGAAAAAAACTAATTATTTATATATTTATGTCTAGTTGCGTATAAGATAGATTAAAACGAAATTAATTCACATTGTTTAATGTTATTCTCAATTTACAATAATTAATTAAAACTGTGGCACAAAGTCTAACCATCGGATCAATATTACTCCACTTTACGGTATTCAATAAAACACTAAAAACCGACAAAAGTGGAACTTGTGATTTGATATACACGTGATGAACACTGTATTGAAACTAATACGTATTGAACTTTTTATTTGATAAAATGTACTTCCTAGCCAATCTTATTGGCGTATTTTAATATGTTTGATTCAAATTAGTTGAATACGCACGTTAGTCCTAATGCGGAGATAATTTATATACAGACAATTTTGGTGTCCAATAACTGAAAAAAAAAATACATTAATATACGCATAGTATTTATAACTATAAAATTAATGACATTGCGCAAAAAAATAATAGGAAAATTGTAAAAAAAGTATTCAAGTTAGTCCCATTCTCCCCTATTAGTTCAAGCACATGTTAACTCTAAAAAGTCATAATTTATATCCTATAAATCATCCACGTACAAAAAGCATACACTATTCTACACAAAGCTCTCCACCCAGTCAGAAGAAAAATCGCTCCGCACCCATAATTTCCCGAAGATCTCAATAAAAACAAACATCGCTATGTCCCATCTGTACAAACTTCAAAGTCGCTGAATCATTCAGCTAACCTGCAACCTAAGATTACCGTCAATTTTTCAGCGTCCCCAAAGAAAATATCCGGATCCGCGATTGTTCAGCCGCGGCAACGGCGCCTCCACACACAACAGGCGGAAAGAAACGGCCTCGCGCTCTGGCACACAAACGCCACCGCGTACATAAGTAATGAGCCATCCGCGCATAAGTAGGCCAATTTCCCCGGTCGGGCGGTGCGGCGCCCGCTTCATAATTCAGCGTTCGGGCGGGGGAAACTCACGGAGACCCCCCCACCGACAGTCGTAATTGAAATTGACGTTGATTCGCCGCGCGCTCCGCTACGTCCGCCTGTCGAGTGTGAATTTTGAATGGAAGAAAAAAAGAAAAACAACGCTGAAAACGATAAGGGGAGGGGGAGGGGGACTCTTGCGTGCCGTGGCAAGCTAATCGAGTCATTCGTTATTTATGAGGACGTTTGCCTGTATAGTGCAGCCTGTCGAGAATTGCGAGCTTCGCGCTGCTTGTTTGCGGGACTGCAAGTGTTAGATTGACGTGATTCTGATAGTTTGGTGAATGACTGTGAGATCCAAGTTTTGAACTGATAATTCTACCTGAAAATATGGGATATTGTAGATAGGTCATTGAAGAATATATATACATAAAAATGGGTTTATTTTGGGAAACTTTATCAATTTTCTGATAGGTTGGACGATTAATAATAATAATCTTTATTTGTGTTTTGAGCTGGAATAGAATAAGTATTGCTAATAAAATTGATTACATCAATTACACTTACCATTTCAGACAGTTAGGTAGGAGTTCAGTCCCCAGCTAGATTAATAATTGATGTCTCGATCTGCACTAATGGTAGATATATGATTAAAACTTTGTTGTCAAATAAATTGTAGTCTAATTATTTTATTTTTAATGGATTGAACTCTTATTTGACTAAGAAACATTTTTCGTTGATATTATGAAGCTTCAGTACATTTATAAAATATCCTTCAGAAAAATTCCTAAGTTATTATGTTGATAGTTCATCTAAAAATTAATTTCTGATTGTTCGAGAAAATTGAAAATAAAATTTTTCGCGTTTGCAGTTATTATAACTAACCTCAGCTATGTTATGCTACGCGCGCAAAATGCTCGCCAGACCTGGAAAAAGAAAATGTTTGATTTCTATACAAAACATTACATATTGCTTAATTGCACCAAAAATAAATATGTCTAATTAAAATATTAATTAAATAGTAATTCATTTAATTATATAAATAAAGAATTTTTTAACAATAATTAATAGTGCAAGTATAACAATTGATAGAGATTTATTTCGCTACCATTATTTTTTAAGTAGTAACCCAATCATTACATTAAAATATTGTCAACTAGGTTACATGATGCAGGCTTATGTACATTTTCATATAATCATATAGGCATACCTGCACTTGACACAAACTTACACATGCGTACTTTAGTAACATGTACCTATATACAACATAAACACAAACATATACACGCATATACCCTTAATTGATTACCAGGAGATATTCATGTATTAGAACATGTTATACATTTAAATTGCAGCTTGCTATAGCTAATATATTATTAATCTAGAAATTTGATTTTGAATACTATTACCAAATAAAGTAAATATTTATGTATTCATTTACGGACGACTGGGTGTATAGAAATTAAAAGAACATATTGATTTCAATTTACTAAAAAAATATAAACATTAAGAAGAAGAATACTTTGTTAAAATGTCAATATTTTGAAATGAGTGTTATAAAAACTAATATTTTCAAATAAATAATTATTTAAAGTGTTCTTTTTTAATGATGTCCCTATACTGAGAAAAAACCACTTGGCAATAGTTTGTAAGACCTCTATAGTGAAATGCAATTTCTTTGTTGTTACTAGATTTTTAATAAAATTTATACTATTTTACTACAATGTGGAATAATAGTATATTGTAAAAACAACTAAAGCTTCAATATTTTGAAGTAAAAAAAACTTTATTATTTTAAATATATTCAGAGAATAATACTTCTTTCTGATGGATACATTCATTCAACTTTTGTATTATTTGTTAGGAGGAATACTTTAGTGGTACGAATTTTTCACTCCAAAACTCTCAATTACACTTAGTAACATATACTATATATTTCTCTCATTCTCAGTAGTATAAGGTCGCGAGCAAATACTCGAACGAAACTGTGTCATCAGCAGTGTGTGTTAAACTTCCTTAAGAATCGGAAAACTCTTTCTGTGCATTGCCACTTAAGCAGACAACTATACGTACACTTGCGCAAAATACGCGCTAGAATTGCACGCTGCGCCGTGCTGCATATACGCATCGGGCGAGAAGGGAGTTCGAGTTTCGCGCGTTCGATGAGTTTTTAATGAGGGAGGCGGGGAGGGGGGAGGGGCGGGCGAGGCAACACTCGAGACTTGCGGTGCGATTTAATTCGCTCGGCATAAGGGCATAAATTATTCCTTGGCTCCTATTTCCGACTAGTCGAGAGTTTGCTAATTTCTCACGCCCTCCGCGCTGCTGCACCCCCGCCGCTGCCGTTTACTGTAATATCATTTCGAGTGCTTTTCTTGTGCGAGTGCAAGGGCGCGCGCGCGCTACTGTAACTGTGAATTTATATCCGACACAGCGTGTGGTTCAAGGTTTTCGAACTATTTTTAGTAAGTGGCTCATTGCGATTGCATTATATATAGATTTAATCGATAATAAAAGAAAAGTCGTATAGTATATTCAAGAAACATTTTTTTAAATCCAATTATTTTGAACATTATTGGGACAAACCATTGTTAAAGCCAAAAAAAAAAATATAAAAATATATTTGCAGTTAACAACTTTTCTTTAAATTAAGCAAGCATTGTGAAGTTTTTCTTACCAAAACCGAGTACAACCCAAATGATATTGGTGCATCCAGGAAGTGCACTTACCACGCGATTTTAAGAGCGATTTTTATTGTATGGACTTGAAACTTTCAGGACATATTCAGAATGTGTTTATTTTCCAAATGATCAGAGCACAATTGATTAAAAATGAAAATAATTCATTGAATGATATGATTTATCATAAAAAATGTCAATATTTCATTGAAAATAAAATTAAAAAAATTTGTACAAAATCCAATATTCAGATTTTTTTAAATCTGCTATGTTCATTTGTAAAATACTACATTCTGAAGAATTCCTGATAGTTTAAAATTAAATTACTCAAATAAAATTTGCTCTCGTAATTGCGTGATAAGTGAATTTTGGTAAAAAAACGAATTGTACTAATATTCATCTTGAATAATTACGCAATCTCTAGTTACTCTTAAAGACAAAGATGTTGACAGATATACTTCTATGTTTTGTATCACTTTTGCAGTGTTTGTTTCCTTAAGGTTATTGAATTATAATATATTAAAAACTAGAGTAACCAGATTTAATAATAAATATACCATTAAGATCAAAGAAGTAAACAAAACGAACGAAGTGTTAAAAACTTATATCCTTGTGTTTCAAATGTTCATTTATTATTTATATCCCAGAAGGATTGCGTAAATATTTATGTTTTAATAGATTTTTATGCAAATGTAGGTTATGTATGAAGCATTGAACAACCATCTAGACAAATCCATCAAATGTTACTTCATTGTGCGACAAATCTCTCTCATACATAACACGTCATTCACTTAATATTCAGAAAGCTCTACAATTTTCCACTCTAAAAACTATATTAAATCTTGATTCACCTATATTCAAAGGTTAACAGAGTGCCGAGCCGAGCCAATCTGTCAAAATTCGCCCTAACGCAAGAAAAATGTAATCACCCAGGTAATCCTTTTAAGACATCGCTCGCGGGGAACGTTCCCGCGCAGAGCCCAGCCATTACGCGAAATTAGCCAGCCCCGAAAATCTCTTAAATCATCGCCCCGCACGAGCAGCAACGCCTCGCGAACTCAAGCGCGTCCGCGTATAATCACAAGACACGGCCGCCCTTCTTGCGCCTTCCCCCCTTCAATAACGCATGATTTAGCGCCATCGCTGTAAAAAGGCGGGAGAAGGGGGAGGAAGGGGTGGGGAAGAATCACGAAGGTGGTAACGAATTCACGACGACGGTGCGAATTACGATTTCGCGAACGAGGCGGGAGGGAGAAAGAAGGAGAGCACGAGCGCGAGAGAGGAGATCGAGCCTCGAAAAAACACGGATGCCACCCATAATGGAACGTCGTTAATTCAAGACGCCGCGATAAATCCTTGTTTCTTTGCGGGTAGGGCCTTCCCCGCTTCTTGCTCCTTCTTCTTCTTCGCTGTGTGGCGTGGCGGTCTCTTCCTCTTTCGCCTCTACTCTGTCGTATATCTCGACAGTACGACCGAGAAAAAAGTACGCGTGTATGTGGGTAAGTATGTGGCTGGGTGTGTACACGTGCATGTGTCTATATAAGTGTGTGTATGTATGTTTAGGAGTGTGGGTGGTTTCATTCACGTCCACGTGTGTGTCTGTAAGAAAGAGGAAGAGGAACCCTGAACGAGTGGGAGTATAGGCCTGATGAGCTGACGTCAATTTGGCCGAGGCTAATAGAAAGTTGTTGCGCCTACAAACGTCCCTGAGATTACTCACCTGTGTGTTAACCTACTGCATTCTGACGGGTTGATATAGACACTGGTGGTAATTAGAATGAGTTTCGGTTCCGGTTCCGGTTGCTCGAGGCCGGGGATACTTTATGCGAGGTCTTTGTGTTTGCTTTCGGTGGTGATGTGATACACGAATGAATGTTCTACTTTTTTTTCCGTGTTGTTCGTTGGGAAAGAATTAGAAGAAAGGGAAGCGGTGATTAATGAGTAGTATTTGTTTAGCTTTGTTAGCTAGGCTTTTTAAATTGTACTGCCTGTCACAAGTATAATGTTAGAGAATAAGCAATTTAAAGATTAAATGCTTCTAAATGACCTCTCCCCTACTTTTACGTACAAAGTGTTAACAGATAATTAAATTATTAATGCTGTACAGATCTTCAAGTGAGTTATTAAAATGGATTAATCTAAATTAAAACTGAAAGTAGATAATGCCCGAGATTGGTACGATTTTATGACGCGTATTGAAAATATGATTGTAAGCTGTGACAAGAGTGTCGTATACATAATCAAATCGTCATTCATTAACTGTAATCACTATATGATTGATTGTATAAGTATACATTTAGGATAAATACTCTTATTACTGTCAAAAATTATTAATAATCACTAACCTCACATTTACTAATAGACGTGCACTTAATTTTGCGACTCATTAATTATTGACGCTAATAATCAAGTAGAGAATACACAATATTCGTTAGTAAATCAATAAAACCTTCATGAAACTCGATATTTAAGAGTGAAAATATTGTTTATTTTTATTTTTCAACAAAATGGTGGTGCTGGAATGTAAACCCTTTGTCAGCAGCTTTACAATCGGTGGTGCAGGGATCTGTGAAACGGTTTAACTTGGATGCAAAAATAAAAAAAACTATCATCTTCTACAATATAATATCTAACGAAGTACATTTTGCATTTTTAATCCGATTAAAATTCATTTATTTAGTCATTTTTCTATAAAAATTTATTAGTTAAACTCGTAACTTTTTTTAAATTTTAACCATTTCTGTAAATGTGAATATTTTTTGAAATCCACGCGTACTTCGTTAGTCTGTATGTTGTAGAAGATAAAGTTTTTTGCTTTCTGTTTCAGAACAAACCGTTTCAGTTTGATTCAAATCCCCACACCGCCGATTGCGGATTTGCTAAAGAAGGACTCATGGTTGCACAGCTGCAACATCACCATTTTGTTAAATAGAATAAATAAAAAATTGTTTTTCATTCTTGAATATTTAGACAATAATACATTATATGCGCAGTTTTTCTATTAGGTCAATCAATATAGAGAAGAGTTGCAGAACAAAATATCTACTGTTTTAGCCCGTTCAAGGTAGTGTCGCCCATTAAGGATATATCAGTGATATAATACTGGATTTACATATAATATGGTTTCCGAATAAAAAAGTCAGATATGAACAAAAAAAATTACATTTATTCTTAAGATGTTAGTACAGTGGGGTCATTATAAATTACGCTTTTATATTATTTGCTTCTCATTGCTTACTCGTCAACAGTCATGTAAAACATTTATAAACTTGAACTATCGCGTTCATCCGTTCATTTCCTTTCAAACAAAATTTATTAATCACCGATAAAAATGTTAAACAATAAACTCCGACTATCAATGTACCTCTCTAACAATTACTCCCGGAAAATCCCGATAACCCAAGATTACACAACCCCTAAAAACCCCGAACAAAAAAAGGAAACTTCCGACAAATCATTCTCACGAGATAACAGCCACGCCGAACAACGCATCCCCCGAGTATCCCTCCCTCATTCTTCCCCACCAGCAAGCACTTCGTTAAAATCGCAGTTTATCGCTCGAGAGCCGATGCTATCTCTCTCTCTCTCTCTCTCTCTCTCTCTCTCTCTCTCTCTCTCTCTCTCTCTCTCTCTCTCTCTCTCTCTCTCTCTCTTCCTTCCCACAATCGGCTGCCCAAACTTTATGAAAAAAGTTTAGAGCAACGACGCCAGCGCTAAAAATGCGGTTTAATCGCGAACGCTTCGAGGAGGGAGAAGGTGCGTATCTTCCGCGCGGGGCGGTTATAACACGTGGGAATTGCCCAGGGGAGGGGAGGGGAGTGGGCTACGTGACGGCGAGCTCGGAGAGCCTTGTTAAAGCGTAAAGGCCGTCTTAATGCCCCTCCGGCTTATAAGCGCGCGCGGCGCCAAAGATTGACTTTTATTCCCGACTGTTCTGCGGCTGCTGCTGCGCGGCTCGTTATCGTCTCTCGGGTATACGATCCTCGGCTGAAAAATTTCCCCGGCGTCGTTTGGTGGTTGCGCGTTGTGATTTTCTCGGGGTTGGGTTTTTACGTCTCGCGACCTCGGGAACAGAGGGTTCTGTAACTCGTCTTTACCTAATATGGGACTTTTTGATCTGGTTATCTTATACCTTAAAATATGCGTTGTTCGATGGTATTGTAAATATTTCCTATAATTTTAAATATTTAATTAGATTTTAACAAATGCTATATCAAATACTTGAGAACCAAAAAATGTTCCATCTCGACAATGTACCAGGTGAAATAGTTGCAGGCACATATTTACCTATAAAGCTTATTTTAAATTGGAAAAAATCAAATTTCTTTAATGTGTGAATGTTCAGATTTGCTATCGAAATTATTATAATAGTACACATTATATTATGTAACAAGGGCAAAAAATCGACTTCTTTTTCGAGTTACATATAGTACTTTATGCCCATCTCAACTGTGGCCACTTTTTGACTTGGAAAGTGGGACTAATGGACTGTTAAAAGACAATCAGGGTTATTGGTAGAACTTGATGAAATAAAGGAATTTGGACTAGTTTCCAGTGAAGTTACCTTTTCCCGCTAATCATTTTTGTGGGCAAAAAGTGTCATTTTATTCTCGATTTTCAGGGAAAAAAGTGGCTATTTTCGTTCAGATGGGCATAAAAGTATTTTATAAGTATTGACAATTGACGAAAAAACTAAACTTCACATCTTTATACGTTGACGTAATACGTCGGACTAAAAGGTTCCACAATTTTTGTATTTTATCAGAAGTTTGAGTTTAAAGATTCTATCGCTAAATTTCAAAATTTATCTTTATGATATTCTAAAAATTTCTAAAGCTTAAATTCAATTTCAACATAATATTTGAGTTTAGTTGTGATATATTATAATTTTTTTATTTAATTAACAAGTGACATGTTTCATTACTCAGAATGAAATCATCAATCCTCTCTCTGTCTCTCTCGTAAGCTTGTCAAAATTTGATATAGAATCCTATGATTGTGAGATCGTAATTTATATCGCATTAGTAGGATAGTAATGTTTGGAATTTACTGTGTTTAAATTTTATACATTTTTGGCATGTGTATATTAATGATTGCACTTTCTTGTTTGTTTCAGGTGAGTAAATTTAGAGTATGCAGCACAAATTTAATCTCTGTAGTTACAATTACTGCTTTTGTAAGTATACTACAAACAGTTCTATTTGCTAAAAAGAATACACTTTATTATATAATATTCGTAAATGAAATTAAGCGGTAAACTTCAATGACATATTTACATTACACAGTTTGAGCCGACTGGTATGTAAAGGCAATTTATATCATGTACACTCGAAGAATATCAAATACACTCATGCATAATAAGCATATATAGATATTTGTATAAATACAGGGTACAGTCTTTTATAATGAATCAGTGCAGTATTATAAAACGCTTTTCGTACAGTTTTCTGAATACAGAATATTATTACAAGTCATTCTTATAAATTTTGTGATAACGGTGACATAATTTATTAGAATGACTTGTGATAATATTTTGTATTCAGAAAATTGCACGAAAAGCGTTTTATAAGACTGATTTATTATAAAAGACTGATGTCCCCTGTATATATACAAATATCTATATATGCTTATTATGCGTAAGTCTATTTGATATTCTTCGAGTGCACCTGATATTTTTACCAGTCAAATAAAGCATACCCTATTCTATTCTAATTTTCATTAGAATTTATAAATAAATTAAACTATTTATGGTAAATAGGTATACGGAAGACTAGGGTATATCGGACCATAAAAATGCAATGGCCCATAGAAATTATATAAAAAGCATAATTTTAAATAATCTAAAATAGCATCTATTTACTATCTAAATAAATAATATAAACCTGCATTCATGTAAATATTTAATTTTTCATTCCTGTAATGAAGTGTACTTATAAAATTACTTCGAAAATCGTAATTTTAAAAGTATTTGGGTGTAACGGGTCACCATATTGAGTTATCACGGAGTAGAGTTTAAATTATCAGTCTTCGTGTTCAATTATGGTCATGAAAATACCTTAAGGGAGAAGTACAATGTTTGTTTAGGTGGACCTATAGTAAATTTATAAAATTTTCTGTTTATAATATAAAAATCAAAAAAATTCTTACTTATATTTGTTACCTAACAATATAGTTCTTTTTTGTAATTTTTCATAATTTTCGGCAGTGTACCCTTAGTTATGTAGGAAAAACTATACATTTTCAATGAAAATTAACTCTCACTTCCACCGCAAGTAGATTGCCACGCTGAACAAAATATTTCGTCCCTTTATCATGTTTCTACTTTCTATATAATGTCAAATACAAGTAATCATTCTAAAAATCAATGTTTTCAAGCTACGGTCAAACCCTCGACATTATATTTTACTCCTTTTTTAAATAAATAGTATACAAGGCTTTTTGCTTAAAATAATATTGATAGAAGTAGTATGAAGAATGGTTTCATCCAATTTTGAAATAACTAATTTTCTACTAAAAGTTTCGTAAGTAAGGAGATTATGGTATACTTAAAAATGAATCTACTTATTCAAATCATAAAATAAAACGTTACAATAAAAATATCGGGAACATATTCAACAAATGATAAAACTGAATGTTCTTATTGTCCAAGCACTTGAAACAATGTTAAGAAATATAAGTAGACTTTAAAGATAGTGCAATACATACGTAATAAATTTTTTGTTTTTTAGGTGGTTAAAATAGATTTAGCCGCGCGAAAATCAGTAATTTAATATATTAATACCTTACTTAGGAAAATTATTTATTTATTTATTTATTTATTTATTTATTAGTTTATTTATTAATTTATTAACGGATATAATAGCCCTTAAATACAGCAGTTATAAATTAGTTTTAATCAATAGAGGAGGGTTTCCCAGTACCGCTTCTTGTCCAGTAACTCCCCCCCCCCCCCCCCCCCAACCGTTTCTCTTTAATATTATAGATTTATAGTGCTATTAAACATACTCCGACATCATTGCTTTAGATTTAAAGCTGCAAAAATTGTTCGGACATTAGGATGCTTTTGCCAGCGTCGAGAGTTAATTATCAGTGCTCCCTAATTCTTGTACGGATAAGGTTATGTCTTTATAGCAACTTAAGCATGATATTTAAATTTTTATCTGTTAAAAAAATCCTCTGTACTCCGATAATTTCTCATCCTTGCGCAATGTTATCTACATTGGTTAAATTAATTTCTATGCACAAATTATATGCCCAGAACCACCCATATATTATTATATATATTTTTCGTAATTAAAGTTTTCTTTAATCTATGAGCAAGTTAAATTATATTGTAAGATACTCTCGAGTTTTCCTTTTTATGTTTTAGTAGAAAAATGTCTACATTTAAATGAAAGGGAAAAGGATCGGGGAAGAATGTAAAAAAAATCAAAAAAATAACGACTGATCAATGAAATGGCACAAAGAGAATAATAATAGTGATTATTTTGTTTCTAACATGTGCTAAAGTATATATTATCTATGAAATAACCATTTTCAACATGTGAAAGTGTTTTTGTATGATATTAATTATTTAGACAAGAAATTTCACTAAAAACTGATAGTGGGTGGTAAAAGGCAGGACTCTTTTTAAATCTAAAAATATGATTTTTCTATTTCTATTAATAATTCATTGAAATCATTCTAGGTGAAAAAAACTATTGATGTAAGGGAGAGTTGACTACTTTGGGATACTTAAGGATTTTTGTGTCTAAAATCTATGTTTGTTGATCAAATTGCATTTTACAAATCCCTATAAATAGCTTTTAGTACTAGGAAACAGTGTGCCAAAATTTGATTAAGGTTAAGGAATTACAGTGATTGCAATTTAAGGAAGAAATGAGGCTTATGTGTCGCCTACTTTGGGACACGATCCTCCACTTTGGGACACTTTTGTTTAATCCAATTTTAATCACCGTAAATTATAACAATTATAATATTTTTTTATATGGATATATATGCATTGGTGGATGTATATTTATTGCTTATCTTTTTATGTTGCGCAGGTGTCGGAATCTTAGCGCCAAGTAACGGCGAATTTGAATTTAATATAAGAAGTTGAATAATTCATTGTACGAATTACATAAAAATATAAAATTTTGTAAGCAGGCTTCTTTCATAATATTAGTTTAAATACTGGAACAGCCGCAGTTGCATATAATTGGAAAGTATCGAAACCAGTAGTGTCCTAAACTAGGTGCTGTCCAAAACTGGGTGACTCTTCCCTACTTATATAAGGCTCTCCCTTGGAGCGGTCGTGCCTAAAAAGGTCCATTCGGGAAATACATTCCGTATTTTAATTTTAATATTCAGCTGCATAGTAAAATGTTACAGCCAAAACAACTATGGAGGGTGGTACTGGGCAGCTCTCCCCTACAAATATGTTTATATGAAAATAACATAAAATAAGAGTACAGTATGATATCTTTTAAGATTCTGAAAATGAGAAATATTTCACTTCTAGCAAACAGTCGTATGCGACTATCCTGGTAGAAAGTTAGCTAAAATGGCTCGTTAGCTTATTAATTATTAGCCAGATTAATAAGCTATTAATAAGTCAAATTATAGCTAATATCTGTTTAGAATCTGCTTAAGACTATGCTTTTAGGAAGAACGTATTTTATTTGCAAATCTAACCTATTTATATTTTGTTTTGAAAAGTTATTAGATTTTAAAAATATACATTATTATACTTTATTGAATGTTGAATATAGTATGCCGCCAAAATAAATATTTTTATCAACAAATAACAACTTACGAGATTAATGAAATATTTATATGCAATACTAAAAGTATTTGATAACTAATAATTTCCTTCACGGAAAGTAGTCAATCATAATTTAGTCAACAAAATTTTGTGATTGATGTCGAAAATAAAATTATGTAATAAAACTTCATTGTCAAACTACAAATATTTGTTTACCAATTCTTCAAATTTCATCATAACTTACATTATTATGTTTTTATTGTTATTTATAAAATAACAATAATTATATGACTTCATGAATTCTATTATTTATAACGTAAATTTTTTTAATAAAGACACTTAAATTTTACTCCGAGCTTTGGTATTTTTGTGTAAATAATATTTTTTAATTGCACGCGTCGTTATGTAAACAAATAACCTAACCTCCATTACTACTAGACATTTAAGGTACATTCTTAACTTTAATTTAGTAAACTACTTAATGTAGTATGATTAGAATTGCGTATTACTTTGATTATTTTAAAACTGTTATAATTCCATTATTAATTAATACATAAATTACTTATTTTATCAATTTTATATTATCTAGAATATTAAGCAGAATCTAGCTAGAAATTAGCTAACAAGCATGTCGTTTCTAACTGATTTCTAGCTAATTTCTTAACCAGAATTAAAGCAAATTTAGAAAATCTAGCTACTATCTGGCTAGAAACCAGCTTAGATTTCTACCAGGGTAAGGATATAGGGATATGAACGGATTGGTGATAAACTAAAATAATAATCAATAATTAATAAATAATAATAATTATTATTATAATTTAAACTAGTTACATCTGTTACATTAAAATTCAATAGTTTGAAGAATATTGTAACTAGAATAATCGATTTATCGAAAATTTTGTACTCGTCGATACACCTAGCCACGAGTTCAGAGCGAAGCAACAAATTAGATTTTTTTATCGGCGAGCAGCTGCCGCGTCGGAATATGTCTGGGAGTTCTGCCAAGGCAATAGACATAATGAAGCCAGCTCAGCAAAAAGTATTATATCCCATAAACTTTAGAAAAGGTACAAACATTTTCGAACTATTTCTGAGAATACACAAAGAATCGACAGATTTTATTGAAAGTTATTTGTTTGCAAGACTTTAAAGAATAAATGCGCAGATCTTTATTATCTAGATTTTCTTTGTTGTTTTAAAGAAAAGCTGCAATCTGAAAAAGTGCCTAATACGATACTTTTATATTAGTGTGTATGATTCAAAAAAATTATTATAAAAGTACTTGCTCTTTTAAAAATATATAGTAAAAATCAATAAGCTTTGGAAGTTACGCGGTCAGAAACGCGACAATGTTTCCTGTCACGTATCAACATCATGAAGGTTACAAACAACACTTATTTGCAATTATAGCCAATAGTCAAAGCAATTTATCGTGTAACGTTTTTATCTATTTACTATTGCAAGTAAAAAGAATAAATATTAATCAAAATTAAAATATATTCTAGTCGATCGATGTCTTATTTCACTAGAATTTACATAGTCCAAATTCAGAAATATTTATTCCATATTATTTTAAACAGTTACATATTTCATTTTATAAAATCATATAATTCCTATCAGTAACATTCTAAATATTAAACAATGTAAAAAATTGCCCTTTTGCGTGCATTACGCAAAAACCACAATATTCATTATCGCAAAATAACAACAATCCTAAAACCAACCATGGAAAAATAACGCTGAAAATAGCAAAATAGTGCAACTAGTCTGCGCGAAAGGCCTCTCTGAATCGTTGCGCTTGCAAATCCACTGTAATTACACGCGATGTTCGCGTCAACCCCGACAGCAGCAGTAGGTACAGCAGAGGCAAGAGAAAACACAGAAGGCTCGCGCGTGTCTCCGGTGCGGCAGCGCGCACGTGGCTAACTCGCTTACGCGCGCGGAGAAGAGAAAATACCGAGCTTCCGCCTTGGCGACACTCCCGCGCGTGTGTTATACGAATATCATTATGAAGCGGGATTTCCTCTTTATGTTAGGGACAAACGAAATTTCAACGCCGTTAGCGTCTCGTGGGTTTTAAGTGTTTTGTAGAAAAGAGGGTATAATTCACGTTATTTTGCGTTATACTAGGTAGAGGAGAGTTGCCCAGTTTGGGACAATATATCGTTTGGAACACTATTGGTTTTGGTACATTCCTAGTATATACAGGGTATCGGCAAAGACTGCATATTAACAAAGTTTTAGATTTTTAGGTAGTTTGTACGATATATTATTCGAGTTTTTATATTAAATTCAAATTCATCATTGCTTGTTACTGAGTTTGGGACACCAGTGTAACATAAAAGGATAAGCAACACATGCAACTGTACGAATATATATGCACGTCTACCAGTACATATACATCTATATAAAATTTATTATGATTATTATAATAAGAACATTTTTCCTTTGAATGATTTTAAAAACTAATATAAAACATATTTTGGGTGATTTAAGCTGATTTCTACATTAAATTGCAATTGCTATACTTACAAGGAGAGTACACACCCACCAGGTCACGGCATTTGATGAAACTTTAGGAGGTGTTTTTTGTACCTTAAAATGAAGCCTAGCACGCGTAGTTTTTTCCAATGGGCATTTTCTCTCGAAATGTGTCATTATATCCCAAATGAATAGGGGAGAACGGGGTCAAACCGATCGGGTGGGTCAAACCAATCACTTAATTATGAAAAATATTAAGTTTATTGAATGGTGAAAATATTCTTATATTCTTCAGAATGTATCTTTCAACTTAATAAATGCTAAAAACAAAACATATATAAGATTTCTATAAAGATATTCATAACGATAGGTTTTAGCTACTTATAAGAAAAGTTTGCGTTAAAACCATTTTTCAATTATTTAATTTAATTATTGGAGGGTTTAATTGCGCGACAAAAAATATATAACATTTAAACTTTCAAATTCAAATTTTTTATTTGCCTAGTAATATTTATAATTTTTTAAACGAATTTTGAAATTGTGCAATGAAATGGGGTTATTTTGATGAATGTGTATTTAAATAGGGGAAGCGCATAAAGAGGTTTGGATTACCGCGTATTTTCATGAGGAAATGAAACGTTTATAAATGCTCTTTTTCGACTTTACTAGTTCAAAATAGTGTCTTGCACGTTAAAATCTAACATTTCGAGCGTAAGAAATATAAATTTAAAGAAAATTTAACTTTATTTTACGTTTTGTCTAACTGATCGGAAGTGACCCGCCTTGTACGATTAACAATGAAAAAAAACAATTTTTTTATTTCGATAAAAAGTACGTGGTCTATGTATTTCTGTCAGTTAAAACTATTAAAAGTGAAAAGGTAAAGGTTTGAACTTATTCTTAAGCGTATAAAAAGCAAAGAAATGCTAATAGTTTCCTAAGTATAACAATCTTTCCTTAAGTGATCGGTATGACCCCGTTCTCTCCTATAATTTTAGTAAAAAAGCACGCTTCTTCTCAACGTAAGCTCAGTATGTTTTAACATAGTAAAAATGGCTCTAAACACAATAAAACTAGGCGAAAACCACTTTAATTTAAGCTTTGTTGTGTATAAAAATATCAATCCCAGCTAAAGTTATTAACAATCGAATATGATGACTGGAAATGCATGAATATTAGACAGACTTAATTGTTATAAATTCGGTAATTTTTCACAACTCTTTATAGTCACCATTTTTAATTGTTAATAACTTTCACTCGGATTAATATTTTTATATACAACAAAGCTTAGATTACAACTCTTATAGCCTAGTTTTATTGTGTTTTCGGGACATTTTTTACTGTAAAAAGATGCAGATTTACGTTGAGAAGACGTGCTTCATTTTACTAAAATTATACGCATTTATGGTATAATGACTTATATCTCGAGAAAAAAGGTCCATTGGAAAAAACTACGGGTACTAGGGTTTATTTTTAGGTACAAAAAAACACCTCCTAAAGTTTTATCAAATTTCGTGACACGGAGGGTGTGGGCTCTCCTTGTTCGTTAACCTTAATCAAGATTTGTTACATCGTTTCGTAGTACTAAAAGCTACCTATAGGAACTTGTAAAGTTACAATTTATCTACAAACAAAGATTAAATACACAAAAATCCTTAAATGACTATTATTTCTAATAGTCTATCTTCTTTAAGTCAATTTATATATAATATAATACTCGTCGATAGTCATGGGTACTTGTCTTACTAATTCTAGAATTTGTAACTCGTAATAATATTAATATTTTTATACGAAACAAAGCTCAAATTAAAACTCTTGTCGTCTATTTTTATTTATTTTTCATATCACTTTTATAGCATAAAAACTTGTAGAAATATAATAGAAGTATATTTACAACTTTTCACTAAAACAAGGCAAATTTTATATAATATAGATTATAGCTAGTGATATAGGGTGCATTTTACACAACAGACAATACTTCCCAAAAACTTATTAAAATTTGTAATTCCGACTCCAGTTTTCCAAAGTTCCAGAATTTGCACTTACAGTCGTATTACGAGTCTACGTCATACCACAAGAAGCTATAAAATCAAGAAAGTAATTGCCACTATAAAAGAAACAATAATTCTCCTCATCTCAATTAGCATCAATGCAGTCACTCGCGAAGACGTAAAACCCCCTCCACCCGCAATCTTCGTAACTCCGAGTCAAAGGACCAGCAACCACCTCGAACCTTCGTCTTCATCCCTTCGCAAAGCGCACACACCCTCCAGCTGCGCGCAGTCAACCTCCTCCCCGAAGGATAATTCGCGGGCCCGCGCGTCCTTCTCTCGGCTTTCCATGCTATTAAGTGCCTCGTGCTCGCAGGTC
This sequence comes from Gastracanthus pulcherrimus, assembly GCA_949152435.1. Lineage (NCBI taxonomy): Eukaryota > Metazoa > Arthropoda > Insecta > Hymenoptera > Pteromalidae > Gastracanthus > Gastracanthus pulcherrimus. The sequence goes on along the minus strand of OX424575.1, from coordinate 153,466,634 downwards.
TGAGCTCCCTCTATATGCAGTCATTGACACCGCGGCCAGCGATCACGCGACGACCCAATTTCCCTCGTGCGGCTCGGTGTGCGGTATATATAGCGAGCAGCTGCGAGGCACTTTCTTCTTACGGCCATAAGAGGGGGAGGATTTTACATTGAATTTGCGGAGCCGAGATTGTTTTCTTTTTTGCGAGAGTTGAGAAGGTTCCGTGCGCTGCGTTTTTGCTTGTACTGGGTGTTCGTTCTTATTGTGGATACGAGATGCTTGCTGGATACTTGCGTTTTTCGCGCTCTTTGATCTAGGTGGCGATTCCGGGTGAGCGTTGTTTTTCTGAATGGAACGAATTGGATTATAAATATAGGACATAGCCTGTGGCTAATACCTGTGGAAGAAAAAAAAATTGGATTATAAGGGCAAATATTTACGTAGGTTGATGCAACATTTTTAAGAAGTTTGTAGAATCGCAAATAGATGTTTTAACAAGTCAACAATGTGTAGTTGAAAATAAACATAATTGAATGGAAATAATAATGGCTTCAAAGATGGAGTAGTATAATTTAGTTCCCAATAACCGCATTACATCATAATCTGATAGACAAATGAAAAAAAATATAGCGGTTTCAAAACACTCGTGATGTCATCTTTCAGTGACGACACCTTTGAAATTATACAAACTAAGACATTATAACCCACACAGCTTGAAATATTTCCTAAATATAACTGTAATATTTATTGTAAGATTTGAAATATTACAGAAATATTTCAGTGAAATATTACTGTAATATTGTTATGTCCGCCTATATGGGGCATTGTAATATTTCATGTAATGTTCAAGAAATATTTCATGAATCTTTCTTGGAATATTTCAGAAATATTTCAGAAATGTTTAGCGTAATATTGCATGAAATGTTTCTGAAATATCTCTGTAATATTTCCAACATAGAACGGCTTTTCCGAATCTTTCTTGGAATATTTCAGAAATATTTCAGAAATGTTTAGCATAATATTGCATGAAATGTTTCTGAAATATCTCTGTAATATTTCCAACATAGAACGGCTTTTCTGAATCTTTCTTGAAATATTTCAGAAATATTTCAGAAATGCTTAGCGTTATATTGCATGAAATGTTTCTGAAATATCTCTGTAATATTTCCAAGATCAAACGGCTTCACTGAATCGTTCTTGGCATACAAAGTCAGTAACTGTAAGGAATTTTATCAAAAAATTAATCGGAAATATATTTTAAATAGAAATATTATTCTAAATAATGCTTAATGAATAATTATAAAATAATCAGTAATAAAAATGGATTTTTTATTCTTCGGGAGGATGTAGTAGGTTAAATGTTTTCCTCTTTTGACCAGCAGTGCTGAAAAATAAATATATAAATGAATTATTATAATGAATAAAAACAATCATGTTTCGGTTGTGGAAAAAAACTATCATGACGGCAACAATGGCGCTAGTAAAAAAGTTACTCTTTCGTCTGCCATGCTTTTCTCGTTAACATGAGAAAGCGTATATCTATATATATATGAAAAATGGCCGACGACGGAGTATTCTGCCATAGGTCGCATGATAGATTTTAAGTTCCAAAAATAATATATAAAATGCTTACTTTTGCTCACGCTTGAATCGCGTTCCTGCAGCATCCAGCCATTTTGAAACGCTGGTCTTCACGTCTTTATCAGTTGCTGTAAATATCGGCTTTACAGCATCTGTGAAAAAATAGTGCAAAATATCTGTTATGTGTTAATAATTACTGAAATGTAAGAGTCTTTACCATTATATGGTGAAAAAATCTTTTTGTTAAATTTTCGCAAAAGATGAAGTGTTAAAAATTGGTACACTCGACGTTATAAACATCTAATCGAATGAGTTTGAATTTTTTTGAAATTCTATAATGAGGTTAGCGAAAATGAGCATACAATCCAATAAAGTTGTAGAATTTAAAAAAAATTTAAATAAATTCGATAAAAATACTGCATTGAATGTATAAAAATAAAAATAAAATTAATTGTCAAGAATCTTGTAAACGATTAATATTTTTTTATTATATATATTTATTATTATTATTTTACTTGTTTTATTTTTATTTGTATATTTTGTCAAAAAGCTTAACCAGCATGAAAATTTATTAAAAATTTAATAAATAAATTTCAACGTACTATATTTGTTTTAATACATTTTCTATTTACTTTCTTTTTAGCTTGAACGTTTTTATAAAACTTTCTACCGCATTTTTTCGGTGTAAACCATGTAATAAAATTTTATTATCACAATTTTTTGATTAAAACTTTTTTACAAAGCTATTCGCTTTGAACAGTTGTATATTATAATTAAATAATAAATTAAGATAGTAATCAAAATAGTATATTGTGTACTTAGGGTGAAATGTAGTCTTTTTTTGCCCGCGTGCGCTTTTGCAGTACGAGGCGAGGGAAACAAGCACGAGCCGAAGGCTAGTGCGTATTGCGACTCAAAGCCGAGTATTTACTGCAATCACACAAGGGCAAAAAAATACTTTTCACCCAAAGCACACATCGTACTTTTTGTCATATCCGTCTTGATTTTGTGTGTTTTCAATGCATCTAGATCGAGTGTTATTGCGGCTGTTTTTCGAATCGGTGCAAACACATATTTATAAAACCAAAATAAAATATCAAAAGTAAAATAAATATATATATACATGTGTGAATATTTTACTATATTATTTATTTTACTTTTGATATTTTATTTTGGTTTTGTGAATATGTGGAAGTACGTATTCGGTCTGTACAATTTTTTATCCCTTCACGAGATTTTAGCCAGATACTTGACTAGCTACTACTTAACAGTTAGCTAACGCAATTAGCTAAACGTCAAATTCTTAATGAGTTCGGGTCGTCAATTTTCTACCAGGGTATTTATATAATTTATTGATGAGTTACTAATTTGTTTTTTGTCATACACGAACAAATATCGATGTGATTTCTGTTTTTCGAAATAATGCTTTCTCGTGAATTGTAGAGTTCATTTCACTTTAGTGCCGCAATTATACCCCAGTCTACCCTATAATAATAGTAAAATATACACATATATATATATATATATATATATATATATATATATATATATATATATATATATATATATATATATATATATATATATATGGGTGGTTCTCTGACAAATCGTGCGTGAAAAAAAATGGATTTTCCAAAAATATTTTTTTTATATTCCTATAGTATGTATGAGTATCCCTGAATTTTTTCAGATTTTTCCATCATTATTTTACGAGTTACAGAGGGTCA